>CM040239.1:41849813-42328299 GCA_022545495.1 Chrysanthemum lavandulifolium | reverse complement strand
ACATCTTGATGTTCCAACAACGTCAAGGTGAATCTCTACTGAAGCATGGACCCGATTCAAGGACTTACTTCATAAAGTCCTCATCACGGCATTGATCTTTGGCTCCAAGTCCAAATCTTTTATGATCATGTCAACTTTCCCACTAAGCGATCCATTGACCAAGCGGCGGTGGAAAACTTAGTGATCTCACCGCGAAGAATCATGGGAAATAATAGAGGACCTTGCCCTCTATGACAACGAAAGTTGGGATGACCCCGTGAGCTACCCAAAACCTTCAAGGCAATCTCCTTGCCTCCTCCCGACCTTGGGATGATCGAACTTGAAGATCAAGTTAAATTCCTCATGAGTTCCTACAAAATCCTAAGTCCTCACATCAAGTGAATCAAATCACTCTACCTGTGAGTTATGTAGTGGTCCCCATGACACTCGTGATTGCACAAGGCTCTCCGAACAAGCTTTTGGGACTACGCCTCCATACGTACCGATGGAGCGAGAGAAGTGGTACACTTTCAAACCCGAACAAAACAACTTAGGAAACTCATACAACCCTCATGGAGAAATCACCCTAATCTTAAGTGGAACCAAACCCCAAAGCTCATCTATTTCACCTAATAGGTTCAATTCTTCTAAACTGGGAACCCCACTAATCTCGAGGCAATTGCATCTAGATTTTGTCATCCCAAGAAACTCGATTGAATAAGCTTGAAGCCGATTTTAAGCAAAAGCAGGCGAGATGACAACCAAGCTTGATGCCCTCTTAAAAGCCTTCAATGAACGGGAAGTTGGAGCACTCCCAGTGATACCATTAAGAACCCAAAAGTGAATTCGATTTTGTCGACTTCATGTTCTTGTTCACCATGGGAAAGTGCACATCCATGTCCTCTCACTCAACGGTTCACTCGTGAAATGCTATCAACAAGGGTTCCAAGTCATCCAAATTTAGATACCAAGGCCCCGCACCTTTGGTAAAACCTACTCTTGAGAAACCCGTCAACCAAGAATCCAAACCTAGTTTAGAGGAGGATTACAAGGAACTCTATCAAGAGAAACCGATTCTTGAAGTCTTAGCTCATGCACCTTATTATAATGCTTTAAAAGAAAAATATGAGTTAGAACTTAGGCTTGGGAAACATGGGTCCGACTTTGTGCGAAACAATTTACCTAAGAGTTAGATGATCCAAGGCTATTCACTCTTCCGTGTAGACTTGGAACTTCCAAGCCACTCGATGCTTTAGCCGATTTAGGATCATGCATCAATCTCGTTCCGTTGTCCCTTCATAGAAGCCTCAACCTAGGTAAAATTGAACCAACGGAAACTATCTTAGGATTAGCGGACGGTAGTATAGCATATCCGTAGGAATAATAAAGGACATGATAGTACATGTAGGAGTTGACTCTTTTGGCCGACTTTCATGTACTCGACATGAATAAGGACCCGACATGCCCATTACTAGTTGGAAGAGGATTTTTAGCTACCGCTAGTGCCATCATCGATTGTAAGATGTCCAAAATAGTGGTAGGAGAAGGTAGTGCTAGATCAATTTACGATGTTAAAAGGCATACATACTATAAGGATGAGGAAATCCCATGCGAGATAGGGTTGGATAGAGAGCCTTCTAGATATGGACCTTGGATTGATAAGAAAATCATAGGCCCCCAAGACCGTTTTACCTAGATAAGGCCTTTGCTAGCAAAAGAACTTTCCAAGAACAAGAAATGGCTAGGGATATGGAAGTGAACCCGTTCAAGGACACTTTAGTATTTAGGAAGATGACCGAGTTCTTAGGAAGCTTGCCCGTTAACCTTGTCATGAATAAGTGGATAGTTGAGAAGCCTAACACATGTGGAATTGGAATAGACCGCCTAGTGATGGTAATGGAAGGTGGCACATTAGGATACAAATCTATGATCCCGATGGTGAGATGTTTGAAAAGGCATATTTAACCGAACGTACTACTAGGAACTTGAATGATAAGTTTGATCCTTACGACATTGTTGAGGATAGACTTACGTATATCGATGCGTAGGACACGACTATGAGTCTAGCTACAAGACTCTTAAATAAAGAAAAGCGCTTAGTGGGAGGCAACCCATGTTTAATTGTTTGCTTGTTAGTGTCATATATCTTTTATTAATTGTTTATCCTCATGTTTAAATTTGTAAAATGCTTTATTTTGTTTTTAACCTCGTCTTAATTGCATATAAATGTATTTTACATAAGGTATAAGTGTAGGGAGGATTACACACGTTTTCAAAAGAAACGTAAACATGAGAATAACAATTAACTAAAAGATATATTTGTTTGTTTGTTTGAGTCAAATGCTTGTATCGAGTCATAATGGATGTTTTGTAGAAATTTTCCAGATTCTAAAGATGTAAATTTTCCGAATTTTTTCGTAAAATCGCAGACCGCTTTTGTCGGGATAACTGAGATTGCAACTGACGCGTCGAGAAGGAGTAAAACATCGATTACTTTTTCTCATTTTCGAGCTATTTATAAATTTTGGAATTTTCCGGTCTTAATTTTCTTAGAAATTCAGTAAACATCCATTCCACAAGCATTATATCCTAGTTTAAATCGAGTCTTATATATATTATTACCACCGATTTTACGCGAAGGTTTCGTTTGTTTTCTTCAAGTGTGCGTTTTAGTTTGTCAAGAAGAAGTTACATAAGATTGGAAGGAGCTTTTCACGCATAATTCTTCTTGAAAAGATTTAACCACCACTTTACACACGGATACTACCGAGCTAATCGGGGAGTATTAGTTTCTTCGTTTTTAATTACCTTCCAATTATCATATCTTTGATACTTTCGGGAACATTGGGGACAATGTTCGGTTTAAGTGTAGGGAGGAAAATAAAGCGGAACTTTGAAACTATGCTTATCCTTGACTATTTGCTTTGTCTAATTGTATTTGTGTAATAAACCATGAGAAAATATCGGTTAGGGTAATTTTGGCACCAAATTAAAATTTTCATGACATATAGGAGTGGGCCATTAGTCTTAACAAAAGCGTCTCACGGATAGGAAGTTGCATGACTAGCACAAAACCCTTACCACCCAAATTCCACCCAAAATGTGAGGATCGCTCTTAGATTAGTAGGAATAAAAGCATTCATCTTTAATGCTTAGAGTGTGAACCGTAGTATATTAGATTCTAGAACTTGTTTTGTGATGCATTCCGAGATCGCTAGTGAGACTACACTTGTGTAGTTAGGAATAACTAAATGATAAGAGGCATTAGGATAAACCCTTGTTTAATACCGTAATATAATTACTTCTTCCACATCGGTTGAGTAATTCCCCACACCCTTGCGTTGTACTCATTTTTAGTAAGCGATACCCTAGTTAACCCCTCGAGCCCATCCTTTTCGCGGTTCTCGTGATGTTTGGTTTTTCCGAATATCAATGAAGAGCATTGTTTACACCCCACCCCAAATATACACCCAAATCGCCTTAGCCTACCCCTTATGCACTCACTTTTAGTGCAAATGTTTGTTATCACCTTAAACCCTTAGTTCAATTATCTAGTTGCTTGCATAAGTTGCTAAGTCGAGTCATATCCTTTGTATACGCTTTTGGGACGATTGGGATTCATGGGAAAGTTAAAGTTTATGAAATGACGGAAGGAACGTTAATTCAAATTCCATTTGTTTGCGTAATAATGTACCCCAAGTGTTTTGATCTTTTCAAATCGGGTCAAATTAGTATTAGAGTAATAAAAACTCAAGTGTAGGGATATGCTTATAAATCCTAGTATTTTGATGTTATCTTAGAGGATGGTAGAGTAAAGTGGTAGAAAAAGAAAAATAGTGTAAAAAAAAATAAAAAAAAAAAAAAAAAAAAAACATACGGGCTACCATCCTACATCTATCCTTTAAATTTATGTTTATTTATTTCGGTTATCTAGAGTTTAGAGTGTCGAGTCTTGGCTTAGCAACGCCATTCTTCATATGCATGTAACATAAAGATTTTTGACTTACCACCACTAAATAGCCTATCCCACCAAACCCTTATTTCCTACCGTAAGCCTAACGTTACAACCCTTTAAAGACCTCTTTGATAGTCTTTCCTAGGTGCTTACGCCAAAGCGATGGAGGTTTGATCTATTCTCAAGCCTATGGTAATCTATGTACTAGGACCGGTTAATGAGTGTTTATCTTCCATTTCTTATATTGTTATATTTCATTTATACACACGAGAGATGTGAGTATCCAAACACCCCATGTGAGGTGCTAGTATGTAATTCCGTGCTTGTTATGACTTTTCGCGGGGCTTATATGTGTTGTGGACTGTTTTGAATTAATGCTTCAATGACCCCTAACATATAAATTAATTGGCTAAAAGCACATTTGCTTGAGGACAAGCAAATAACAAGTGTAGGGATATTTGATAAGGTTTTAAAAGGTACCATTTTGAGGGTCATTTAAGTCCTTATTTGATCACTTTTGTATCCGTTATTGCTTAATATCGTTCCTTTTCACTTTTTAGGTCTCGTGAAGGCAAAATCTTGGAATGACACTTATTTGGACGAAAAGGCGCGAATATATGAAGAAAATTGCCAAAGTCGAAATCGAGACACTCACGATTCTTGAATGTACAAGCGGGGCGTCGGTGTTATTTATGATGCCGTCCCAAAATTATTGTGATGGCTCGTAAGAACTCAAAACTCGTGTTTTCAAGGACGCGTCTAGTTGTGAAAGAGTAGGTCGTCGCTACTCGGACGGCCTAGATGCGATCCGAACGGCGTCGGAAGCTAAAGAGGACGGCGTCACGGACATAAGGTGACGCCGTCGCAAGATTAACGTGGCCAAGACGAAACCCTAATGGCGGCGACACGACGGCGTCACTAAACATAAGGTGACGCCGTCGCAATTGTAATCTTATATATAGAATCCGAATTTTTCGGTCTTTGTGTGGAGAGTCTTTGGAGTAAAACCTAAACCGACATAAAGTGTCTTGTATATTTTAGGGTTTTAACCCTATCTTACACCAAGATAAGTCTTTACTTCATTAATTCAATTATGTCTTTGATTATTTGTGTGTATGCTTGCATGTTCTCCATGTCCGGCTAATTTATTTGTGTGTTTGCTTAGGAAGTATGAAACTTATTTATTGAATATTGATTGGTTGTTTCTTATCTTAGTTGATTAATGATCTAGTAATGCGATAGGTCATCCGTTGTGTACTTAATGCTTGATTCATCTTTGTGAACCTTAGAGTATGATTACTTTGAGTGATTGTAGGCTAAACCATCCAAAGAGGCCTTAGAGTAGGAGTCTATAATCTCTAAGTGGATTTGTAGACAAGACCCTTTGGTAAGTTCAAAGAGTTAGGAGAAACGCATACCCTACAACTTTAGACACACAACGCAACTAGGAATAAGGCGTGACACTCAACCATCAATAGGAGATAATTAAGGAGTAATACAAACTAAGTAAACACATCTTTAAACTATCATACGAGCACACATTAATTAGACATAGACTCCCACAACCTTAGTTTAGATAATTAGATAATAGTAGAGTAATCGGTAGAAATACCAACCCCCCAAATCCAATACCCGAGATTCGTACCTTTCCATTTTCATAAAATATAAAAGATAAAAATAATCTTCCTCAACCTTAACCTTAGCGTAGTAACTCCCTACTAGCATTCCTATTCCCCAGAGAACGATATCAATACCGTGGCTTACCCTAATTACTACACTACAACGATTAGGTTCATCGCTTAGGTGTTGAAAACTTGGGAAGTGTTATAAAACTTGAACTCTTCACAAATGAAACTAAGTTTCCTTGACCCCATAACGATCTTCAAAGCGTGTGTTATGGCGTTATCAATAACACATGCTCATTGAAAAATTTGGTAAAAGTAAAGCTCAACCGAGTCAGTAGTTGGAGTTGCTCTTTAACCATTTACCACCTATGGACATTTACTCACATTTAATACCCATTAAATTTACCAACTACCTCACCACATTAAATATCCATCTCCCAACTACCGGCAATGAGCATGGGACAGCATGGGACACGACCGGTGTCGAAATATGACTTGGGTTAACCGCTTAACCGGTGGTTGTAGAGATGGGCATATTTAATGTAACATAACCAAAGCTCAACTCACCACATTTATATTAACTGATAGTTGGGGCCATTTAATGCAACACATGCTCAGTTGGTAGTTGGGAGATGCATATTTAATGCCACATTTAATATAACTAGCAACCACATTAAATTTTTAGCTACCTCACCACATTTACATTACATTAAATATATCCATCTCCCCAACCACCGGTTGGCGTAGTTGGGAGATGGATTTTAATGTCACGTTTATATTGAATCTCAAATTTTTCACTACCTGTATCCCACCAGAAATTGCATGGATCGATATATGTCGATGTGGAGATGGAAACATAGTGCTACGAAAATCATACAAGGAGCATAGTTATGGTCAACTTTTCTATTCATGTCCTCTTTCGAAGGTTAGATATCTTATGTTTCCGTATAGTTAAAATGTTATTTCATAACCATCTCTTATTTTGCATAACCTAACACCAAAAAAAAAGAATACGGTGTAGATTTTTATGTGGAAGGAAGAATTTGATAACAATCCTGTTATAATCCTTCACAACAACAAAATTTTAATTCTCCAGGACCTTCAACTCTGGGACCTTCAACTCCAGCAGCTTGTACATCTGAACTAACAGAATGTTACAACTGCAAGTTCAAAGATTTGCAAATAAGCATGCTAGAGACAAGAATAAAGGTGTTGGAGACCAAACTCGAATTGGCAATGAATCCAAAAAACCACGCATGTATGTCAGGTGCATTGCTAAATGAGCTGTTAGATTCGGTAGGAAATCTTAGTGTGGGTAGTAACAAACCTATGTTTAATGTGTTGACTTATGTTCTCGTTAGTCAAATTGGAATCAAATCGTCCCATCTAGTTATTTTATATCTTATATTGTTGAATACCACATCACATTTAACCAAGTCGATTAAATTATTGAATTAATAGAAAATTACATGGATAAACATGTAGAAAATTATATTAATTAAAATTCAGATTACACTTCCACTACTTCCAACTCCACTTTCATTGTTAGCAACACTATCCTTGGAGAAAACCTTAACAACATTTTTTAAAGTAATATTAAGATAGTGATTTCCAGATTGTTTCGGAGAAAACACAGAAACATTACGAAGGATCAAAACGGCTCCGACAGTAAGCAGCTTTTCATACCTCTCGTCATTAACCACTTTGTGATGTATTGAACCTGATATAAAACCTGAAACATCTTTCAACGATACTGTGAGATCACCCAAGACGTTTGGGGTACAAGACTTAATTATAGCAACAACGATGTCAAGTTTCCTTTCTTGGTAAATTTTTGATATCGGCGAAACAACCAATCATGATACCGCAATCGGGTTTGATATACTCAACCGCACTAACCCATGGCCCACTATTAAAATCGGAATCCTCTCCCACATCATACACTACTTGTCTAATGTACTCCTATGTCGCCATTATACCATCATCCACACCCACATCATTCGCCGCTTGAACAATACCTGCAGGACCTCGTATTATCGTAACCGGCATTTTAGCATTATTTTGAGATGTAGTGTTTCCATATGAAAATGGTAGTTGGGAGGTGGCTGACATTCGGAGATCGAAATCATCTATATCAAGTAATTCTTCCCAATTTGGGGGTGAATTCATTTTGTTTACTTTCTAAAACACTAGAAGGTATATAATTGTTTGTGTGGAAATTTCATATGTTGTTAACTTATATTTATATCGACAATCACACAAGAAACATTAAATGCACCATCTCCCAAACCACCCCCACCCTCAATTTATATCTTATATTGTTGAATACCACATCACATTTAACCAAGTAGATTAAACGACCATACACTAGCAACATGATACATTAGCAAGATAAGTTAAATATATAAATATATACATATTAATGTTTGCATAACCTGTCTACATAAAACGACCATAGTCTAGCATATTAATGTTTACATAACATGTTCAAAATAAGCCATTCGTAAATGGCAACCGACCATACAGTAGCATACCAATAGCAGAAGTTATATTGTTTACATAAGTTAGATTGTTTACAGAACTTAAATGTCAAATGTCACTCGTAACTGGAATCTTGTATTTCCAGAAATATTCAGCCAAATACTCACGGTAAGCCAAAGCGGCTTGGACAGATTCTTCACCTTTAATGATAGCTTATGAGACAACCCGTATAAAAGTATCTGAGACCCAAACACCACAATCCCCATAAAGACCACCTTGTTTAGGGACATCAGTGCATCTTGAAGGAAACACGATACTTATTAGCATCGATTTTCTTCTTTTCATCACCTCACTCTCAACAAGATATGTGGGTAGTTGACAAGCAAAACTTCCCTCAAAGTTAGCCACCACCCACGTGTTTCAACTTTCGGGCTCCCAAGGCTATCATATAAAGTTATAACACATGTTTTGATAGATAGTTCGCCCGAGCACCGGTGTGTTTCGTGTTCATTGATGGGAAAGAACACCTAAACATGTAAATAGTTGCATCGATTCATTGGAAAGCAAAATGATTATATAATGTTTACAATTACAAAATGTGATCATATGAATTGGAAGTTTGACAACAAAAGTAAGGCTCGGATCTTAAAATGTATAAGCGGTACAAAAAACCCGCCATGGTCGCAACCACATGCCCTAACATTGTGGCTACCCGCCAAGATACGGTGTCATTGAATTATAGTCGATAAACCATTTGCGTAAAAGGTTCATCATCGCCTTTCTAAAACTAAAACTGTTTGATGGGTTCTAAGCCCCGCCAAATGTCAATTTTATATCGACCATTGCTAAAAGTAAGGCTCGGATCTTAAAATGTATAAACGGTACAAAAACACGCCATGGCAACCACATGCCCTAACATCACCCGCCAAGATACGGTGTCATTGAATTATAGTCCGATAAACCATTTGCGAAAAAGGTTCATCATCGCCTTTCTAAAACTAAAAGCTTTGATGGGTTCGAAAAAGTAAGCCCCGATTACAAATGTCAATTTTATATCACCGATCGCTAAAAGTAAGGCTCGGATCTTAAAATGTATTATCGGTACAAAACACCGCCCATGGTCGCAACCACATGCCCTAAGGTGTGGCTACCCCGCCAAGATACGGTGTCATTGAATTACGATCCGATAAACCATTTGCGAAAAGGTTCATCATCGCCTTTCTAAAACTAAAGCTGCTTTGATGGGTTCGAAAAGTAAGCCCCAGCCACAAATGTCAATTTTATATCACCGATTGCTAAAAGTAAGGCTCGGATCTTAAAATGTATTATCGGTACAAAACACCGCCATGGCTGCAACCACATGCCCTAAGACCGTGGCTACCTCGCCAAGATACGGGTGTCATTGAATTATAGTCCGATAAACCATTTGCGTAAAAGGTTCATCATTGCCTTAAGCATAAATATGAAGGTGTCATTGAATTATAGTCCAACAACGCCAACCGCTCAAAAACTACATTCATATTACCAAAATAGCCCTATTTTCCAAGTGTGTGCCATTTTAAGACTCTTTCTCATCTCTTGATTCATCGAAAATGCCGTGATAATTAATGACGTGGCTTGCATGTTTTTCCAATTCACTAAGTTCACATCAAAGGCCAATCGATCAATAATACAATGCAATTCTCAAAGAAATATGGGAAACAAAACAGAGGATATTGCGAAAAAGTAATTTGCACCAAATTACTTGCCACAACATTCTCTTCTTGATCTTTCCATCTTTCTTTTGTGAAATCTAGCAACTCATAAAACAAGTGACTTACCAAAAGAAGGGTTAGCCTTTTGTGGGTTAACAAGGCTCGAATCTAAACAACATGCATAAAACAAGATGAAACTTACCAAAACAAGGCTCGGATCCAAAAACACGCAAAACACAATTGCGAACATCGGGGCGTAACCACACCACCCATGGTCGCAAAAATAATGATATAAAATTGCCATGCCAAGATATGATACATCGCATCATTTGATTCATCGTCATCACAACCTCTTAATTATCGCATCATTGCTTTCCAATAAAAAGCAAACCAAAAGATTTCTAAAATCCAAGTGATCGACATTTTTTTTCTTTTTTTCTTTTGCAACTTTAACCAATGAATATCATAAAAAACACACAAACAACAAGGCTCGGATAAGCAAAACAACATCGTGACGTAACCACCCATGGTCGCAAAAATAATGCTATTAAATTGCCATGCCAAGATATGGTACATCGCATCATTTGATTCATCGTCATCACGACCTCTTAATTCTCGCATCATCATTGCCGGTCAAAATGTTTATTTTGTTTTTTAGTCTATTTGAAATGATACAAGATTTGACAATAATATATAGAGTATATATCGTATTGTTGATCGGGAATATTTGCATGTGATTTCGGATATTCAATGTCGGTTCGAAAATAAGAGTGGACACACTTTATTCAAAACCAAACAAGATTCGAATATTCAGGTCGAATTTTCGAAATCAACTGTCATTCAAAACCAAACAAGATTGATATGGCCTTTGGTAGGTGTGGTTTTCCTATTTAAGAGTGGACACACTTAATTCAAAGATTAACCCTACTTCACTTTATTCTAAATATGTCAAAACGTAAAAATAAAAAGTTACATTCAAGGCGATCTTGATGATATGGAATGGTCAATCAAGGCACTAAGAGAGGTCATATTTCACGAGATTGAAGAGATATGGCCCAAATCTTTGAACCAAGGGACCGATTACCGGCTAAAATTCTAGAAGAGCTAAGACAACAAGTTTACATGGATCAACAAGTACAAGGTGGTAAACCACGTGGTACTACTAACATCAAGGTACCACATTGCGAGAAAGTCAATTCACCCTATAAAGATGTACCAAAACCAACAAGGATCGACTATAAGGGCCATAGTTGTCTAGGATCTTTTCATCTACGGACGTAAATGCTTTGCCATTTATGTTCTTCGAAATCGTTTGTACATTAATTGTTAAATACCGATGCTTATTTAGAAGTAAATCTGTTTGCCATTTATGTTCTCACATAGTCTTTTTTTAAAGTAATAAAAGTAAACCTGTTTGCCATTTATGTGACACTGGAGATTTGATGTGACACTTAGTGTACAATTGGTACAATACCTGGAAATGCCACATGTAGTAATATGTATGGGGTCGAGCAGTTGAGCAGTTGAGTGTGACTCTTTTGGGAAAGAGATGAGAAAAAAGTCTTAAAAACGGACCACACTTGGAAAAAGTCCCTTTTGGTAATTTTCTCCGAAGACAAAATTAGCGGTACAACACACCCGCCATGGTCGCAACCACATGCCCCGAGGTGTGGCTACCCCACCAAGATACGGGTGTCATTGGAAAGTAAGGCTCGAGATCTTAAAATGTATTATCGGTACAAAACACCCGCCATGGCTGCAACCACATGCCCTAAGACCGTGGCTACCACGCCAAGATACGAGTGTCATTGAATTATAGTCGGACAAACCATTTGCGAAAACTTTCATCATCGCCTCACTAACTAAATTATCGCTACTCTTAAGGCAGAATAATATATATCATAATATGTGATAATTAAAGAAAGAGACACCTTATTGACCCCTTCACGAAACCACGGGATGCCGTTCGTCACTCCGTCTGCATAATAGAGCGGCATTTGCTTGTCAATGATCATTGTCGCCCAAAATGGGCTAACCATGACCCAATCAGGATCATTAGGTCGAAAATGCATCATTAAATCCACAAACAATCCAACATGCTGTGATTTAAAAATTGAAACAGATCATCTATTAGGTACGAACCACCCGCAATAAATCTTTGAACTATATACTTGTAATAAATACGTACCACATCACTTAGCCAACCCCTGTGTCCCTCGTCTCGCCCAATAATCCTAGCCAAAACTTGGTTTGCGATCGTCCTCCACCGCCCATGGGAACATAAACAACTCCTCGTTCTTATTCTTTTTGTTTATCCAAAACAATTTTATTTACGGATGCACAAAGGTCTAAACATTGTGCCTAGACCAAGATCGACATAGATTACGCATTTGGGCAATGGAAATAAGGATTATAATAAAATTATAGCAACTATATCATTGTTATTAACATTATAAAAAAATTTATCACTAAAATACCTCTTTGAACGGTTTGAGTTTGATTTCTTTCCCATCCGGTCCAATGACGGTGAAATACAAGTTTCAAATGTCGCCTTAGAGACCTTTTGGTGTGGTCGAAGGTTGTCACGTATATGGGGATTGAAGGAGCTTGCCTGCCTCCTCTCCCGTTCAAAAGGAACGCGTGCATGTTTTACCTTCTTTTCATCACGATCAAACGCCTCAACATACTTCACATCAAGAGTGCTAATTCCGGGGCTAGAGAGACTCTTGCGTCTCTTGAACATGTTGGTCCTCGTCAAAAGAAGAACATCCCGAAAATGTTTATCTTGAGTGAGTCTTGGTTAAGTTTTATTAGATTTACATCTACAACGAATATTTACGGATTAAAAGGAGAGTCGATATTTGTGCCTCGGTCATCACGACATTCTCATCTTGAAGAACAGGAGATCGTGTGAGTTTTGTGCCTCACTCGTCGCACCCTTCATTTGCACATCTTCATCAACTTTTACACTATTCTCAACTCGAAAAACAAAAAACTTTGTGTCAATATCATGTACGAGTTAATGTCATGTTCGTTTTTTTAATTATATTATAATGTTATGAGTATACTCACCATGCGTACAGGAGACGTAAGTTTTTGTCGTCGATCATAACGGCCTTCATTTCCACATCTTCATCAACTTTAAGAACATTATCATCACGAAAAGAAGTTTACTTTGTGTTAATGTCATGTTCGTTTTTTAAATGTAAGATAACATATTTAACATGTTCAAACTATATTTACCTAGCATAAAGGAGAATGTAAGTTTTGTCCTCACTCATCGATCCACATGTTCAACATGTTCAACTTCACAATGAGTCTCGACCTATAAAATACATAAATATTTTTGAATGTGCGTGTTATCACATTAAAGGTGAATCTATCATTATATAAAGCGATAACACATACTTACCGGATCAAGAGCTGAATCCATCTGTTGGGGCTCGTTCATTTCTTGCTTGTTTGGCACATCTTCATCAACGTCACAAAGATTCTCATCCTAATCAAATGCACGTAAATTTCTCGAAATTTTGGGTATGTATTAACTCATAAGATTCATATGTAATTCCTATCATACATTACCCGAACATCTGTATGATCTTGCGGTGAGTCAAAAAGTCATTTATTACTTCTTGCACTTGTTGTGAAGATAAATAGTTCTTAGAACTAAATATATCATCTTGCACATTCGATTTGCATTAACATTAACATCCTTCACAACATCATCTACATCCATATCACCGTCATTTTGACCACCCGTCTCGAAAAATAAATATATACTTATGTTACGTACTTGGTCAACTAATTGATGTGTACGAATCTTGAAAAATCCGTTGTTATAACAAACCTTTGAATCATCATCTACATCCATACTACCATCATTTTGAGTACCGCTCTGAAAAAATTAAAAGTACCGAATACATTTGTTAATTAGGATCGGAGATTTATTATTGTCAACATAAATAATATGGTTTTATTATACATAACAAGTACGAAAACCTTAGAAACTAAAATACAACCTACTAGATAAAACATACAAACTATAACATACAAACAACTTAATAAACTGAACAATGCGGATGCGTGGCGAAGTAGCGATTCATTGAAAGGACTCATGAAGAAGGACCTTGGGTCTCCTTCAACACGAAGATTAATTAATCCTTGTGACCGAACTTGGAAGACTTCAAGAGTGTGATCCATTTGGTAAGGTGATTAGATTCAAAAGCGGATCCCGAACTTCATAAATCCAATTAATTTTAGTAATCGAGGAGTGAAAATGTTAAATAGTGTTTTAAAGGATTTTATATTGTTACCATCCAAAATATCTCCCATATACAGACCGTGTGCCATCGATCTCAATCATGTTGCAAAAATGACAAGAGTCTCTCTTAGTTTTGAAATATAGAAAGGTCTTGCAATCCGATTAAGTAAGTCGATGGGTATATCTAATACCGAAAAGGTGTGGTTAACCAAATCAAAAGAGACGATCGTTTAAGTCGAATGAAAGACAATGCATATCGGACTTTCTAACTTCTTCGAGCTTGGAGCTCAATGTAAACACTAAAACATTCCATGGTCCGTGTCCATCAGCGGATATGAAATCATTAAAATGGTAGGGTCAAACCGATGGATTAACACCAAAACCGATAACTACTTTATCGATTGATTGACTTAACCAACAAGGAGAACTATAGCAACGATTTTCTTATTGACGGGTTCCAAAGAACGACCATCTTATAAGAATCGAAAAACACCATAAACCATGAGAGGTGCCAATAGGCAAAGATTCAAAACATGAGACTTGTATTAGAGATGACGTTAGGAAAACTTGGAAAAACAGGCGTCCTTGGAACAAATTTGCATTATCATCAACAAAAGCTAAAAGCGTGACTCAACAAATCCTTGCGATAGTGAATAAGGAAACTACAAGGCGCAGACGTGCAAACACCGAAACCAACAAGGAATTTGGGTCATCGATGAGCGACTTCCATGTCTTTGAAACAGTTCTAAAGCAAGTAAAGCATGTGTGAAGTTTAGAAATGATTTCGTTTGAATTTCAAAGGGAATGTTGTCGGACATTTTTTGAAACAATGGAAAATAAAGGCCATCAATGTGTAGCATTATGAATGTGTGAAGTGTAGAAGCCTTATTTATAGAGTAAGTAGTTTAGGTGAAGTTAATGAACTAATAGTGTAGGTGAAGTTATTAAATACAATGCACTAGTGTCATAAATGAACTACTAGTGTGGGTGAGAGAACTAATAGTGTAGGTGAAGTTAATGAACTACTAGTTTAGGTGAAGTTTTATTAACTTTACAAAACTAAAATTTATAATTTACAGTTTAATTTTTATTACTTAAACGCTACTGATTTTAACAACATAAACTATAGTAGTTTACGTGAAGTTTTAAAATGCATATCCAAAACAGCCATCATACCACATAAAATACGTATGAATAAGTAATACATCAAATGAGTCGGCATAGAAGCAAAACAAAATATAGAAAAAGATTAAAACGATTGCAAGAAATATAACCTTTTCAGCAGACACGCGTTCAGTATCAGATTCACCCCCATTCTTCTCACTAACCCCATCAAGCTTCAAATTCGTATGGATAAATTTATGAAGTTCATCAATTTGCCGTTGCATATTAGCCATCTGATCTAAAACTGTTGCACTAGGTGGCAATTCTCCATCCATACCCGGAATCAATCTATCCCAATCAGGCCTCAAATGCTTGACAAATTTATGTAATTGATTAATTTGTTGTTGCATTTAGCCATCTGAGAAACAACTATTGTTGTAGATGGCATCAAATCCCATATCCGGCATGCCTTCTTTGTGCCTTCCTAATGACCGGTGATGTATCTGCATTTGAGACTGAACACCTTCTCTGTGGTCTCAACTTCTCCGGTCGCCGGGATCTATTGACTGCTGGTGTGTCTGCGTTATACTTCTTGAAAAACTCTAAACTAGATGTCCACCAAAGTTCTTTCATCTCAGTCACTGCATATAAAAGAATTATTATACACTAACGCAAATACCTTAAAAAATCATAAACAATTTTAAAAAAAGAGTAGAGTATAACCTGTCGGCAAAAGGCGAACCATTTCTGCATTACGAAAAAGAAGTTCATAATCCGTCTTTTCAAACCTGTGTGCATCCTCCCATGCAACACCCCGAGGGATCACATTATCTTCTTTAACCCACCAAGTTAGTGAATTGCGGCGGGTTTCCAAAGCCAAATCCAAGGAATTATTATTACTATTAGCATAAAAATTACTACAATCTCGATTTAAATTCTTAGTATTTAAACAATAGTTACGCACCTTCAAAGCGAACACAATCCATTCAATGTATAAGTTGCAATGTAACCATCGCCTTAGTAGCCTTTTTCACAAATGTCTATCTCTAACCTTTGAGATAGCATTACAAATCTTATTGTGAAACTCAACCCAAATGTACTCGCCTCATGAAAATGCATTCCATGCATAAATTTCATCTACTAAAACCAATATCTCAGGGGACACCACATTTCTTTCCTGTTTGCCGATAAAAACGTTCTCTAACATCAGAACCAGACAAAGGCGAACAACATCAGCATCTGAAAGTTCATTAAACTCAACTTGATCAGTAAGAACCCTAACTAGTTGTTCAGCTTTTATATTGTTGATTCTCTCGTTACGCCTCTCTCTAAGAAAACTTAGCATACGTTTACCAAATCCAGATTCCCGTTTTTTAAAATGCTCTAAAGAAACATCACCAAAGCGAAGACCTAATACTAGACACATATCTTCACGACCAAACTCTAAGTTGTTTCCCCAGATATCAAAATACAATGGAGTGTTTATATCGGGTTTTCTACAAAGCGTTGATGTTGGAGCAAATAATGAAGCAAATGGTTATCAAGCTCGTATGTTTTATGTCTAACCATTTCTCGGCGTGGTTTTAAAAGTTCAAGACGATCGGGCTTGAAACTCGACTTTTGTCTTATAGTTTTGATATAGTGCAACTTTGATCTAGCACTGAGCTTGAGAATACACCTATACACAAAATATAAAATAAACATTAGATGCATACACATATTAGCATATGTTATAAACTTATGACCAATAAAAAATAGAGTCATTGACCAATATCTTAATAACCTAAACATCTCACGATGTCAGGTGTCCAATTTTCGGATAATCAATATATTTCATATATGTTAAGCACAAAAGCGAGGGTTATTGTGCGAAATAACATACCCTAACATGTATACTAACGTAGTGGTTTTCTAACAATAATAGTAACAATAACCACACTAAACATCAAATAACCTAAAATATTTTAAAACCCTAAAACAAATATATAATCAAAGTTCTTGTACAAATCGAAAAAATCGATTAAAAATCAAAGGGTATAAAACAGATGTATGTATTCTTGTGAAAATCGCACTTTTACTTACTTGTCTAGAATCCATTATCATATAATCGAGTCGAACATCAACGGATGCAGTGCGAAATGATCTAAACAACAAAACGGTTGTGTGATCAAAGTTTGGTGTTGTGTGATCACCGGAGTGATCTAAACAACAAAACGGGTGATGTAAAGGGATCCATGCAATTTATTCTTCGTATGTTTGTGTGTGTTGATTGTGTGTTTTTGAAGATATTCAATGGTTAAAGTGGCAAAAGAAAATAAAAAGAAAAAAATGGTCATATCAATTGGATTTGGGAAATCTTTTGCTTTGCTTTTCAATTTCCTAGGTGAAATCTTGTGGGGTCGATTGAGCACCAGTAGGTTGGCCACCGGTTGAGCGTTGACATTATGCTAGAAAACAAAACAACAGATTTCTTAAAGATTTGATTTGACACTTAGTGTACTATTGGAGCGATCTGGGATTTGCCACATGTCGAAAAATGTATAGGGTCGAAAGGTTGAAGCGGTTGGCGTGACTCTTTTGGGAAAGAGCCTGAAAAAGTCTAAAAAGCGGATCATGCTTAGAAAAAGTCCCTTTTGGTAATTTTCTCTAATAATAATAATAGTAATAATAATAATAATAATAATAATAATAATAATAATAATAATAATAATAATAATAATAATAATAATAAAAAATAAAAATAAAAACATAATATTAAATAATAAATATAATAATTATTATTATTATTATTATTATTATTATGTGTGTGTGTGTGTGTGTGTGTGTGTGTGTATATACTATAATATTATAATAATAATAAAAATAATAACAATAATAAAATAAATAATACAATTAATAATAATAATAATAATAATAATAATACTTTTTAAATATAATAATACTTTAAAATCATAAATTTAACATAAAAATAATTATTAAAAATTAATTATATATTTAGATATTTATATATAATATAAAACTAATTATTATAATTATTATTTATTTTTTTAGAATTAAATAATATATTAATAATAATTAGGGCAAATGGCATAAAAAGGCATCAAAGTTAGGGTCCATTTCCAATTAAGGCATTCTTCTTTTTTTCTTGCATAAAAAGGTACCCAACAAAATTTTTTGGCGGATTTAGGTTTTTTACTAACGTCCGTTAACCCACTTCGTTAGTATATTACATATTTGGTCCTTGATTTTGTAGTCATTTTTATGCATCATCCCATTTCTGTTTCCGTATAATCACCCAATCCAAACCACACCATCTCAAATCCAAAACCTCATTTCGTGAACTCAAATACCATCTCAAATCCAAACCACACCAACAAAGCTGCATCTTTATTCGAATCATCACTCTCAATCCCCACTTTTAAACGCTGGACCCTTATTCACATTATCTGTTCGAAGTTAAGCGATTCCAAAGGTTTGACTTGATTGACCGCATTTAACCAAAACTGCTTTTGGAATCTAAGGACCCTTTATTGGGGCCCGAAGGAATGTGGGTCGATTGCTATGTTGTATTCAGTGGTATGTTTGATAATGCACTTAAGGTGTTTGATGAAATGCTTGAGCGAAAACCATGGGATTTTGGGGAGAAATCGCTTTGTGGGGTTGTTTCGGTTTTGGTGCATAATGGTTGAGGAGGTGAATTTGATGGTGCATTGAAGTGGTTGAAAGTTTCTTGTCGATGGATTGGTGAAAGTTTCTAAGTCGGATGCGGCTAGAAAGTGGTTGAAAGTTTCAAGAATCATGGGAAAAGATTGAAGCTACTCTTCCTATATAAGCGAACTTGATAGTTTTGGTAATAGAAAACAGATTTCATAATGTATGATTGAAAGCAAAAGGTATCTTGAAGACTTGTTTAGTTTTACTTGTTAAATGCAATGATAGACATGGCAAATGAGAAAAGAGAAAGAAAATGGAAGAGATAAATCATTTTGGCCATGAAGAACATCCACTAAAGCTAATCGAAATCTACGAAATGGTGAAGGTGTCCATTGTCATAGATGTCAAGAACCGATATTAGATGGCTCAGTGTCTGATTGCATCTCGTGTCCATCTCACGACTTGGGGTGTTGGTGCGCTCGGGATCGCATGTCCAATGCGACTTGTTTGATTGTCAAAAGATTGTGAAAACAAAATCATAAAAATCAACGGAAAATACTACCAAATGTATAAGCAACCAAACTCCCTTTTTACCAAATTTTAGATCATGAAGACTAAAGATGAGAAAATTAAAAATCAAAAGCTTAAGGGTATTAGGCAACTTAGTTGACTGAAACAGAACTCAAAATGGACAAAATGCAGATTTCTATGACAAAATTGAACTACCTACAGTGATTCTAAAGGTAAATAAAGCTAGGACAGATTTAGTTGGGTATGTAGAGATGTGAGAAAAACAACTACTAGAAGATTTAGACTGAAAACAACCTTCCAAATGAAACCATGAGCAACTTTTATAACTAACTAATAACCTTAAAAGAGTTTGACTCAAGTGGTTTTTTGACCAATTGAAACACTTGACCCAAACAGCCCTTTGTGGGATTTTTGCACTTAAAAACAGATTTAAACTGAAAGAAAGATGTAACAAATATATAAAAAAGAAAACTTCATTAACTCGAAAATAACATTACATTAGAAAACAATAAACTAATTTTTTTAGACTAAGTAAAAAAAGGGTGCCTTACCATGGCTACAAACTACTCTATTTATACTAAGTAATCCTAGGTCTTCAATCTCTTCTTGTGTGTTTTCTCTGTGAGGTAAAACTGAGCTTGGGTCACTTTGTGTTTCTTTGGTCATAATCTGAGCCATCCAATTTATCTTTGGAGAATGAAACCATTGATCAAGAACTCCTTTTCGATAATAACATTAATGTGTAATAATTATATATGGACATAATAAATCTTGGTAAGACAACTAGTAGTTGCTTGAACTTAAGGAGAACAAGTAAATTTATAGAATAAAATGTAATTACTTGGTTTTAGGTCCATGTCATCCACGAGAGCTTTGGATATAGCTTAAGCAGAGATTGATATGTGATTTGCGCCACTACGTTGAATCCGCCTAAAAAGTCCAAGAGAGGTACAATTTAATTAATTTATAAAAGAGCTATAAAACATAATGGCCACAGATGACAGTCATTAAGCATCACTATGTACCTGAATTGGTAGACCTTCAAACACTTTTAAAAGCATGTAATGCGTTCTTAGTGGATTAATAAGCAGTGGGAAAAAATCGAAGAAGAACATAACTATAATGATTTCAACTATATAGCAGCTTGACCCAACCAAAAGAATGAATTGACACATGAAATATGTGATCTATTACCTCGTTTATAATGAGAGCTTTCCCATTTTTAACAATGTATTGGAAATCTTGGCGATAGAACTCCTTAGCTTTCAAAGCATTCATGACAAATCTACAATTTTTTAATGATAAGAAGTTGAAAATCAATGACAAGCTTAAAGGTTACTGGATGGAAAAAATATATATTAAGATTAAAGCTACCTAGCCCAAAGGAGCAATGGACAGCAAGTGTTGCTGCTCAGTTAAACTCTTGAGATAGGCCGAACACAAGGAACTATTAAACTCTTGAGATAGCTTCCTTATACATGAACACCGAATCCTAAAAGCTCAAATTGGAGAAACTTGGGACGAAATGGAACAATTAAACTCTTGAGATAGCTTCCTTATACATCAACTAACGAAACCCCAACTCAATTTCAAAACCCTTTGATTTGGAAGAACCTAATTTTGAATTGGGTTGAAAGTGGATTTGGAAAATGAACCCTAGCTGTATGTATTTGGAAAATGAAATGGTTTTGGAAAATTTGGAAAATGAACCTAAGGCATGTATTTGGAAATTTTTTTTGGATGTCGAATGAAATGAATCTACAAAATCAAGGACCAAATATGTAATATACTAACGAAGTGGGTTAACGGACGTTAGTAAAAAACCCAAATCCGCCAAAAAATTTTGTTGGGTACCTTTTTATGCAAGAAAAAAAGAAGAATGCCTTAATTGGAAATGGACCCTAACTTTAATGCCTTTTTATGCCATTTGCCCTAATAATTAATGATAACGATAAAGATAAATACTGATGTGTTACTGGTAAAAATCTAAATTACAACGTAATTCAACACATTCCATCAAGTTTGCTATGTAATCTGAATTACATCATTGGACGTAATTGGTTGTAATCCAATTACATTACCTTGCAAACCAAACACCCAATGTAATATTATCTGAATTACAATTTCATCTATCCTGCCAACCAAACAGGATTTTAATGTAATTCAGATTACAATTACAACAGATTACATCGGATTCTAGCGAACCAAACGGGCCCTTACTTTCCATATGCACATGAACTTTGCTCACCACTACAAATTTGGCATAAATGATGTACTATAATATCATGCTTTTTGTCTACTTGACAAGTTCCAAGTACATGCCTTATTCATCCAGTGATAAATTTTACTAAAATATGTGAATTGTGAAATTTCCTAGTTCAAACTACAGGATATCTCCCCAAAGTAAATTCAATAGTTATACAAAAAAATAGTAATAAAACATAACATGGTAGAACTATCCCTTACCTTTAGAAAGCATGAATTCTCTCCAACTGGAGGTCCCGAAGTTTAACAAAGCTAGGATAATAAGTCATTACAGTTGTTACGGCATAGACGTTGTCTGTTAATTCAGTTTCCTCAACAGCATCTTTCTTCAGACAATATGCCATAAGTACCTTTGGAGCACATGAACTCTCTCAGATTCGAAATTCATTTTAAGAGAGCTTAGTTGATAAACCATTATGATAAAAAGGGAGGGGGTCGAACTGGTTAAAAAAGTCTATCTGTTCACATGTTTTCGTCTTAGGACAATATGCCAACACTTCGTCAAGATAGTAGACCATCAATATATACAAGGGTCGTAAAACCAGATCACGACTAATACTTCGCTTGATCACCACCTCTTTATGCCAAGATTTCTTGATCCCATATATTCTTTCATCACCCAAAATCGTGATCCAGTAACAAATGTATGAGATTGACATAAACAACCCTTTAAGATTGCCAGACTTTCTGCAGGAATACGAGCATCATCAAAAGCGTCAAAAGGAGGTGAAGGGAATAATTGGAAGGTCTCCTAGCTTGTCGATATCAAAAGAACAAAGCTTTTCAGGGGATTCCTTGTCACGAACCATCCAATGAGCACTTTGTATTCAGAAATGGCTCATCCCAATCATTAAGCCAGTAAGGGACATGACCAAGACTTCTCCATTGGCTCGTGCCAAGGGTGTTTACTTCCGCTTCTAAGAGACGAGGCTGGGACGATGAAGGGGGATCTGGTGTTATATTCCCTTGGAAAACAGTACCACTTTGTATTTCTTTGTCTTTAAACCGACTACAAAACCATAAACAATTCTGGTGGTACCTTCGCGATAGTATTAAAACCACGGTCCCACAAGCAGAGAAACCATTGACTGAGCCAACTAGACTTATGTCAGAGTTTTTCGGAAAAGGTTACAAGATTAAGATCAAGAGTGGATCATGGTGTAATTGGCGGTGATCAAGTTCCTCTTTAATCTCCACCCACTTCAAATTAATACTCACATCTAGCATAGAAAGTAAGATTCAATAATTAGATTCAGGTCGGCCGTGTGTTGTTGGTGCCGAGAGAGTGATAGAAGACGTATTTGAGATGGTCAATCTCCCAAGAAAATAGATAAAGAAACCGAGATGATAAGGCCTTTTGAGTATGCAAGACTCCAAGAAACTAGAAAGAAACCAGACTTCTAAATTCTTCTTCATTCATTCATATCATGGAAACAAACTACATATAAATACTTGAAATACACAAACTACCACTGGCCTAGTATTTAGGAACAATTCTGTAAACATGGACTAAAAATGGAAACGTAAATTCTAATACAATTAATGTGGCTATAACCACTTCTTCCTAATTACATGCATGCAAACAAGTGAATATGGAGAACATGGGCACGGACCCCACGGTGTATCAGCATCCAGAAACTTGGTTTTTAACTCATCGTGCACGTATCAGAGAATATCAGCCATGACATTTTCTGGTAGGTCTTCCATTAGTATGGTACGCTTTAGCACATCCCACCGCCAAAGCGGCTTAAAAACAAACAAAAAGGTTTGTGTCACACTCATAACCCTGTAAAACCACGCAAGCATGACACCTTTTAGATAATCCATTCTGGTTAAATACTAATTCTAATCTCCAATGTTGCACTTCTTCGGACCCCAAGCCTCATTCAATTAGTAAATCTGCATTCAAAAACCAAATAAATTTCATGAGAATTGATTTTTGTCTTTCTTTATCTACAGAGCATGGTCGGATTTGAGCATGTGCGGGGTGTTCAACCGCACATGGCCTCCAAATTTTCAAGGGCCTCAAGATTTGAATGGCGGTAGTGTTTTAGTTCTGGTTTTTTCTTGTAAAATTGATGAAAATGTATTGTAAAATCTAAGATGAACGATTTTGATCAAACCTAAGTAAGAATGCGAGAAGTTTTAAGCTTTTATAAAGAACATGGCAAAAAAAGCTTGGTTATGGTTGTTTATACGTTAAGTACAAAACCCTAAAATGTGTCAGATCAATCAAAGGTCACGAGTGCAAATAGCAGGACCAGTGCCCCGCTGGCTCAACGTTAGAATTTCTGCAACGGAATTAATGCAGGGTCGAATGTTTTTGGATTTATAAATGAGACAGAGCTGCAGTAACAGAGCCATCACCATCACTATTGTACGAGGCTTACTTAGTGTTCCACTACTTTTGTTATTTTGATAATTCATCTTTTGTATTTCCTTTGAAATAAATTTCAGCTTCTTGTTTTCTTGCACTAATTTTAATCTGAAAATTTTCACAAAAATAAATTTACTTAAAAATATTTTTTAGGTCTTAATTATGACAATTTAATTTAATCTCTCCTCACTACAACAATCGGATGGATGAGAGAAGACTTTCACCCGGTGACAAAAAGTCCCCATGAAAGTCACTAAACGACAAACCCGAATCGGCGTGGCACATGAATTGTTGACTTGTTAAGGAAAATTCAGCGTAACGTTTCGCCGGGGCGTGTCCCGGCAATAAGTTGATTTTTATTAAACTTTGACGGACGATCAAAATTCAGCGTAAATTTCTCGGGGACGTGTCCCCGCCAAAACTATTTTCAACTTTTATCAAACTTTGCCAAAGTCCAAAGCATGTTAATTGTTCGCGGGAATATTCCCGCCAAACCTTTTTCCGGGGACATGTCCCCGGCAAAAACCTTTATCCAGAAAAATTACACATTATATACCATATCTTATCCTCAAATTTCTTATCTTCACAAATTTCTTATCCTCAAAACCATAATATCTTATCTTCAAAACCTGAGATGGAGCAATTTAATCCTTTTATATGTTCTTGTGGAGCAGGAAATATAAAATTAAGAACAACACATAGAGATTATTCATCTCTCTGTCAAAGGTGAACAATCATACATTTCCTATATATGTAAATATAAAATAATTGGGTTGTAACATCTTATAATTTTCTTATTATGTAATGACCGAGAAAAGATAATGGATGCGGATATTTTATGTGGAAGGATGCATTTGGCAGTACTTAAGAACAATCTCGGCACCAACGAGTGCTTTCAGTTGCCATGAAAAGATCTTAGGATAAGCTTCTTTGGAAACACAAAAACATGTGCTAGAGACAAGAATAAAGGGTGCTTGAGGCCAAACTTGAAATGGCAGCGATTCTGAGCGACCACGCATGTTAGTCGGATGCATTACTTCGTGATTTGTTAGGTGACATGAAAAATCTTCGTATGTAGTAGTAGTAGTAGTAGTAGTAGTAGTAGTTGTTGTTGTTGTTGTTGTTGTTCTTGTTGTTGTTGTTGTTGTTGTTGTTCTTGTTGTAGTTGTTGTTGTTGTTCTTGTTGTTGCTAATCAAAGTAGTAGTTGTTCTTGTAGTTGTTGTTGTTGATGTTGTTGTTGTTCTTGTAGTATACCAATGCACTTATACTTGGTCGTTTAACATGATACGTATACCAATGCACCTATACTTGGTCATTTAACATGATCGTATACCAATGCACCTATCGTGGTCATTTAACATGATCGATACCAATGCACCTATACGTGGTGGTTTAACATGATACGTATACCAATGCACCTATACTTGGTCGTTTAACATGATCGTATACCAATGCACCTATACTTGGTGGTTTAACATGATCACGTATACCAATGCACCTACACTTTGTCATTTAACATGATATGTATACCAATGCACCTATACTTGGTGGTTTAACATGATCGTATATCAATGCACCTATACTTGGTCATTTAACATGATCGTACACCAATGCACCTATACTTGGTCATTTAACATGATCGTATACCAATGCACCTCTACTTGGTCATTTAACATGATCGTATACCAATGCACCTATACGTGGTCATTTAACATGATACGTATACCAATGCACCTATACTTGGTCATTTAACATGATACGTATACCAATGAACCTATACTTGGTCATTTAACATGATACGTATACCAATGCACATATACTTGGTCGTTTAACATGATACATATACCAATGCACCTATACTTGGTCGTTTAACATGATACGTATACCAATGCACCTATACTTGGTCATTTAACATGATACGTATGCCAATGCACCTATACTTGGTCGTTTAACATGATACGTATACCAATGCACCTATACTTGGTCGTTTAACATGATACGTATACCAATGCAGTTTAACATGATACGTATACCAATGCACCTATACTTGGTCATTTAATATGATACGTATACCAATGCACCTATACATGGTCATTTAACATGATACGTATACCAATGCACCTATACGTGGTCGTCTAACATGATACGTATACCGTGCAACCTAAGTTAAAAGTAA
Organism: Chrysanthemum lavandulifolium; assembly: GCA_022545495.1. Lineage (NCBI taxonomy): Eukaryota > Viridiplantae > Streptophyta > Magnoliopsida > Asterales > Asteraceae > Chrysanthemum > Chrysanthemum lavandulifolium. Next base: position 42,302,196 of record CM040239.1, on the reverse strand, counting down.
TTAGATTAGTTTTATAATTTTTAGGTTAAATTTAATTATATAATTTATTATTAGTTCTAATTATTTAAAATGATAGTTTTAATTTTATAACTAAACCTTTTACCGGGGACATGTCCCCTGGGAAAGTTTTGGCGTAAATTTTCATTTTCCCTCCGCACTTTTGCTTTATCCCGCCGTCATTTTCCCCGGGGACGTGTCCCCGTCAAAAGTGTCGCAAGAAGACAAATAAAACTTTCGCCGGGGAGTTATCCCCGGCAAAAGGTGAAAGGAAATATTAACTTCAATTATTAACAGATCTGGTCTCACTCGGGAAAAAAAAACGAAAACCCTCGTCTTCCTCCTCTCAACTCACCACCACAACACCACTGCTACTCTCACACCACCACCACCACCACTGTGTTGTCTTCCTCCTCTCAACTCACCACCAGAGCACCTATACACTCGCACCACTGTGCACCACCTCCATTGCTACTCTCAACCCTCTCATTGTCTAATTCTTTTCTCAAACCCTCTCATTGTTTAATTCTTTCTCTTCCCCTCTACTCTCACAACATCCGAGACCAGGTACACATTTTTTTTAATTTCGCTAATTTTTAATTTTGCTAGTTTTTTTATTTTCGTTATTTTTATTTTTCTTTTAATTGTTGTTATTTGTTAATTGTTAATTGTTAATTGTTAATTGTGTAATTTATAATTTATAATTTATTTGTTTATTTGTTTTGGTACAGTAGCTGTGGTGTGACCAACCCGAGACCGAGACCAAGCCAAGACCACAACCGTGAGCCGAGACCAAAAGGTATGTTTATTATTTTTTTTGTTTATTTTTTTTAGCGGGGACATGTCACCGGCAAAAGTTTATAGCTCCATATTTTTGAATGTATATGTATTTTTTTAGCTTCCTGTTAATATGAGTAGGGTATGCAAAATTTATAGTTATTGCTGTTAATATGAGTAGGGTATGCAAAATTTTATTAATTAACAGAGTATATACTAGGATTAGAAACTAATCAAGATTAAAACTATTGTCGTTATTAGATGTTTTATACCAGTTTTATACTTTGTAGGCTAGATAATTCATCATACTTCTCTAATTTTATTGCCATTACTATGGTGGGATTTCAAAGAAACCGGCTTCAGTTAGCTTCTGTTATTATATGACTTTTTTGCAAGTTCTGTTGAGTCTCACACTATCTGCTACTATTCGTAAACAACTTTTTAAATACAAGTGACGATATCAATAAGCATTACCAAACACCCTTTTATGAACTGATAGGTACAAATAAAACTAAGAACAGAAATTGGATGAGTAGCACAAGGGGTAAATAAGCTAGAACAACCAAAATAAGCAAAATACGAAATGGTACACTAGGGGTAAATAAGCAGTTGGCTCAATGGTTCACTAGGGGGAGTCCTAAACTAGAAAAAAAAATGGAAAAAAAGCAGTAGTGGTTTGCAGCACTTAGATAAGCTAAGAAAAATAAAACTAAATAAGCACTTAGATAATCAAATCACTTAACTGCTGTAGTGGTTTGCAGCACATCAGGCCAAGGTGCTCACTTTGGAGCTTATTTGGAATATGCTAGGAAGAGAGTTAAGACCTGAGCTTCTGGCTACTTGAAGTCCACCTAGCCCACTTGCTTTTGCCCCCGGATATGTAGCCTGAATAAGCTGGTTACATCTTATAAATAAGCTGTTGAGAATGGCAGAAAACTAGGAAACTAACACATTTGGTTTGAGACTCTTGAAACTTTAAAGACTAATTTCTGTGAACTTTCCTTAGCCGTTGTATATGCACACAGACTGTAATAAGGCGTGGAAAAATAAATAGAAGTAGGCAAGTAGCTAGAAAGGCTTCTGCAATAAGAGGTTGTATTAAGATTAAAATATATGAACATAGCACTTTGATACCATTTATTTTGAAAGACCTAATTTAGTAGTTTCATTATTTATTTATTTAATTATTTATTTAATTATATATATGTTTCTTCACTAATTTTTTATGTTCGTTTAATAGATGGCGGATGTTGTAGCTAGGTCTCACGGTGGCGGCGGAGGTAATTCGCCACCTCGTGGTCCTCGAGGAGGATAGGCGGCAATTGCCGGTAGTAATTCTCAATTATTTTTCACTAAAGCGTATTTGATTACATGTTATTTTAAATTGATAAAATGTTATTTTATGTCATCATCACTTGAATTTGATTACTTGTAGGCTCTAAATCAAAAGCTGCGGACCAAACGCCAAAATTGGGAAAGGCGGGAAGGTGGTGCGTGGTCCCATGAAGAACACGCAGACCTTGAAGGCAAAGAGGGCCTTGGATGGTGCGTCCTTTGTCGATCAATTCGCCCAACCCGGAGGGTTTGGACACATGTGGGCCTCACTCTTCTTGGTTCTCCAACTATGTTGGGGAGGTGTTCTGGGACTCGATTCCAATGTTTTGCGATTCATGGGCTAAGGTTCCCAAGCGGCCAAGGCCCACATCCATGAGCATCTACGTAAGTTTTTTTAACCTTTATTTAAATTTGTATATTTATTCAAACTTGTTTGTTTATTTAAAAGTTGTATATTTTTATTTATATTTTATTGCAGCACTACTTTGATCTCGACACACACCTTCTCGGCCGAATGGAGAGAAGATTGTTGATGTCGAGTTTTATCTGCAAAAGCGATCTGACGACAACAAATATAGGTTCAAAAAGATAACTTTACGGCGGTGAGGTGGGCTAGAAAATTGAGGAGATCAAAAGCGTCCGAGAACAAGACGCAAGAGGATTGAGATGCGTTGGTAAATTTCGGATCGACACTTTATAATAATAATAATAATTCATTTATATAATAGTTTTATAATTTAAAATACGCGGTTAAGCTTTGGACAAACCCAAAGCGAGAAGATCTCGAGGTGAATCGACAAAACCGAATGGCGAACACGAGTTCTAGCCTTCACGGATCTCGATCGTATCTTTATTCGCCATAACTTTGTAAGCTATTTAATCATTTATTTATATATATACATGGTGTTGGGTGTGTCGTTATTGATTTTATTTCTAAGCAGTTGACGGTGAGGCGGCGATTGCGAAGACTTGATCGAGCTTTACCGTCGGAACCATACGAGGCGATGTCTTTGAGTCCCGTTATACGAGGCTAGATATGTAAGTATAATTTATTTTCAAAGTCACCCATTTTGATGATATATAATGCATCACTACTTATATATTACTTTTCTCATTTTTTGTAACTAAGCAGCAGTCATTGCGGATGCGAGATGAGAGCACCTCAGATGGGACCGTATGGTGACCGTCGGTTCTGCGTCTGCACGTGATTGGTGGTAGCGGTAGCAGTCATATTCTTGGTGTAGGTCGGTCTTACCCGGTGGAGTGAAGAAGACCTTTAGCGCCTCCGGCCTCGTGATGAAGCGGATGTGTCCTCACTGCGGGAAAAAGTGCGAGAAAGCAGGCGAGGAGCTCGCTACACAAAGGACTCGGATGGAGCGGGTCATGGGTTTGTGAGGTCATTCTCGGGTTGGCGGGGCGAATCTGATCCACCGGGATCAAGTGCTACTCCACCAGGTGGGTCGGGATCCGGAGAGGGTGGGTCGGGATCTGGTGCTACTCCATCCGTGAGTCTAGAGATACGGGGCGGTAATGGGGTAGTGGGGTTTGAGATGCCGATTTATGTTACTTTAACACATTTGGATATGTTTGTAGAGAATAACATGGATTATTATGTTGTTTATGTGCATTATGTGCTAGGATTCCGTAAATGGATTATACGTATAGTTTTGGACCATTTGCGGATAGGTAGTTTTGGATAGTTTTGTAGATGATCATGCGTTAACGGTTTAGGAACCGTTTTGGCGATTGGAAAAGGATAACCATGTTAGCGATTGATGGGTATATATGATATTATGTTTAGCGAAATTGTGTTATGATTGGCATGATTTTGGAAAAGGATAACTATGTTAGCGAAATTGTGTTATGATTACGAAAAGGATAGCTATGTTAGCAAGCGGTGTAGATTTTTGGTCAGGAAAAATCGGATATTACCCATTTTAACAATATTACGCATATTGGGTCGACTAGTTTCTTGGGGACATGTCCCGGTAAAGGTTCAAAAGCATATTTCAATTTACGGTTTTTGAAAAATGGACTAATGACGTAATTAGGATACTTTAAGTAAACTTTAAAAATAGTTTCCCCGGGGACACGTCCCCGTCGAAAACTGATGCCACGTCGGACATATTTGACCGGCGACAATCGACTGCGGGTCCCACATGTCCCCGATAAAAGTGAAGAAGAGTCCCCGGGAAAAGTATTCCCCAGAAGGTATTGACAGGGTCTTTTCGCCGGGGAAAGGTTTCGTAGGGGACATGTCCCGGCGAAAGCCCTGAAATATCGCCTGCGAAAGCGGCGATTGTTGTAGTGCCTATTTAGTTTTAATGTTTTAAACTTTATAAGTTTTTATTATAAAATTAGTATTTGCTTAGTTTTAAAAATCATAATTTTAGCTTTTTAATAAATAACGTTGCAAACTTTCTTCCCAGCTCACCTTAAAATCGCAAAAAGTTTCAATCTTTGGAAGTTTGCTTGAAGATTAAGAAGCTATTAAGGAGATTATTGGGTATTACGGAGTATTTAGGTTAATTATAGAGCGTGGTTGGGGTTTTTAGTTTAATAACACTAGCCCAATGGGCACAGGCTTAAAAGGGTACGGCCCAAACATGCTCATGTTATACGAATCGGTTTAGAAAAGACCTAAAAGGAAAAAAAAAAAAAAAATCCTCAAGCGTAGCACATCATTTATATTTGAGTAACTAAATATACCATATCTATAAGTTTTTCATTAAAAATAATTTAATGTTTGAGAAAAACATGTACCCATTATGCCCATTTAACTTCTAAATAGGCAATATATGCCCATTTCAAAAAAAGAATAAGGCTAAGTGTGCCAAATTCTTTAAAAAAAATTACCCATTTAGTTCATTTTTTTGATTTTGGGCACAAATTAGCACCTCGAATAATATTATCGTCTTCATTCTTGATCCAATCTCGGTGCTTTCTTATCCTTTTTTTTTTTTTTTTTTTTTTTTTTTTTTTTTATAAAGAATGATCACCCCCTTATGGGAAGATTGTTGGGTTTAAAAGTGGTTATCATTATACAATCATTGTAATGTCAACGAGTCTTGTATGAAGTGTAATAGAGTTGTAATAGTCTAATGGGCTTTAATTATGTATTATCTAAGTCTTAATGTAATGGAACAAGTCCATTACATAGTCCAATAGACATGTTCATAGTCCGGCCCATAGGCCCAAATCATCCAACCTTGGACGTATAAATACCGTCTCCTAGCCCTGGAGAGGGTGTGTGTATCTCATATTCATGTGTGTCAACATTACACCTCTCTCTCTCTCTCTCTCTCTCTCTCTCTCTCTCTCTCTCTCTCTCTCTCTCTCTCTCTCTCTCTCTCTCTCTCTCACACACGATGATCCATATGTGTTCTTATACCATGTTAGGATCCTACATTGTTCATATATACTTTTAGCCTTCATTAATTACAAAAGTTTGGATACATATATGAAAGAACATATTGTTCATATATATTTATTTGTTCATATATATACTTTTTGGTCTTGAGTGATGAAAAAACATTTTGATTTTTGGTTATATATGAGAATTTTAAAAGTTGAGAAGGATATTGACACAATTATAAAAGTTTGGGAAATATATTGATGTAATTACAAAATTTTGGTAAGAATTTTGACATAAGTATAAAAGTGAGAAGGAAATTGATGCAATATTAAACTTTAATAAGGATATATATGTAATTGACCCGATAAAAAAGACGAAGATTCAGTATCATTAAAGATAAAGCCCAAATTTTAATAGGTCGAGCTCAAAAAATAAAGATAATATTATACCCCACTTAAGGGAAAAATGACTCGATTAGTTCTATACTTTGTTATTTTTCCCACTTTAGGTACTATACTTATTGATGATGTACCCTCGAGTAGCTCGAAGGACACTCCTCCGAGGGCGATGTCGAAGCCCTTGATCTGAAGGCCCAAGTTAGGATTCGAAATATCCATAGGCGTCAAACCATTCGTTAGCGAAGGTTACCTAAGGAATTCGCCATTGAAGCCCTAAGCCCTTCGGGTATGGTGACGAAGGAACAATGGATAGGGAACCTTCGACTTGGTCAAACCCACGATCTCCCTCTCTCTTGGCTTCCCCATCAAGTCCGAGAACGTGGGTCACTAAGCCCTAGCGGTTACCCACAATCATGGGACGCCCCATGATCTCCGACATTCATGCAAGAGTACCTCCAACCGTATTTCTTCCACTATAAATAGGTTGGACGGAAATATATTATGTTATGCTCATTACACACTCATCTCTTTACTTACACACTTAAACATCCATAACTCATACTTACTCTCACGGGAGGTGGTTCGCGAGGTCCTACCCTGCGTAATCACTAACGTAGTGTTTCGTATTTCTTATTCTCGGGTGAAAGGCAAGTCTTGGCTGGAACACACACCCTCATTACTTTGATCCTCATCGAATCCTGGTAGTGCAATCTTTTGTACAATCACTTATCTATAGGGTTATGGTACAAAAAAGTTACTAAAGTTTACAAAAAATTTGTCCTAAGTTACTATAGTTTCATTTTGTTCACTCAGGTTACTAAAGTTTGAAACTTTGTTCACTCAGGTAACTGAACTTACAAAAACATACATTCAGGTTACTGAAGTTTGAAATTTTGTTCACTCAGGATACTGAACTTATCAAAAAATATACGTTCAGGTTACTCGGACTAACACTTAATTTATCGAAGTGTATGTTTTCCAAAATTGAGTAACCTGAGTGACCAAAATGAAACTATAGTAACTTAGGACAAATTTTTGGGAAACTTTAGTAACGTTTTTGTACCATAACCCTATCTATACTACTTATAAAGTATTTAGCATCCTCTCTCTTCCAATTTTCTAAGACTTCCATATATATATATATATATATATATATATATATATATATATATATATATATATATATATATAAATACAACTACTTAAGCTATATGTACAATTAATTTATGCATAAACACCTACACATATTGGTGGTCAACATTTCTAATTAATGTCATATTTAAAACACCTATTTGATATAAGGTTACTTAATAAAACACAATGTACAAACTATTTGAAGCACACAAATACAACTTAAAAAATACTATTCAACAAATGCAATTAATACACTATTTAATTTACTCATTCACCAAAATATACAACCATTTAACCACATTGTACAATCTAATCAAGCTACTAAGCCAAACACTTAAAAATAAAGTCATTAGGCTGCCCGCAGTGGTCGGACGACCGGTTCGATCGCTGATGCGCCGACCGAGTCGCCGCCATTGCAGCATGAGGGTTGAACTGGGTCTGTCGACTCCAAAATTGATGAAGGCTGATTCTGCTGAAGAAAAAGAATCAAGATTTTGTTTGTGGTAGCTTCGGCTAACAGGAGACGGAATTATTTCCACTGTATTAACTAAAGTTATTGTTATTTGTAAATTAAATGTTTAGTAAAAGTATGGCCGCATAACATAACATTGTCAGAAAATATAGTCACAGGGTACCCGCCGCCGCATCGCGCATATACCCTGCTAGTTTGTAATATGTATGAGTCACTATTCTTTCAAATGTTTATCATTTTAAGTACTCTACTTAGTTTATGAGTATATTGTTACACCCCGTGAATGACACGACTTAAAATCATTGAAATTTAGACTTTTACGCGAAAACGACTTGACTTAAAACTGACCTGCTGTTACTCTTTTGACCACTGACAAAAATATATAAATATCTGGACATTGAAACTATTTTTAAATGAAACTAGACTCAATTACCTTCGAAACGCAGGGTGGCGGCGCCCGTGACAACTTACCGTTTTAAAGATATGATTTTTCGAAAACTGACTTTGACTAGTTCTCCAACTAGTTATCCAAATTAGTTCTCCAAACTAGTTCTCCAACTAGTTCTCCAAATTAGTTCTCCAAATTATTTCTCCAACTAGTTCTCCAAATTATTTTAACCACTTTATAAACACTTAACATATACATTATTTTTCCAAACATTCTTGACCCGTTTGACCCAAAATGGGTTAAAATAGACCTTGTCCCAAACACCCCTTTTTCTGCATATCCCTTTAATATACTTTTGACCCATTTTCCGGAAAATGACATCTATTACTCGAAAAGACACCAAAATTTCCATAATTTATTAAGACCTCATATATATCATTTTCATGCATAAACATTAACCAATTGACCTTCGGAATGGTACTTTACAAAACGACGGGTATTATGTAAAATACCCGTTTTGACCCAATTTCAATACATACAACCTTTACCACTTCTGGATTACTTCAAACCTTTCAAAAAGCATTAACTTAACATATTAAATCATGTTCATGATCATTAACCCGTTTAAAACCCAAAATGGGTATAATTACAGGTTATACCAAACGCCCCTTTTACTAAATATACACACTTCAACCTGTTACTATAATGAACCATTTGACACATTTAGCTTTAACAACTAAGAAATAAACTTTGACACTCGACAACATAAATACAACCCATTCAAAGACTCTCGGGGGACAACATTGAAACGAGCTCGGTATCTACCTAAGCTCTACTTTCTTACCATTCTTATAACTTTCATCTAGTAATCCATAAACTTTAATCCAATGCTTACCATCGCCATCACATATGGACCTACGAACATTAACATCTTAAACCGTAAGCACGAGGCTTAGTAAGCAAAACGGATATAACTTAACATTATATATCAATCACACATTACACATTATAACCATTCTTCCATTACAACTTTAATCATAAACATACCTTGGGTCACCATACATACTCTAACCATTTCCATCTTACTTTATCAATCTCATGCTAGTTAGGCAAAAGTAACACTACAATCTATTTACACACAAACACATATACATCAAGTCATACCATATACTTAACATAAACATCACATAACACATAATGCATTGAAATCCATATAACATTAACTTATAACTGGTTTACTTACCTTGATTCCAAACTAATGAAACCAAACATGTCATCATCTCCATTCTTGTCATCTAGGCCAAATCACTATAATCATAAACACATAATTAATCAACTATGTCATGGCTACCATAACCATAACCATAACCACATTCTAATCATTACTAATTATCACATAATCATATGATGACTATATGATTTTAATCAATCCCATTAGCTTATTGTCTTAACTCAATAATAGTTAACCCATATTCATTATAACTCCTTAATTTAATTTATAAACATTATTTACCCAATTTCCCAATTGATATCAAGAACCCTAATTCTTGAATTCACCAATTAACTTAGGGCAAAGGATTACTTACTTGAAGGGATGATCAATACAAGTTTATTACTGGATTGGAGCAGTAATCTACCTTTAAATTATCATTATAGTGATCTTGGTTCTTCCCTCCCTTTTCTCCAAACCGTACCACACACACACCCAACATTTTCTGGAATGTGTAGAATTCAGTAGAAGATAACTATTAGTAGTATAGTTTGCCTAATTGGCACATTAGGCCCCTTAAGTTCTTTTCTTTGTATTATGGCCACAATAACTTTATTACTCAATTACTATTTGACAACATTAGTCCTTTAAGTCCATCTTTATTATAAATGTGACACATCATACTTTCTATAACCATTTACATGACCTTTAATACTTATCGTTTGACTACCGGGTTTGACTAACAAATCCCGTAAGTCCACAAAACTTATAAAAGTCATAGTCAATCATTCAAATGCCATTCTTGTAATAAATTGATTAGGCCCAGTTTCAGGGTGTTACAATTCTAACCCCTTATTTAGATTTCGTCCCCGAAATCTCTCGTCTATTACTAACCATGACTTGGTCATTTCTTAACCCCATTCTTAGTACTAAGCACACTTTCATTCAAACATTGATTGCAATGATCTAAGTGATCCTGCAACACAAATTAACACATTCCAAAAATCCTAAATTCGCTCTACTTCTTGTTGATTTATCTAAGAGCATACGACTCTTACTAAGGTTATTATGTCAAACGAGACACATTTATTATAACCAAAATATTATTTGACCACTTTGTCACTATTACACCACATTCTTACTTGCTTTACTCTAACTTTTAATCAATGATTATATGTCACTTGAGAAAATTTGCGCCAATTTGACTTTATATAAGTCAAATATAAACTAATACAACTTAAGATTCTCATCTTTACCGTAATCATCTCAATACCCTTTTAACATTTTTTTTAACACCTTACTTTTTTTACTTTATTTTAAGGATTTCCGCTAAGTATTATAAGTCACTTAGGAAATCTTAGGTCGCATTTGACTTTCACAAGTCAACATTGACTAATACCTTCACATTCTACTATGGTCATTCCATTATTTCATTAACATTTTTATTATAGGGCCTTGTTTCCTTTACTTCTTTCTATAATTTCCCGTCAAGGACTACAAGTCTCATAGGAAATTTCAATACTTTGACTTTATAAAGTCAAGCTTTATCTTGCATCCTTACATTTACACATAAGGGTGCCAATGAAGATTATCATCCATTACTATCATTACTCACCTTTTGTACCACTCTTCAAGGCACATTATAACATCATTATAAATTCTTAATCTTTCCAAGTCATATTTAAGACACTTAAATGATTGGTTTCACTTAATGTCTCAATTTAAAAGTCAAATTCTAATTCTATTCCACTTATCTTAGTTCTTAAGAATTTTAAATAATACTAGGCCCCTATTTTCTACTTTTATTATTTACTCATGCCATGTCGAGGACACATAAGCCCACTCATTTATATTTTCTCATTTACATGGAAAGGCGTACCAGTCTATGTAAATCAAGAAACATAAACTCTTGGTTCGGAGATTCACAATTTCTTTAATTAAATGAAAAGGCGTCCCAATCCATTTAATCAAGGAAATCATAAATCGTCCTACTTATACACTTTCGACATAACATTTGTACTTATTACTAGTTTTCACTTTACTTTCTTTCTCTTCGTTCTTTTACACTTCACATTACTTTTAATTTTTAGACTTGGATCCATACCATTATCATATTTACTTTGGGGATTTTTATATGCCAAAGATATAGGCAACCCTTTGCCGGTGAAGGCAATACATTCCTTCATTAACATCATTAGCTTGGTCATCTCGAAGGATACCACCATTAACATTATTAGCTTGGTCATCCCAAAGGATACCACTATTAACATTAGCTCGGCCATCCCAAAGGATACCATCATTAACATTAGCTCGGCCATCCCAAAGGATACCACCATTAACATTAGCTCGGACATCCCAAAGGATACCATTATTAACATTATTAGTTTGGTCATCCTAAAAGGATACCATCATTAACTATCATTAACATCATTAGCTTGGCCATCCCGAAGGATACCATCATTAACATCATTAGCTCGGCCATCCCGAAGGATGTCATCATTAACATTAGCTCGGCCATCCCAAAGGATACCACCATTAACATTAGCTCGGACATCCCAAAGGATACCATCATTAACATTATTAGTTTGGTCATCCTAAAAGGATACCATCATTAACTATCATTAACATCATTAGCTTGGCCATCCCGAAGGATACCATCATTAACATCATTAGCTCGGCCATCCCGAAGGATGTCATCATTAGCCATCATTAACTCATTGGTTACATGATAGCCATCTTTAACCTTTCACATTTAACATTGGATCCAAGACATTAATATTTTTACGCATACATTATTCCATTCATGCTATTTAGCTAAAGCAAGCATCATAGAGTATATGAAACATGCTTATCATACTTACACATGTACTATGTGTCTACATTTCTCATTACAACTTACATCCTTTAACGTGCATTAACCATTTCCACATCTTTACTCTTACCTCTTTTAGTTTTTAGCACTTAGCTATACCAATTTCATCTCATCATTACTTGTCATCATTTTTTTTAATCCCATTCTATACTTCTTGTATTAATAGACACTTAACAATTAATATGTTAATTCTCATCTTGCTTTCGCATATTATAATTTAGCGCACTTGTCATCACTACATTCCACACTTTAAGCGTCAAATACTTTGACTCATTATTAACCCATCTTTAATACCATTTACTATTTGTATTCTTATACCATTACCATTACCCTTAAAACACGCTCTTAGAATCACAAAGCGATTACCGGCACTAACCAAGGTGCACGGTGATTCAAATCACTTAAACATTTCAAGTCCTCCACGGACTCATATCACATATATATTAACATTATAAAACACATTTGTTATTCTCTACTTAGGTTCATATAGCCTATCTCATAGTTCGCTTCAAAACTTAAACATTTACTTTCTCGCTTTAACTTCTCTTACATTCAACGCATCTAATAGTGGTTTAAGTCTAGGAAACCAAAAGTGGAAACCTAATTCACTTAAACCGAAGCTCTGATAACAAGTTGTTACACCCCGTGAATGACACGACTTAAAATCATTGAAATTTAAACTTTTACGCGGAAACGACTTGACTTAAAACTGACCTGTTGTTACTCTTTTGACCACTGACAAAAATCTATAAACATCTGGACATTGAAACTATTTTTAAATGAAACTAGACTCAATTACCTTCGAAACGCCGGGTGGGAGGACCCGTGACGACTTACCGTTTTAAAGATATGATTTTTCGAAAACTGATTTTGACTAGTTCTCCAAATTAGTTCTCCAACTAGTTCTCCAAACTAGTTCTCCAACTAGTTCTCCAAATTAGTTCTCCAAATTAGTTCTCCAACTAGTTCTCCACTAGATCTCCAAATTATTTTAACCACTTTATAAACACTTAACATATACATTATTTTTCCAAACATTCTTGACCCGTTTGACCCAAAATGGGTTAAAATAGACCTTGTCCCAAACACCCCTTTTTCTGCATATCCCTTTTATATACTTTTGACCCATTTTCCGGAAAATGACATTTATTACTCGAAAAGACACCAAAATTTCTAGAATTTATTAAGACCTCATATATATCATTTTCATGCATAAACATTAACCAATTGACCTTGAATGGTACTTTACAAAGCAGCGGGTATTATGTAAAATACGGGTTTTGACCCAATTCAATACATACAACCTTTACCACTACGGATTACTTCAAACCTTTCAAAAGCATTAACTTAACATATTAAATCATGTTCATGATCATTAACCCGTTTAAAACCCAAAATGGGTATAATTACACGTTATACCAAACGCCCCTTTTACTAAATATACATAGTTCAACCCGTTACTATAATGAACCATTTGACACATTTAGCTTTAACAACAAAGACATAAACTTTGACACTCGACAACATACATACAACCCATTCAAAGACTATCGGGGGACAACATTGAAACAAGCTCGGTATCTACCTTAGCTCTACTTTCTTACCATTCTTATAACTTTCATCTAGCAATCCATAAGCTTTAATCCAATGCTTACCATCGCCATCACATATGGACCTCGAACATTAACATCTTAAACCGTAAGCACGAGGCGTAGTAAGCAAAAGCGGATATAACAACATTATATATCAATCACATTACACATTATAACCATTCTTCCATTACAACTTTAATCATAAACATACCTTGGGACATCATTAAGCATCACCATACATACTCAACCATTTCCATCCTACTTTATCAATCTCATGCTAGTTATGCAAAAGTAGCACTACAATCTATTTACGAAAACACATATACATCAAGTCATACCATATACTTAACATAAACATCACATAACACATAATGCATTGGAATCCATATAACATTAACTTATAACCGGTTTACTTACCTTGATTCCAAACTAATGAAACCAAACATGTCATCATCTCCATTCTTGTCATCTAGGCCAAATCACTATAATCATAAACACATAATTAATCAACTAAGTTATGGCTACCATAACCATAACCATAACCACTTTCTAATCATTACTAATTATCACATAATCATATGATGACTATATGATAATTAATCCCATTAGCTTATTGTCTTAACTCAATAATAGTTAACCCATATTCATTATAACTCCTTAATCTAATTTATAAACATTATTTACCCAATTTCCCAATTGATATCAAGAACCCTAATTCTTGAATACACCAATTAACTTAGGGTAAAGGATTACTTACTTGAAGGGATGATCGATACAAGTTTATTCTTGGTTGGACACTAATCTACCTTGAATAATCATTATGGTGATCTTGGTTCTTCCTCCTTTTCTCCAAACACCACACACACCCACCATTTTACGGAATGTGTAGAATTCGATGAAGATAACTATTAGTAGTATAGTTTGCCTAATTGGCACATTAGGCCCTTAAGTTCTTTTCTTTGTATTATGGCGCAATAACTTTATTACTCAATTACTATTTGACAACATTAGTCCTTTAAGTCCATCTTTATTATAAATGTGACACATCATACTTTCTATAACCATTTACATGACCTTTAATACTTATAGTTTGACTACCGGGTTTGACTAACAAATCTCGTAAGTCCACAAAACTTATAAAAGTCATAGTCAATCATTCAAATGCCATTCTTGTAATAAATTGATTAGGCCCAGTTTCAGGGTGTTACATATATCAATTGCCTGAAACCTGAAATGAGTGAAATTACATGCGATTAAGTTAGAGATATATCTAATCAACAGCCTCATGATAAGTTTAAGTAAAAGATCAAATTATTTCATCTTTTGCCTAATAGATCATCTTGTTTTGATATTCTCGATCAAAATACACAATCTGAAGTGACATTATACTCAAGCGAGATTTCTGTGACTTTTGTAGAGAGTGTTTAATGATTTCTTATTTTTATTAATCTGCAAATTTTGACAAACTCGATTATAAGCTCTACATAGGTTGAATGAGAATTTGCAAGTTATTAACATTTTAATATTTTATGTTTTTTTTTTCTTTTTTGCTCTTGTGATATAAAAGTTTGTGAGTATAAATGAGAAAAATAAGTCTAACAAGAGCAAGAAAGAGAAGAAAAAAAACATTAAATATTGATCTATTAGCCGGGAGATGAAATAATTTGATCTTTTAATTAAATTTATTACTAAGTTGTTGATTAAATAAATAAATTTTTAATTTAGTGGCATGTATTGTCACTCATTTCAAGTTTCAGTTAAGCAAATATCAATTCTAAACATATAAACTAAATAGAGTACTTAAAATGATATACACTTAAAAAAACAGTAACTCATACATATTATAAATAAGTACAATAACTAAAGTGAGAAAATTAGAAAGTATATAACTAATTGAATATTCCCCCGGCAGAGAGGTGATTTAATGTTGAGAGGTGATTTGACACTTTTTTATTTTGATTGGACCTCTTTGAGAGTAAGGGAGGGTCCCAACTCCCCTAAAATAAACTCGACCCCCCAAAATAAATGGTCAAATTTTGCCACTGTGTACAACTATATTATGGACAAAATAGAGTGTCACAATCAAAACTTTGAATGCAACTCAATTCCATGGGTGTGTTTGGGGAGAACATAGAGCAGAAACACAAATAAACCGAACATAAAATAAGTCTCGTTTGTCGTGTGAACATGAAATCATAAGCCTCTAAAGAACTTAAACTTTAGCAGGGCTTATGAACCACAAATTATATATTCATAAAAAATATCTAATATATCTGTAAAACTCGTTTAAATATATCATTTTAGTAATTTTGCAATAATAAGCCTGAACCATTGATTTGTCAAACAAGTCTAAAAATCTGAAATATCAACTTTGACATATAATAAAAGCACTGTACAAATTTCACATTGTAATTTCTTGTGAAACATACCTATAATGTTGAATGTAAAGTTCTTCGTGATAGTGACAAGTAACATGAAATTACTATTGACCAGTTTTTTTCTTCATGGCATGAAATAACTGGGAATAATTGTAATTAAAATTCTACTGTGTACAACATCAATTAACTATTTACACAAAGCAAATCATAATAAGTTCGATAGCTAGTCAAAGTCAACAGATTCCATACATACTTGATACTCCTAAAAGCACCAGGTATTGTGAAGAGGTTTCTCTTTATCGCGTCGTGTCGTGCCAATACCGGTATAACAAACCTCCACACACCTCCTCACTCACTCAGAGCACTTGCAACCATAACTTCATAACTTGAGTTATGGTTTAACTTCGTCTTGGCGTCGGTAGCATCAGCTTTAACATTTCATAACTCACTAAAAACACCATGATCATAACGTTCTCAAGGTCAAACCTTAACTCAACAACAATTTACAAAAACAACCCCTCATTTAGGGTCAAAAATAAAAAAAGAAAAGAAAAAAAAAATATATATATGAAATAACGGGCGTTAGTAGGGCAACGCCCAACCCTTAACTTGAGAATAACATGAAGCACGCAATGGTTAACATAGTTTAACACCGAAATGTTAAACAATAACATGCATGCTCACGTTATGATTACTAGTGCTCTAACAAACATCAACCTGTCGTTTGGGGCATGCTTCTGTTTATTTTTATTTTTTTATTTTCAAATAAACTAAATTTATTTGTTAAAATAAAAATACAATATAATATATTTAAAAAAATAAAAGTTATAAATTTAAAAAAAATTAAAAATAAAATAAAATAAAAATAAATAAATGATGAAACGTTTTCTTCTTCCAACTTCACACACACTACACAGTACACACTACAAACACACACAAACACACACAAACACACACTACACACACTAAAAAAATATAAAATGTTATCAAAACCCAGCACAGCCCCACCTGTGTCAAATGAGAAGCTCGTTGTCACCACGAAGAGGTGCTCCACGGCGAGCTCCGCTGGTGTGGCGGCGAGCCACGGCGGGCTGCCAGGTAGGACGACGGCGAGGGACAAAGAAGCCACACCGGGTGCTCTAATTATATTTCCTCGTTCAACTCCTAAGTAGAATTCATGTATATATCGAATCTCTTGTTCTTCAAACATCTTCCTCATTACGCCAGGGGGTATATGAACAGAAAAAGTCGAGCTCCAAGATACACTGGTTGACGTATTGACATGACGCTTTTAGTATGGGTCAAAGGACACCAGATTGGGTCAAATTAACCTGCATATACAAATATATTGATTTATAGATAACGGATTTGTTAGTCATGATTACAATAAGAATCAAAATACTTAAAACAATGTAATAAGCAAATATTTCAAATGACTCTCAGCTTGTTTGACCCTTCCGACAAGCTTAGACTTGTTCGCCTTTCAAATAAATGATTCAGCTTATTTGCTCTAAAACACTATTGAAGTGGATTCGCTCATATCCTAATGGGTTAAAAATGTCATGTATATGAGATTTTTTAAAGAACTTACAATGGCATGTGGTGTGCATAGACAAAGTTATCGTTGCTGGCGCACATCAACTCCTGAGCCTTGGATTCTGGACCACGCTTCCCACATAAAATGAGACAGCTGTACATTTTGAGGATTAAATAAAAACTATCTAGAAAGTGGAGAGTCTAAAACATCAACGTTTAGTTAATTTAGTTGTATACATAAGGAAACTTGAAACTAACATGCAATGACACACTTATTTAGATATTTCTTTCAAATAACCAAACAAAAATCAAGTGATATAAACAAGTCTACTAAAGTGTAATTTACAGCAGTTTGTACATGTTAAATTGAAACTGCAACATTGTGACTTAATACAAACTATAATCAAGTAACACTAATCATAAAAAGGTAAGTTGTAAGGAGTTGAAATTCCAACTGTCAATGAATTAATCATGTAAATCATATTTATTTGGTTAAAATTACATAACAAGCATGGTTATTACTTTAGTTTATCAAGCAACAAAAAAACAGAGGTGCGTACTCATTTATTCAACAAAGAGCAACTAACAATTTTAACTTAGCTAAGCAATCAAAATAGAGGTATATATGTCCAATTGTTAATTTACTCGAGAAAGGGGCTTTAGGTATAAGAAGCGTACTGGCATCATCAACCTCGGATCATCTTCATCCTTCAGACATGTATAGTGAGTCAATATCCTTTTCCAAAAATAACAAAATTAATTGATTGAGGGTAAATATAAAAGTTAGAATAACTTATAGAACAATAAATTATAGAGATATAATCTAAAATCCAAAGAAATAATGAGTGTAAACAAAACTAAAATCCAAAACAGAAACCGTCACAAGACACCTGCGTGTGAAGATGAAGATGTATGGAATGTACCTATAATAGTGCCATGCTGACAGCTGCGTGTGAGAAATGTTTGTTTTGGGTGCCATTGTTTTAGCATGTGGCGGCTATCTAGGAAGTAAGAAGCGCGACGGCATTGTGAGAAAAGATACATAACGTCAAGTTTAAACATTTGTTTATTGCCTTACAGGTATATATTAAGCCAAAATAAATGCCAATTTTATGTTCACTTAAAAATCTTAACATGAAAATGTTATGGGTTGGGGTGTAAACGAACTGAACGTTCAATAAATATTTTATAAACCGTTCGGTAAAAAGTTCGTTCATGTGCGTTTAAATGAACGAACATGAACAATATTTTACGTTTGTTTCATTAAATGAACGAACATGAACAAATATCGCATCCTTCATTTATGTTCGTGAACATCCGATTATGCATTCGTTAACGTTCGTTTATGTTAATTTATTTATTTATGTTTATATAACATATATTTTAATTGTATTGTTTTAAATTGGTTTATTTAAACAAAACAACACATATAAAACAATATATTGTGCATAAATTAATAAATTTTTTGCATGTTTGTCTATGTTCATGTATTTTCGATCGTTTATGTTCATTTAGCGTTTGTTTAGTGTCTTAATGAACGAACATGAACAACTCATTTTCTTAATAAACGAACATGAACAAGAATATTCGTCCATTTAAGCGTTCGTGTCCGTTTATTTGTCCAATTAAAATTTACTGCCCTAGTTATGGGATACTTGCTTCTTATGTTATTTCTAATACATGTAGCATTTACAAAAATAAAAGAGAAACAATATCATATTTATTTTTACTAAAATGATAGCATCTTGTTATATATAGAACTAGTTATAATACCTGTGCACGCACAGGATTTTGACAAAAAAAAATTATTTTGTATTAATGTTGAATATTGTGTCTTTAAAAGTAATTACAAATAATTATATACTTATGCACGAGTTTTTTATTATCCATTAATATCCATTAGAATTTTGTATAATCAAATTCTGTAAAAAAAAATGTTAGATAACTCAAGATTCAACTATATTTAGCTGATATAGTTGTTGATGTTCTATTTAAATTTCACTCGATATTATGGCGTGCACAAGAGCGAGTTTAGTTGCACATAATAAGCGTTGATGAAATTAAAATATACTCATAAAGTTTTTAAAAATGTTTTCTACATATCCTTATATAAATAAATAAAAATTACATGAGTAATTGTTATAAATACGTACAATCACGTTTTTTTCATATTACAGTAGCTCGTTCTTACAATTTGATAATTATATTATCGTTTTTAATAAATTGGCCGTATTAAATATTTAAATCCGTGTCCACATTTATCATACTTTTAATATGAAGTAAATGAATCCTTAGTAAACATATATAATAAAAAAAATGATATTTATAATCTTATGTATATTTATATGTTGGAGTTTTAAAACAACATATATATTATATTTTTAATTTATAAAGTATCGAGGTATAAAGTATAAGGGGTATTTGTTTAATTTCCAAAGTTATTAAAAATATGAAAATTATAATATTACACTTAACTCTATACAATTTTTAAAATTTTAACCACTAAAGTTTTATTAATTACCCCATCTTTTTAAGTTTTGTTTTCATAAATTTGACACCTATGTTTTTATGTGTTTTTTCTCTCATTAAATTTCTCCACCAAATTAATTAAAGGTTGACCAAAATTAATTTAATTTTGACTTTTATTAACCAATCACATCACACGATTTTGCTTACGTGGCAATCGAGCTCTCTATTATTGAATTGTTTTTCAATAAGAATGAATTAACAAAATCACTCCAAAATGATGTAATTCCTTTATTATATAAAAAGATATTGAAGTGAGTTTCACGCCATGATGACATCATACCATAGACACACTTAAAATAAAAGAGAACGAACAACAAAAGAGGCCCTTTTAAATTCTCAATGTTATTTATCAATGCAAAATTGAAAGCATATGACTAGACGACAACAATTAAATATCTCCATTTTTGTATTAACAACCTGGTCTTGATTGTGATCCCTCGTTAAGTTAAAACATTGCGATATCGGTCTCATTTTATATGAAATTGATGGCCTTTTCATTGCTATATTTTTTTTAACAAAAAATTATAAAATTTTTGACTGATCACCAGGAAAATAATAAGTTGATTTTAAATTTTAATAGTTTTTCTAACAAAATCATATGTAATTCAAAAGCAGCGCAATATTGGGGCTCATTTATTCGAAATTTGAAGACTTTTTTGAGAAAAACTGGTTAACGGATAGATAAAATTTATTATATAAAAAAAGTGTAAAACATAAAAGTTTAAGGTAGTTTTCGTAACTTGTCACATAATTTAGGTGTGTGTTTTGAAATTTTATTATTACTAGATTTATATAAAACAAACTTAAGAGTAATTTTTTAAGTTATTAGATAGGTAAGAGCGTAATTTGAAATTTTTTTAACAAAAAAAAACATATTAAAATTCAATATTTTTATAAAACCATACGTAAGTTCAAAGCACTCCAATGTTGGGCTTATTCTGTTTGCAATTTTAAAGCCTATTCAATGGTTTGTTTTTTTATTTGAGAAAAGCGCTAGATATTTGTTAGATATTTGATAAATAAAATTTTTAATATAAAGAAATCCTAAATAGTTAAAAGTATAAGGTAATTTAAGTAACTCGTTGTATAGTTTGGGTGTAAGTTTTGAAAAAAAAAAAAAAAAAAAAAAAAAAAACCCTACTACTTTAGGGTATATTAGGTTTTAAACATGGATAAAGTTCCTCTCGAGTTATTTATCAACATGATAGGTCATCTTGTGTGTAATGTGTGGGGGAAATTAGAAGTGGGCCCTTAATCTCAATTAAAAGAAAAACATGTATACATTTTACTTGTTCATGATTGGTCAATATGACCTATCATGTTGAAACCAACTTTAGAGAATTTCAATCCTTTAAATATTAAAAGTTTTTAAAAATTATGGAGTCCTATGGGTATCTTTTCTGAAAAAAGAATCGTAGTAAATCAACCGTTTATCAGATTTTGACGAGGTTAAAACCAATTTTGAAGTTCTTCGAGTGCACTTTCAAATGAATTTGATCTTAGGTTCTAATTTAAATTTTAAGTGAGTCAAATTAGCAAAATGCTACATATTGTCAAAAATTTTTATGTTTTTTAACAAAAGAATTGATTCTCCGAGTTCGGGAGTTTTAATTTGATACAGCAAAACAAGAAGTAAAGAAAGATCAAACCAGACACGATGATTTATAGTGGTTTGGTCACGAAACTCCTTCTTCGCCCTACTCCACTCCCCGAGTTTCCGACTCGAGAGTTACTTCACTAAGTCAACAAGCTCCCTTCTCGGCGTAGAAAACCTTACAACGACGCTTACATTCTTTACCGATATTAAGATAGATATCGAGTTTTTTCCAGGTACAACCAAATCCGTTATATTTTACAGCCTAAACATAACAAACCTATTACCCTTGTGTTTTAAGTCCTAAAGACATAAACCAAATTCTTCATAATTACAGGTAGACCACTTTTTCTTGTCTATTTTAGATACTCTTGGTTAATATCAAATCGAAGCATCAACTTGTACTTTTCACAAGATACCGACTACAGTGTTCTTTTGCTTGTACGAGTCCTTTTTTAGCTTTATCGAAGTCTTGAATCTTCCTATAAATTCTTCCTTATTTTTTTTTAAGAAAAGAATAGCTTGAATGGATATAGGTTAAACGGGTTGAATGTTGCAAATGTATTTACTGACTCATATTACTTAAATATTATCTCTCATGAGATTAGTAGGTGATGAAATAATATAGTTACAAAATAATTAATAGATAAATTCATATTTTAAAGTACCTACTGACAAAAAGATGAGTCGGTAACTTCAACGAGGTCACCCTTTTAGACTAGTACGAAATTACTCATTTTGAACGGTTATCGAGTCGACTATGCCATTTTGCCAAAACTATATAGTACTTGAGATCGGAAAAGAATGCGTAGTGATTTCAGCTTGAGAACAACAAACATAGGATGAAGGGCCTCGCTGTTTAGAAAGGGCCTCCCCCATCTTAAAACTTCCAAAGGTGTTTGTCAGCCCCAATTAACTCGAGAATTGTTGCTTCCTGATTCAAAAACCACAAATATTTTAAAAGTATTGAATTTTTTTTAAATGCACACGATATCGAAGAAAAAAAAGGTTATCCGGTATATAGTCAAATCAGTTTTGAAGATTTTATATTGGCTCCATATAGTAATTTCATATGCTATGTAAATAGCATATACCAGGTAACCTTTTTTGCTTCGGTATCGTGTGCCTTTAAAAAAAATCAATACTTTTAAAATATTTGTGGTTTTTGAATCAGGAAGCAACAATCCTAGAGTTAATTGGGGACGGACAGACGGCTCTGGAAGTTTTAAGATGCGGGGAGGCACTTTCTTTACATCGAGGCCCTTCAATTTACGTTGGTCGTTCAAGCTGAAATTGGTAAGCATTCTTTTCCTATCTCAAGTGTGTATAATTGGCAAAATGGCATAGTCGACCAGATAACCATTCAAAACGAGTAATTTCTTACCCGTCAAAAAGGGTGACCTGATTGAGGTTACCGATTCATCTTTTTGTTGGTAGTTAGTTTGTCAAATATGAATTTATCTATTCATTATTGTGTAACCATATTATTTCATCAACAATCTAATCTCATGAGTGATATGATTTAAGTAACATGATGCAGTAAATACATTTTGCAAAAAAGTTTTTGTCTGTTGAACTTACGCTAAAAAAGCAATTGAATACTGAACCTTATGAGAAGTGACCTAAGAACTCAAGTACCGCTGCAAATGTTGAGAGCGTACTTGTTCCCTTGCATCTACCATGGCTGGTTCCCGTGCATCTACCATGGCTGGTTCCCGTGTAACCATGGCTGGTTCCCGTGTAACCATGGCGGGTTCCCTTGCATCTACCACCTTCAAGGAAAAAGCAGCTGGTGTATTAGAGGTGATTACCCAGTCTAACTCTTTAGAGAAATAGAAAAAATAAACGAATACCTGACATTTACGATCCATAGTGTACTTGTACTTTGCATAGAAAATCTAGTTTATCCTATAGTTCCTCCATACTTATGAGTGCTATTCCAAACTGCAAAAGCGAAATCATAAGAAAATACAACTAAAAAAGTTATAAGCTATATATGGGGACGTGCTAAGAGAATAAGATTCTACCTCTAGCATACGATCATCCTTGCACGTACACTTTATTATGCTCCAATAAAGTTACAACAATCCTGCCAAGTAATCATTACGGGTTCGATAAGATGTATAACAATCCTGGTTCCTCGCTCCACGATAATTAATAGTAATTAATAGAAGATAGTCGATTATATTGGCGCATTTACTTCACGATAACATCGATACTGCAAGGAATTAGATTTTTCAGTTTCTGGATTCCTGGGTAAAAAAGATTCCTTGGTTAAAAAAGAAGCTGAAATTCTAGTTCTTCGACACTTGCAAAATCAACCAACAGCGAAACTAACAGCAATATATCATCATCGATAATTACGATTAAAAAACAACAAACCTTAAAACACAAAATTTACACCAAAACAATCAAAATTAACAATATTTACTACTAATATAACGTGAAACTAAGATCATGTTTAACTTACGAATCGGATGATTCGGGTTGATTAGCCATGACTATGAAGATGATTAATTTAATTAGATTTTGATTATTTAAATTTACGATTGGGGATTTCTTTTGTTTGGTTTTGGGATGAGGGTTTGTGTGTATTTATAGTCCTTTCTTGTTACTAAAGATTTTTTTTTTTTTTTTTTTTTTTTAATCCTTTTAGTAATTTGAATTTAGGTATAGTTTAGCACACTAATAATAAGTAGAGTTATTTTACATGCAAACTTTTCGCGATATTAAGAGCTCATTTCCACCATCCATTTAAAAAGAAATCGATGGTTTGATTAAGCGTTTTATTATTTCACTTATTTTTATAATTTAACTATCTCTTAAACCGTTAATCGTTAAGTGAAAATATTTACACCGTCATGACGAGCATTTAATTGTCTTTCTATAGGCGGACACTTTGATATACTTTCGAAAAAGAAAAAAAATCGTTTTCACGTTTTTCGTTTTTTACGTTCTTGAAATTTGCATGAAAAAATCATATTTGATAAAACACTAAATTGAATATCACATGTGATATTAGTGTTAAATCATATATGATATGTAATATCATATGTGATATTACACTAAGATCACATGTGATATTACATATCATATATGATATTACACTAATATCACATGTGATATTCAAATTAGTGTTTATCATATATGATTTTTGTAGCAAATTTGATGGCGTAAAAACAAAAAAAAAAAAAAGCGTGAAAAATCTGGAAAAAAAATTAGCGAAAGTATATCAAAGTGCTTATCTATAGAAAGATAATTAAATGCTCGTCGTAATGATATATTTTTTTCGCAACGATTAACGGTTTGAAAGATATTAATATTTGAAAAAATGATGAAAGTGGGTTTTAAATTGTTGTGATTAATCTCATCTATTAGATCAAATAAAAATGGAAGGTGGAGATTGATCCCTTGGTATGTAAAGAATCTTTTGTTCTCAAATGATCTTAAATCCATTAATAATAGTTATAATACTGTGCATGTACGAGGTTTTGACAAAAAAATTCGTCTGTATTAATATAAATATTGTGTCTTTAAAGGTAATTGAATTATATAGTTATAAGTTTCGTGCACGCACGAAATTTTCACATAAATCAAATTTATTTTAACATTTTAGTTAAGTATATACACATATAAGAATTTGACCATGAAAATTGTGATATAAATACCATTAATACTTATGCACGAGTTTTTCATTGTGCATTAATATCCATTAGAATTTGGTAAAATATTTGTAAGAAATTCTGTTTGGTAACTCAAGATTTAGTTTTATTTAGCTCACAAAGATGTTGATGTTGTTATTTAAATTTCACTACTGATATTATGTTATACACATGATGCAAGTTTAATAGCACATAATGAACATTGATAGATAAAGTTAAAGTATATTCCTTAAAGTTTTTTAAAGATGTTTTTCTAGATATACTTATATAAATAAATAAGAATTACATGAGTCATTGTTATAAGTACAATCGCGTATATTTATTTTATATTAAAGTAACCCGTGCTTACAATTTGATAACTATATTCCCGTTTTCAGTAATTTAGCCGTTTTTAAAATATAAACTCGTGTCCACATAGGTTAAACTTTTAAAAATGGAATAAATGAGTCCTTATTGAACGTATATAGTAAAAAAATTGATACTTATAATCTTATGCAAATTTATACAGTATGTTGATATTTCAAAACAACATATACATTGTATTTTTTAAGATATAAAGTATAAAGAGTATAAAGTATAAGGGGGTATTTGTTTATAATCCAAAGTTATTAAAAAACATTGAGGCTTATAATATTACACTTAACTCTATATAATTTTAAAAATCAACCACTAAAGTTTTATCAATTACCGTCTTTTCTTAAGTTTTGTTTCACAAATTTGACACTATATTTTTATGTGTTTTTTTATCAACCAAATTTCTCCACCAAATTTATTAAGTTTGACCAAAATCAATTTAATTTTGACTTTTATTAACCAATCACATCACATGATTTTGCTTACGTGGTAAATCGAGCTCTCTATTAGCCCAATTGTTTTCAATGAGAATGAATTGACAAAATCACTCAAAATGATGTAATTCCTTTATTATATAAAAGATACCCGTGCATGTACGATATTTTTCTAAATTTTCTAATTATGTATTATTATTGATTAATTAAAACATCTTAATGTGTTCTAAATAGTTTTACTTGTTGGAACAAAAAAGGAAATCCTATGCATATATGTTTTTATTTATATGTTATTTTTAGATAATGATTTTGGATTAAAAACTATCTTTTATAATTAAAGTAAAATGTCATGCAGTAAAATTATATGTTATTTATCTATTTTTATTAGTTGTATTGTCTATATTGATACTCCAAAGATGATTCTTGATATACTAGTAATGATCATAATCCAAGTTTGGTTACATTAATTATAAATACTGATATTTTTTATACTTTTTGTTTCATTACTTGAACATTTAAGATAATCGATTAAAATACAAACAAATTAACGTGTCCTAAATGTTTTTACTTGTTAGATTAAAAACAAAATCTTTTGCATATCTATATCTATCTATACTACTTATAATGTACGAAGACAACTCACTCTTAATTTTAAGACGTATAAGAAATTAAGCATGGTTTACAACACTTTAATGCACCCAATTTTCAGAATTACAACAAAGTAAGCATATTGTACAACAAAATAAAGCGTGGTGTCATTTTAAGACCAAAATTTATCAAACAACATTAATGCTATTAAAAACACCCATTCACCAAAAATTACAACAATTTAAGCACAATGTACAATAGCTGCAACCAATTTTCAGATTTACAACAAAATAAGCATAGTGTCAAACAAAATAAGCATGATGTAATTTTCAGACTTACAAAATTAATGCTATTAAAGTGGTCAATGTTATTAATGACTAAAATGACTACTACTTACAAGAAAAGAAACATAGTGTACAACACTTTAATGCACATAATTTTCAGACGTACAAGAGAAGAAGCATAGTGTACAACAAAACACCACATTAATGCTATTTAATGTAGTCAAATATCTAGCTGGTCAATAAATACAATTAATACAGTTATTAAAACACTCATTACATAAGAAATACAAATTATCAAGCATATTGTACAACCAAATTAAACACAATTCCTGCATTAAATTTCACTACTACAAATAATAAAGCACATTATATGAATATTCAAGCGAGCAGACGCGGGCCAAATGGGCTTGAGCACGAGCAGTAGCGGACTAAGCGGACTCGAGCAAAGCGGCGCAGACCCCAGCGGGTTCGAGCCGCGGCCTGCAGCGGGTACCACTAGTTACATATAATAGAGGAATGAATCTCTCCTCATGGTCTTAATTTACAAGTGATAATACTTATTGTACAATACACAAAGCACAAATAAACTTAAAAAAACCAATACTCATTCATTTAATACAATTAATACACTATTAAAAATACCCCTTCACCATAAAATACAAGTATTCAACCACAATTTACAATCTAATGAAGCTACTAAGCCAATACTTAGTAAGTTTACAAGAAAAGAAGCATAGTGTACAACACTTTAATGCACATAATTTTTAGACGTACAAGACAAGAAGCATAGCGTACACCACTTTAATGGACATATTAAAAAAACAAAACACCACATTAATGCTGTTTAATGTAGTCAATTAATACTTGTCAATAAATACAATTAATACAGTTATTAAAACAACCGTTAAATAAAAAATACAAATTATCAAGCATATTGTACAACGAAATTAAATACAATTCCTGCATTAAATGTCACTAAGAGGGTAGGGTATGATGGCTAGCTCAAACCTCTTCATTTGGGCCCCACATGTGCCACATCACTTCAACACACTCACTTAAAAATACCCCCAATCACAACTAACTCAAACCTCTTCATTTGGGCCCCACCCACCCTCATTTTATTTCTTTTCCATATTTTTCAAACAAAATAAAATTCATTTCATTTAAATAAAAATACAAAATACAATAGTAAAAATAAAAAAACATACGAAATCTATTCTATATGATATATGATAATACTGTACCACCCCGTTAAAGCATTGCATTAAATTTTATTATTAAAAACACCACCTTATTTAGCACTAATTTACAACACCCCAATGCATCCCTTCACAATACTAATCACGTGCAGGAACACGTGATAGAACCACGTGAGGAGAGAATGACTTCTAAAACTTATTCAGTACGCTCCACCTTTCATATTTGGAAACTCATTAAAATTCAGTCAAAACATATCAATCATATATACGCTCCCCATTTGCGTTTCAAAATAATCACAATCAAAATAATCAAGTTTCAATTCTGTTTCTAAATCACCGATTCAAAAAAACACATAATTGATTCAACCAGTTTCAAAATCACCATGGATGATCTTGAAATCCACCCAATAATATCGGTAAGTTTTAATTGTATTGAATCAATTTGGTTTATATATTATGTTAATTTATTTTTATGTTTATGATGAAATTTTTTAGTAATGGTAGACATAATTTGTTATTGGGCAAATTGCATAAAAGTGTATCCAACTTATAGACAATTTCAATTTAATGTACACTACTTTTTTTTCTTCAATTTAATGTACTCAACTTATTTTTGATTGCAATGTAAGACATATAACGGATTTCTCAGTTATCTTATGTTGAAAAAATTACATGTTTAGTCCTATGGTTTATCCAATAACATTCGTAGTCCTATTTCATTTTAATTCGCCGAGAAAAATATTTTAGTCCGTTTTTATACGTTTTCATACGTTTTGTTAATTTTATCGTTAACTTTTTAAGAAATTAAAATTTAAAAAATTAAAAATAATTTTTAAAAACAACAAAATTTTTAAATTTATTTAAAAATAAATTTTTTAAAAAACTTAAAGTTTTTAAAAAAATTAAAATTTTTTTAAAAAAAATTTATCCAGATTTTTAAAAAAATAAAATTTTAAAAATTTTAATCTTTTAAAAAAAATTAATTTAAAAAAAAAATTTAAGTTTAAAACTTTTTATATCTTTTTTAAAAATTTTAATTTTTTAAAAATTTTCTTTTTTAAATTTTAACTTTTTTATTTTTTTTAAAACTTTAATTTTTTTTAAAAAAATTCTTTTTAAAAAAAAATTAAAAATTTTATTGTTTTTATAAAAGTTTAAATTTTTCAAAAAAAATAATTTTTTTTAAAACATTTATTTTTAAGAAAATGTATTTTTTTTTTTTTAATTTTAACGTGTAAAATTGACAAAACGTATGAAAGCGTATAAAAGCGGACGAAAACATTTTTCAAAGCGTAATTAAAATGAAATAGGACTACGAATTATGGATAAACCATAGGGACGAAACATGTAATTTTTAACATAAGATAACCGAGAAATCGTTATATGTCTTACATTGCAATCAAAAATAAGTTGAGTACATTAAATTGAAGAAAAAAAAGTAGAGTACATTAAATTGAAATTGTCTATAAGTTGAGTACACTTTTATGCAATTTGCCCTTTGTTATTTCTGATATGAGTTTCAATTAGGAACCATAAACATGCTCTTAATGATTAAAAATTGATGTCATGATTAAGTTATCTTTGGATTTCTCATTTACTATTTTAAGATTTTGAAATTGAAAACAGGAAGACGTTGATGTCGTTGTGGATGATGCTGACTTTGCTCTCATAAAGCGAAAAAAAAAAGAAGGTTCATTTTTCTATTTTATGAAGTCAAATGATACATTTACCGATTCTATTTATCCACATCATTTTTTTTGATATACATATCTGTAGATGTGATTGAGTTAGAAGCAAAGATCATCATGTGTAAAACGGTACTATAATTTTCTTCTTTACTTGATATATTCATTCATATATAATCAGAAAAACATGTAGTTGATTAATTGTTGCAATATCACCAGCATTTTATTTGGTGATGAAACGGGTCAAACGGGATAAAGTTGTATTCAATGAAAAGGGTGTTTGAAAGGGCATACAATGACCTCATTTATTTTAATACGAATATTAGATTGTGTAATATAACAGGGTTTGAAAGAAACAATGGGTTTGCATACATCAATCACATGTGCAGAGGTAACACATTTTCATCCATTTAGACATTTGTTAGGTATTTCCTAATGGCCTTCAAATGAATTCCATTTGTTAGGTAACACATTTTCATCCATTTAGAGTAAGTTAATCTTTTTATTCAAAATCGATCGTGAGTTACAGGGCTAATTAAAACTGGAGTTAGCGCATGGCTTCCAATTAAGAGTCAAAGGTCAATTGTTACTCCACTTATGCGAACTATTTTCTTTGATTCAGTTTTAATAGTTATTTTACTTCCAAGAGTCAAACGCTAAAAATCCAAATGACTCGCCTAATTAAAAATGGTCTATTGCTCTCTTTTATCCGTACTAAGCTCTCTTTTATCCGCTTTAGCCTTGCCTGCAGCGTTACTTACTCTAATTGATATCATCGACAACAAATGGTCTATTGCTGTGGACAGGTTTTCTTTAAATATTGCTATTTTGCACTTCCTCAATTCCAAACTAGAGTTACTGTGTTGAATTTCATGATGGCATTAACTCAATCTAATGTTACAACTATTTCAAAATTGGGCTTTGTTTCTCCACCAGATCCGACAAGGCTGCAACTTTTTTTTCTAAAGGAGCAAATAGAAATATCACGGTTTCTTGAAGTTTGGGAAAAGATTAGAGCAACTGTAGATATGTGGAGTCAAAATATTTACATTTGTGCGACCAACAGTAAAGGGTAAAACATCTAATTTTATCTCCTTAACATTGTTTTTTTTTCTTGAGTATTTGTTTTAGCATGACATGTAATGAGAACGTTTAATTGGGTTTAATATGTGTCTACAAATGAATTGCGGTTGTGATGTATTGTGTTTGTGTAACTGTTATTAGTAGGGACTTGAATTATTGCTTAAAAAGGTACTTGAATAAGAATAAGAGAATATTATTATTCCTCATGGCGCCCTGCTTCTTGGCTCGAGATATGTGATTTGGTACTCTAAGATAAAATGCCATTTTTCGTGTTGACATAGTACTCAAAATATGTGATTTGGGTGTAGTAACTCTTATACCCTATTTTATGTACAACAAATGTCGCAGTAAATTATATTTTGATGTTTCGACATGTTTATAGCATAAAGTGTTGAATTGTGTAGGCGTGAATCTTTGGTGAGAAGAAGCGCATACACCGAGTTATCACGCTCAATGAGAATAAAGGGTGTGTGCGGTTCAGACGGTTCAGTTGGGGTAAGTGCATATGGAATTTCTTTATAGCGCACAAGGTGTTCTATGAAATTAAACAAAAGTTTAAAGGGTAGATTGAGTCATTTTAAAGGGTGTTTGGATTTGCTTAAAAATTGACGTTTAATGGGTTTAAGTCATTCACAAGGATGAAAAATTCTAGTTTTATAGGAATTTTGGGTGTAGAATAGAGTGTCGGGTGCGCTTGTTCTGTTTAAAATTGAAATAGTATAACTAATTATTCTGAATTGAAGCCATAATGATAAGATAATGAGTTCTTAAATGCAAATCCAAACACCTGGGGTGAACTTAAATAAGATTCCTATTTCTGTTATCTTTGCCAATAGATTTCTGGACATGGAATCAACACTTGTGAAAATGCTTCGCCAAAGAGAATGTAAGCTTGGTGTAAGGACCATGAATTCAACATTAAGAGCGTTTGGTGGCAGCGGGCAAATAGAAGCTAACGGGTCAAACGGGTCAAATGGGTCGAAAGTTGCTTTAGTGCATGCAAGTATAAAACCTACTAATTTGTTTGATTAGAAAAGTTAGATTATTATTATATATTACTTTTTGTATAATCACGTTTACACAAATTATAATGTTTGAAATGGACAAAAATGTTACAAGGTCATTCGACTGGCGATACCTTTTTGACGATAGCTCAACCTGGTCATTTAGGATTTTCACATGTGTATGTTGAATTTCTAAATTTTTGTAGAAGTGAGAACATTTCCTGTTGGTGGTGCAGCAGCTGTGGCGGATTCATATGGACACCACCATATGTCTCATCATGGATACGGTTCTCATGGTTATGGATGCCACAACCATCATCATCACCATGGCAAACTTAAGCACTAAACCTCAAGGTTCGTTTTTTTTTTGTATAATTCTTCACGATACACATTTGTAAATAGATATCTTTCATGGAAAAAGAAAGCCTGAGATGGAAACGAAAGGAATGGAGGTAACAACTTCGCATTTTGAATAATTACAGTGAGCATTCTTTTCTTTAAATTTGTGCTAATTGATGACTTATATAGCGAAATATTTGTTTTAGAAAATTGAAGAATCATTTGTTTAAGTTGTATTTCATAAGTATACTTATTACACAAATATTCATTTGTCAAACATATAGCCATTTATATGCTACCTAATATATAAATGAAACTTTGCGGGACTTGGAATCTCGGATAGATGAGAACACGACACCCACCAATGCAATGAAAAGTACAACGATGAAGTCCCGACACCAAGGAAAAACAAACAAGATACACGCGATAACGAGCGTGCACCGAGTGTCCACGGGTAAAAGCAACTTGTGCAAGTGAAGATCAAGAAAGACTCATGAAGAGTTGTAACATGTGTTGTGTATGGGTAGTGGCAATACATTGATGTTTTTCGATTGCGGTTGAAGATTAATATTGTGATTTAGCCACTATTATACCCTTTCAATACCCTTAGACGACTACACTTTAAATATGTAATGAAAATTAGCCAATGAGAGTTATGGTTTAAGGAAAATGCAAAACCGAAACTTATCATATGAGTTTCGATTGAGTTGGTTTTGTTTGTCATAAAATTTCGGTTCAAATGCGTTTATTCGGACTAAATTAACAAACAACAGTGGACGTAAATAGCATTCATAAAAAAATTACTTGCTAAAGCTGTCACAAAATTTCTATTACGGGTCAAAACAGGATGGTCGGATAAGGCTTACTTATAGAATAGACACTAATCATTTTACATAACTTTCAAGTTAGGCTATGAACTTCCAGTATTTGTATACGGTAATAAATCATTGATCTTATGAGTTTAATGGCTAACGTTTTTCTTTCTTTAGGCCACAAGTGTTTGGTTAAATGGTTAGGTGATATGAGAAGAAACAGTTGCTCATTTGTTGTTAGTTTCCGTCACATTAAGGATGATATGTGTATATTTTTAAGCTAACAAAATTAGCCAAATTACCAATCTGAGATCTTAACTCACCAAGTGACATGACTTTAATTTATGTAGTTACTTGAAACTCTTTTACCTTAAGTCATTTTCTACTAAGAATTGACTTGTTGAGTTTTAAACTTCCGCTTGTTTCACCCATTTTAACACCGTAGCTCTACTACATTTTACCCATTTCAAATCTTTATTCTTCGCCTATTGACTAAATGGCAAACTACCTAATCGAACCTTAACTATAAAATTTAAAATACATGTCTTTACTCTTTAATATATGCTCTAAAGTCTAAACACTAAAAGCTTCAACTAACTTTGAGCACAATTACAATAAATGACAATCTTGGTACTTGATGGATTACTAATAACGATGTGTTTTTTATTTTATTATTATTATTATTATTATTATTATTATTATTATTATTATTATTATTATTATTATTATTATTATTATATAATAATTATTATTATTATTATTATTATTATTATTATTATTATTATTATTATTATTATTATTATTATTACATGTATTATCAATCACACAAATGTTTTACTTATACTTTATTTTTATACTTATTAGGTGCTCACCAATTGTTATTTTTAGATAATTGTTTTTATAAAGGATTGGATCTACATCCTATATGGTTCATATTAAATTTTTATTTGGCATTTTTAAATGAATTGTTATTTTTAGATGATTGTTTTTTGATGAAGCGGACCTGAATCTACATCATATATGGTCCATATTAAACTTTTTATTTGGCATTTTTAGATGAATTGTTATTTTTTAGATGATTGTTTTTTATGAGTAGGATGGATCTACTTCCTACATGCTCCATATTAAATTTTTTATTTGGCATTTTTAGATGAATTGTTATTTTTAGATGATTGTTTTTTTATGAGCGGATTTGGATCTACTTCTATATAGTCCATATTAAACTTTTTATTTCGCATTTTTAGATGAATTGTTATTTTTAGATGATTGTTTTTGATGAGGAGGACTGAATCTACTTTTTATATGGTCCATATTAAAATTTTTATTTAGCATTTTTTAGATGAATTGTTATTTTTTAGATTATTGTTTTTGATGACCAGGACTGGATCTACTTCCTATATGGTTTATAATAAAAAATTTTTTTGGCATTTTTTAGATGATTTGTTATTTTTTAGATGATTGTTTTTGATGAGCAAGACTGGATCTACTTCCTATATGGTTCATATTAAACTTTTTATTTGGCATTTTTAGATAAATTGTTATTTTTTAGATGATTGTTTTTGATGAGTAGGACTGAATCTACTTCCTATATGGTTCATATTAAAATTTTTATTTGGCATTTTTAGATGAATTGTTATTTTTAGATGAGTGTTTTGATGAGCGGAATGGATATCTACCTATATGGTCCATATTAAACTTTTTATTTGGCATTTTTAGATGAATTGTTATTTTTAGATGATTGTTTTTATAAGTAGGATTGGATCTACTTTATATGGTCCATATTAAATTTTTATTTAGCATTTTTAGATGAATTGTTATTTTTAGATGATTGTTTTTATAACCGGAATTGGATCTACTTCCTATATGGTTTATATTAAATTTTTATTTGGCATTTTTAGATAAATTGTTATTTTTATATGATTGTTTTTGATGGCGACCTGGATCTACTTCTATATGGTCCATATTAAACTTTTATATGGCATTTTAGATGAATTGTTATTTTTAGATAATTGTTTTTTATGAGCAGGACTGGATATACTTCCTATATGATCCATATTAAACTTTTTATTTGGCATTTTTAGATGAATTGTTATTTTTAAGATGATTGTTTTTGATGAGTAGGACTGGATCTACTTCCTATATGGTACATATTAAAAATTTTATTTGGCATTTTTTCGATGAATTGTTATTTTTTAGATGATTATTTTTTATGAGCAGGACTAGATATACTTCCTATATGGTCCATATTAAACTTTTTATTTCGCATTTTTTAGATGAATTGTTATTTTTTAGATGATTGTTTTTTTATGAGTAGGACTGGATCTACTTCTTATATGGTCCATATTAAATTTTTTATTTGTTTTTTTTTAGATGAATTGTTATTTTTTAGATGATTGTTTTGATGAGCAGATGGATCTACTTCCTATATGATTTATATTAAATTTTTATTTGACATTTTTAGATGAATTGTTATTTTTAGGTGATTGTTTTTTATGAGCGGGACCTGGATCCACTTCCTATATAGTCCATATTAAACTTTTTATTTGGCATTTTTAGTTGAATTTTTATTTTTTAGATGATCGTTTTTTATGAGTAGGACTGGATCTACTTCCTATATGGTCCATGTTAAATTTTTTATTTGGCATTTTTTGAGATGAATTATTATTTTTTAGATGAATTATTTTTGATGAGCAGGACTGGATCTACTTTTTATATGGTCCATATTAAATTTTTTATTTGGTATTTTTTAGATGAATTGTTTTTTATGAGCACAACTGTATTTACTTCTTATATGGTCCATATAAAACCTTTTATTTTGCATTTTTTAGATGAATTGTTATTTTTTAGATGATTGTTTTTTATAAGTAGGACTGCATCTACTTCTTATATAGTCCATATTAAATTTTTTTTTTGGCATTTTTAGATGATTTGTTATTTTTTAGATGATTGTTTTTTATGAGCAGGACTGGATCTACTTCATATATGGTCCATATTAAACTTTTATTTGACATTTTTAGATGAATTGTTATTTTTATATGATTGTTTTTATGAGTAGGACTTGATCTACTTCCTATATATCCATATTAAATTTTTATTTGGCATTTTTAGATGAATTGTTATTTTTAGATGCTTGTTTTTATGAGCGTATTGGATATACTTCCTATATTGTCCATATTAAACTTTTTATTTCGCATTTTTTAGATGAATTGTTATTTTTTAGATGATTGTTTTTTATGAGTAGGACTGGATCTACTTCATATATGGTCCATATTAAACTTTTTATTTGACATTTTTTAGATGAAATGTTATTTTTTAGATGATTGTTTTTTATGAGTAGCACTGGATCTACTTTCTATATGGTCCATATTAAACTTTTAATTTGGCATTTATTAGTTAAATTTTTATTTTTTAGATGATTGGTTTTGATGAGCAGGACTGGATCTACTTCCTATATGGTCCATATTAAATTTTTTATTTGGCATTTTTTAGATGAATTGTTATTTTTTAGATAAATTGTTTTTGATGAGCAGAACTGTATCTACTTCCTATATGGTCCATATAAAACCTTTTATTTGACATTTTTTAGATGAATTGTTATTTTTTAGATGATTGTTTTTTATGAGTAGGACTGGATCTACTTCCTATATGGTCCATATTATAGATTTTATTTGGCATTTTTTAGATGATTTGTTATTTTTTAGATGATTGTTTTTGATGAGCAGGACTGGATCTACTTCCTATATGGTCCGTATTAAACTTTTTATTTGGCATTTTTTAGATGAATTGTTATTTTTTAGATCATTGTTTTTTATGAGTAGGACTGGATCTACTTCCTATATGGTCCATATTAAATTTTTTATTTGGCATTTTTAGATGAATTATTATTTTTTAGATGATTGTTTTTTATAAGCAGGACTGGATATACTTCCTATATGGTCCATATTAAACTTTTTATTTAGCATTTTTTAGATGAATTGTTATTTTTTAGATGATTGTTTTTTATGGGTAGGATTGGATCTACTTCTTATATGGTCCATATTAAATTTTTTATTTGGCATTTTTTAGATGAATTGTTATTTTTCAGATGATTGTTTTTGATGAGCAGGACTGGATATACTTTCGTTCTTTTCCTTATTTTATTTAGACACTAATTTTTCTTTTTTTTTTTTTTTTTTGCAATATCTCTTCTAAAACCCGTGGATTCCACGGGTCTTATAAGCTAGTTTAAAATACATTGCGAAATAAAAAAACATACGAAATTTAAACTAATCTTGTTGTTGCTGATGTAGTTGCCAAAAATGCTCAATAATATTTCGTTGAAGTCTTGCGTGTGTTGGTTTATCACGGAGTTCTTTGGCATTCTTCCGTTGTAAATCGCATCGCTCAACCCATGTCCATTGTATCTTTGATCGCGGACAAACATAAATATCGTTCATTTCGGATATCACATACTTTTGATCTTTCAAAATCATGTTATGCAATATGATGCACGTGTACATGACTCTTCTTAGCTTGTTGATAGTCCAAGCACGCGTCGGTTGGCTTATAATAGGTCAACGTCCTTGGAGGACCCCGAAAGCTCTTTCAACGTCTTTGCGAGCACTTTCTTGTTTTTGTTTAAACAAGGCATTTTTCTCCGAATACGCAGTCGAGAATAATTTGACAAAAGATGACCAAGTTGGGTAAATCCCATCAGCTAGGTAATACCCGTTTTCAAATGTTACTCCGTTTACTTGAAATGGAACCTTGGGGGCGATGTCATCAAGAAGGTCTTCGAATAACGGTGAATTATTCAAAACAGTTATATCATTATTCGCACCCGTTACCCCAAAAAATGCATGCCAAATCCATAAATCGTATGACGCAACGGCTTCAAGCATAATAGTTGGATATTTTTTTATCACCTCTATGAAATTGCCCATGCCACTCAACGGGACAGTTTCTCCATTCACAGTGCATACAATCAATGCTTCCAAGCATTCCCGGAAACCTGTAGACCGTGTTATGTGCGTTATATAAATTTTGAATGTCATTCAAATTAGGCTTTCTTAAAAACTCGGGCATAAACAATTCAATTACACACATAGTAAAAATTATAGACAATCGCGTCAGTGTGTGACCCCATTTGCAAATATTTATCAAATGCATCGGTGTAGTCTTCAGTATGCCAATTGGCGTATGGCGGATGTGCATTCATAATAACACTCATACTCATTACACCGTAGCATCGGGTCGGACTCTACGTAAATCAAAATGTGGTGGAAGAGGATCAACGGTTTGAATATGATTTTCAATACCTTGTACTATTTCTAAGAATAGTTTACGGCTCATACTAAATCGGCGTCTAAAATAGTACTCGGATATTTTGGATAATGACCAAAATAGTCGGACATCGATCATTCTTCAACAACGTCACGCTCACGGTTGATGTAATTACGGTCGTGAACTTTCAACTTCTTGTTCTCAACAATTGCCCATAATCTGCAACTTCGAAATCATCTCGATATCTTGAAAGTCATCAATATCGGAATCAATTTGAATCACTCATGTTTTATTGCTTAAGATGTAAAGGTTTGAAAGAGAAGTGTGTGAATGATTTTATATAAATGGGGTATTATTTATAAGGGGGTAAAGTTTTAATTTAAAAAAAAAAACGTTTTTTTTTTTTAAATTCAACCGTTGTCAAACGGTAAAGTGTGTAATCTTCCTTTGTCTTCTACCGTGTCGTTGGGGTTGCGAATATGCAAACGGCGAGATAGGTTGGTGTGGTGGCGAGGGCCGGCGAGCCTTCCACGTGGGAGTGGCGAACGATTCTCGTCACGATATCTCACCCTCTAATACAAATAATAAAGCACATTATACAAATATTCAAGCCCGAACGGGCAACGGGACAAATGGGCTTGAGCTCGAACAGGCGTAAGCAAAACCGGATCGAGCCCGAACGGGTACGAGCTAAACGAAATTCTTGAAATCCGTAAATTTATTATCAAAAAGAATATAATAAACTAAAATACATGATTCACCGAAAAACTTTATTTCAGGGTATCCGCCGCAGCAACGCGCGAGAACCCTGTATTAAATGTCACTAATACAAATAATAAAGCACATTATACACATATATTCAAGCCCGAACAGTCAACAAGCAAAATGGGATTAAACCTCAACTGGCGCGGGCCAAACGGGCACGAGCTAAACGAAATTCTTGATATCCATAAATTTTGTCAAAAAGAATATAATAAACTGAAGACTAAAATACACGGTTGGTCCCTAAACTTGGCAAGACGCATCGCGATGGGACAAAACTGGGCCTTTTCATCGTTGGGGGTCCTTATTTCAAGTTTTTCACTCGTTACAAGTCCTTTGACAAAGTCAATGTCTGATTTTTGTTTTGTAGTCGAGGGTATTTTAGTCCATATACATTTTTACTTTTATAACACATTTATATTTTAGCCCATCATCTTTCATCCTTGTCATCATCTCCCCAAATCATTCATCTCCCCAAATCATCATCTCCCCAACATCATCTACCCATATCATCATCTCCCCAGTACTAAGCTAAATGTAGTAAGATGAATAATCGCAGGCATATTTCAGATTTCTAGTTCTTGGGATGCTTGCATCTGTAAAACTGTAAATTACTTGAATATATTAGAACTGGTCCTTAGATAATCCATAAGTATCAACGCTATAGATCCCCAATAACAAAAGCATGCCTTTCGTATATAATAGTATGTCTGCAAGATAATACCATAAGATCAAAATCCCTTGGTACGTTTATTGTGTATATATCTGATCTACTTCATACACAAGCACACGTGTTTTAGCCATTAAATGGAACAGCGATACATAATAAGCTGGTTGCTTTGCATTTATCCAATCATCCATATACAAGAAGTATATGTTTACAAGACAAGCCTTAGCTTAGAGAGAAAGACAGCATGAAACACAAACGAGTTCAGTTAAAGAGCTTAAGACCGGTTACACCATGTGATATTACATCTCCATATAATGGTTGAAGATCATCAAGCCTTTGCCACGCAATTTCCTGCAGTTGAAAACAGACATCATAGTTATTAATACCACAACTTGACCACTGATACCGAGCACTAGTACACACTGCATATGAAAAGGATATCAAAATCAGAAACATGGGCTACTTAAAAATAAAAACAACATCAGAAACATGGTCACCATCACTTTTAGAGTTTTAACATCACAGGCAACATCTATTGTCATTCATTTTTACACAAATATGTGTGTTCCTTTATAACTAACATAATGCATTTCGACTTATACCAGACCAACAGAAATTCAGGAATAAGTCTCTTGACCCTTTTATCCATGTTCCATGAAGAAGGCACATTTAAAGTACAGAAGAATACACGAGCTCCTTGGTGTAGAGTAGAGAACTTAAGTTAACATAAGAAGAACTCAGACCCATCTAAAAAGTCAATGGAAGGAGCAAGCTAAGTACTGAACATGACATTTTCTTGATTCATATCAGCAGCAAGAACATCATCGAAAGCATATAAACAAAATTTGCCTCCCATTCAATCATAAACAACCTTTTTGCCATTCGTCTACATGAACCATCAAGTGAACTTTGCTAATAAATCATAGCATGTATAAACATGTTCGCATGACTTTCATAAATTGCATTCAATTCTATCATAATGACAACTTCATATTGCATCACACCTCTAATTATCGATCATGAATCACATAGATTAACCAAGAGAACAAAAAGATATGATACAAAATAGACATGAACATTCAATACTAGCTTGCCTACTTTTAAGCACCTCAAAAACACACATCATCAAAATTCTTAGAAGACAGAACATGCTATAAGCAATAACAAAAGTATTAAAAATTTTTAACAAGGACCACTATAATATTTAGTTCAGAAGAAACCTTACCCTTTCATATGTCTGATCCAAGATAATAGCCCCAGTAACAGGAACTCGAACCTTGTAGGATGTGAAATCCTTAAATATGTCGTCTATGTGAGGAACATAAGGCTTTAATACATCACAACTGTTAAACACTATAAATAACTTAAGGAACATAAAACAAATAACAAAACGAAAGATACACAGCAAAAGTTTCTATCACACACCTCAAGTCCTTAACAAAATTAAGGAGGTGTATGCATTAGCTTACTAGGGAGATGATGATTTGGGTAGATGATGATATGGGTAGATGATGTTGGGGAGATGATGATTTGGGGAGATGAATGATTTGGGGAGATGATGACGAGGATGAAAGATGAAGGGCTAAAATATAAATGTGTTATCAAAGTATAAATGTGTATGGACTAAAATACCCTCGACTACAAAACAAAAATCAGACATTGACTTTGTCAAAGGACCTGTAACGAGTGAAAAACTTGAAATAGGGACCCCCAACGATGAAAAGGCCCAATTTTGTCCCATCGCGATGCGTCTTGCCAAGTTTAGGGACCAACCGTGTATTTTAGTCTAAAATAAAATACACGATTCACCGGAAAATTTTATTTCAGGGTACCCGCCGGCGCAACGCGCGGGTACCCTGCTAGTATGTTTTTATCTATTTATTGATTTAAGACAATGATTTTGAAGTCGACACCTCATAAGCAATCTACACAACCAAATGAGACCTCAGATGATTCTGAGTAGTCTTATAAACAATCCTTGACGTATGATATCCTCGCGTCCTTCCAAACAATTATGATCCGCATTTCACAATCTCCTTATTAACATTTTTATCTCGAGCTTCCTAAAATTTGCATATTTTCTTATGTGAAGAACAATACCATCTATGTTCAAAAGCTCAACTGATAAGTGAGATTTAATACATTGAACAAATTACATGAGTTAATGATTTAATCAGAAGAATATATGCATTCTAATAAAAATATACTTTGCATTAAAAGAATACGATCGAGCAAAATACACAAAACTGTGAAGTGACAAGTACCTCCAATTAGCAAAATTTTAGACCCGTTGGTTATTTATGGTTAAGTTGGGTAATATTTATGAGGTGATGAGTTTTGTTGGACCACCCAATAAATTTTAGATGGGTCTAAATGAGTATTTGATATAACCTCCAATTGTATAACAATTAACCAACAGATCTAGAGTGGGTCTAGCAGGTTAGTTTTTTTTAACACTTCTATTCATATTTCACTCAAATAGGAAAAAATAAATAAATAAAAAAATAAAAATAAAATTTTATGAAAATGGGTCAAAATAACCCGAGACCTGTTTAGACCGGTGCTCCTATATGACCCATCTAACCCAGACCCAAACTCATCTTGACTTGTGACCCAACCCAGTCATTTTGCCACTTATACCAAATTAATCCTAAAGCATTTTGGAGTGTTGTAGCAACAAAAACCCTATCTCTTAATTTGTCAACAAATGATTCTCGTTCAAGTCATTTAAAGATTATTTATGTTATGCTCATAAAGTGCGACAGATATTCTTGAACCAAGACATATATGATCATCACTTTCACGATTGTCCAATAGGGAAAATCACCCTTGATATCTAGATTTTGAATAAAAACCTCATTAAGCAAGTTAACTAAAAGATCAGTTTCACTTAAGGTAACTAAATCTTGAGAGATCAATTTCCAAGAGTATAATGGAAATACAATATCAAAATAACTTCAAAAAATTCCAAGGAGTCTTCGACATAAGTCATACTAATTGGGTTTGTCACGCACTAACGGTGTTTTGACATAAGTCGTGCGTTCAATGAAACATATCATCAAATAGGTTCACACACGGGGCTTTAAAATAAGTCAAGATTTATGAATAATTGTGTTTATTGATGTCTATATATTAATCTTTTTAAGACTTCATAGCTTTCAACACCGTGCATACACATGTTCTTTATATAACGAATGTTCATATACAATAGCAGTACAAACCTTGGTAAGTTACAACATTCTTACAATTACATGACTTTGTACTTAAATAAAACCTAATTACAAAAACAGTAAAACATACTACAGGTTATCTTGGGGAGATTGGGCGGTAAGGTTTGTAATATATTGGATTTCACAAACACATTATACCATACACAACATAGGCGTACAAGATGAGGTTTTAGAGAGAGAAAGAGTTAGAGGTTTGGGAACTTAGTGAGAGAAAATGAAAGTATTATTATGAGCTCCAACTCTCTACATTGGGAGGTAGAGAGTATTTATAGTCTTACACAAATCGCCACCTACGGGCTGTGGATCAGGCATACAGTGGGTAAAGACCCGTCCGTCCTCCACGGTATTACTAAACTAAATACAACTTAACAATAAATAACTACGACTAT
Source organism: Chrysanthemum lavandulifolium (assembly GCA_022545495.1). Taxonomy (NCBI): domain Eukaryota; kingdom Viridiplantae; phylum Streptophyta; class Magnoliopsida; order Asterales; family Asteraceae; genus Chrysanthemum; species Chrysanthemum lavandulifolium. The sequence continues at coordinate 42,258,872 of CM040239.1, read as the reverse complement.
GAGCTTTCTAACGATTACATATACTTGAGGTGACCGACACTTTAATAACTGGATTTACTAAATCCTAACAATCTCCCCCTAAGGGAGGTCACCTCAAATTACATTGAATGCAAACAGATATTACATTAAGATTGTTCTTGGATTCTTGTTCATGTTCTTTGTTCTGTAGCTCGTAGTATTTGTTTCTTCATTTTTGCATGTTTGGATATTTCAAGTGGAGGTCTTTAACTGATCCACGTGATAATGAGTTTTGAGCCAGCTTTGAGATAATCAGCCACATTAAATCTCTGACTCGTCCGTTATTGTTGTATCGCCATTATGAGTTGTTGTGATTTTCGGACCGACATGCTCACATTCTGGATCATGATATAATCTCATCAGAGTAGCGGAAGCTTTAGTTGATTCATGATATTGGCAGCAGCGTAGCAGAAGCATGGAGTGAAAATATCAGAGACGTTGATGCACTTATCATGATTTCTTTTAGAGATGAATGTGTAGTGTAAGCATGCGGCTATGGATTGACCGCTCCATTCTGATCAGCTGCAAACGTCGGGTGTTCCTGCATAAAACAGTTAGCAATAAAGCGCACAAGAGTGTCTTTGATCACTTTTGTTAAATTGAGGTACACGGCCCACTTGTTCCCGCTTGATCGATTACAAGTCTCACGTGATCGTATAATTCAAGAATTTTCTTGACAGGGTTTCAGAAATGCTCTAGCCGTTCTCAAACCGAACGCCTCAAAGAAGACAACACGGAGTGAGTGAACAATGAATAGAGATTCACCGATTGATGGAAAATGATTTGAAAGCAATCGTGTATTTGATATAAAGGTTTTGTAATACAACGAAGGTTTTATGGAAAATCAATTATCAATCATAAATATCCTTTTGATTTTGAAGTCACAATACACAGTCGACATGCTGAAGAAAATAATTTTTTGAGCACACCGACCGGTTTTTCAAAGATATCTGTCAATCCATTTTCCTGGACAGGGAACAATTCAATAATGAAACGCTCCATTGATGAAGTCCAGATGACACAACAAGTCTTGGCAATACCACAAGGATAATGCGTAGGACTCTCAAAATATATTCTCACATTCCACATTGTGTGAAACTGTGAGTCTTCAAGAATTAAGTGTCCTAGTGAGATATATTGATGATCTCGAGGCTCTAGACTCAATAGTGCTCTTTGGTTTCTGTGCAGGAGACTAGGAGAGGGTCTCCTCTTCAATATCAACAATCTCTAAGAGAAAGTCGATAGATTATGTAGGTTCCCGTGAGAATGAAACAAACCCTTTAATAGGAACTTGAGTAGCTTGGGAAGTTAGTGCGGTCGTCACGGGTCCATGACGTCTTTGTCTTCAATACCGGTGTTACCTAAGTAACCACCAAGAGTATATGAATTGAACCCGGTTTACGCCTCTAAGGTTGACTTATTGGAGGGCTATTTATTTTCACCCTTTAACATTCCAATTCTTTTTTCATTCTTCAACCCTTCAAGATTTCACCGAGACTTCATTACTAGAACCTTGTTGGGTTTATTCCAAGATTAGCTCGCCTCACTCGGTACTCTTCCCATTTCTCATTTTCTCCTTTTTTCATCAAACCTAAGGACTCTACACTATCTAGTGGATTGTCCCTGGGTAGATCCCTCCGGTTCTGGCGGATCATGGGAACTCAACCTAACCTTATCATCCTTATATCACCATGCATAAAGTAAAGTTGGTCGGTCTTTTGGTATAGTTCTTCCGCCTTGAAACCAGTTGAGAACCATTTGAAAATCAATCAAGATACTTGTGATATAAAATCAAAGCATTTTGTATCTTAATTGTTTTGATATTTTAGAAATGCTCCCCCTCAACATGTGCATATAATTCCGAAATTGTTTAGCACATGGAGGCAAGAGATCATTGAAATCTTTAGATTGAGAGTGAAAGGTCTAATCTTTTGATTAACATTTTCTAAAATGATCATCATCATTTCCTAAACAATTTAAGTGGATAAAACATTCTGAGGAAGGATGTGGTTTTCAAAAATTTTCTCCCTCTCAATATGTGCCTCGAGGTATGAAGGAGTTTTGCACATATTAAAAGGAACCTGCACTTGGAAACAATTCAATCACGTTTCAACAATTTGAGGTTTAAAATAGATACTCCCCCTCAACATGTGCATGGAAGATTTGAAATCGTTTGTCACATGTGGGGAGGAAAACTTGCTAAACACTTATGAAACCATTTATCAATTATCGCTTTAAATCAATTTAAATCACAAATTCTCCCCGATCACAATTGTAAAATAATTTGAGATTTGTGATCTCTAGATTTAAATTGATTTTGAAAGCTTTTGAGGGGAGATGTGACTTGATTATGAAAAACATTTAACCGATAAGGATCAAGTTTGAAACTATAGACTCCAAAGATTAAACATGCTTGAGTATCTTTTGAAAACATAATAATGACCAAGGTCTTGAACCAATTGTATAAAATATTGTAAAACTTTTAGAGTAGACCTTGCTCATTTAAATGCTAATTGTTTGAAAAAAAACACTTTTTGATTTAATTGAAAAATCATTCTCCCCCTCAATCAATGACGAAAGTTATTGATTGATGGATTGAGATTTTGACACTTGATAAGTTCAGATGATTTTCAAAAATAGAGTCCGAAGTGTTTTCAAAAACAATTTTGTTTTCAGTAGATGGCAAATATTTTTCAGAAGAATTGATAGAAGGAAAAATATTTGTCTTTTTAATGACAAACATTTGTTTTTAGAATCAGAGCATGAGTTTTGAAAAATGAGATAAAGCATAGCTCTGTTCTTTCTTTGAAAACGGGTTATAGACTGAAATGACTATAAACCATTGTTTCACTTTCTCCCAAAAATAATAATTTTTTATTTTTAATTTTTTATTATTATTATTTTTTGAACATTCAAACCACATCTAAAGTCCCGTGTCATTCTTTGAATGACAGCACAAAGACCGTAGATATTTATCGAATCGAGAAAATATGACAAAAGACAATGTTTTTGGAATTTTTCAAGATTTTTTTTTTTTTTTTTTTTTTTTTTTTTGAACATTCGAACCACATCTAAAGTCCGTGTCATTCTTTGAATGACAAAGACAAAGACCGTAGATATTTATCGAATCGAGAAAAATATGACAAAAATACAATATTTTTTGGAATTTTTCATGATTTTTTTTTTTGAAAGTTTTATATTTTTCTATTTGCTTTTTGAAGGTTTTGTAATTTTGTATTTTGTTTTTCGAATAAATATTTACAAGAGAAGATAGAGACAATAACCTTTACTCCTCGTCTTCCTCCTGGAGACGTTTGAGTGTTTCTGGTTGAAGGCTTTTCAAGCCAAGTCGTGGAAGAATGAACTCAAAACGTTCCTTGGAAGAGCTTTGGTGAAGATGTCTGCTAACTGATATTCTGACTTCACAAAATAGAGTTTCACCACACCGTTTTCCACTTGCTCCCTGATGAAATGGTGCCAATGTCGATATGCTTTGCTCTTGAGTGTTGAACGTTGTTGCATGAGAGCAATAGCACTTTATTATCACAAAGATGTAGGGATTTTGTTGAATTCAAAGCCATAGTCGATAATGGGATCTCATCCATAGGATTTGAGCACAACAAGATGACATGGCTATGTATTCACCTCAGAGGAAATAGAAGTACTCATTTGCTTTTTGAAGACCACTCACAAGCATATCACCCAAAAATGAGCACCTCCCGACGTACTTCGACGTGTATCTTGACATCTTGCATGATCGGCATCTCGCATTGGTCATTAGTGACATACCGGTGTCCTTCGGTACCAAAGTCCCATATTGATGGTTCCTTGGAGATACCGAAGACCCGCTTAACCGCTTCAAGGTGCTTTTGGTAGGCTTACCTTGGTATCTAGCACACATGCAAACAAATGAATGTAATATCGGTCCATCGGGTCATGAGGTACATTAGGGATCCAATCATACTACGATATTTAGTTTGGTCTACCATGATCCCCGAGTGGTCCTCATCCGCTTTAGTACGTTCAATCATGGAGTGTCAAAGTGTCACAAGAAACAAATCCAAATTTCTTTAAAATCTCATTTGCATATTTAGATTGATTGATAAAAATGCCTCCGGGACTTTGTGAAATTTGTAATCCCAAAAAAAATGACATTTGTCCCATCATAGACATTTGAAATTTTGAACCCATTTCATTAGAAAAACGATCACATTCCATTGGGTCGGTTGAGGCAAAAATAATATCATCAACATAAATTTGAACATGAATTAAATGTTTGCCTGACTTTCTGGTGAACAATGTTGGATCGACTGCTCCTTTGCTGAATCCAGTTGATAGAAGAAACTTTGATAGCGTGTCATACCATGCTCTAGGAGCTTGCTTCAAGCCGTAAAGGGCCTTTTTCAAGCGATAGACATGAGTAGGATGCTCTGGATTCACAAAATGCTCTGGCTGGCTGACGTAAACCACCTCTTCAAATCTCCATTAAGAAATGCGGTTTTCACATCCATCTGATAGACAACCATATTCTTGCTAGCAGCATTAGTCAAGAAGATTCTTATAGCCTCGATACGTGCAACAGGAGCAAAAGATTCCTCAAAGTCTATACCCTCTTCTTGACGATATCCTTTAGCCACTAACCGAGCCTTATTTTTCAGAACATCACCATGCTCATCAAGCTTCACTTTGAAGATCCACTGAGAGCAATGATCATAGTACGTCGAGAGCGGTACTAATTCCATACATCTAATCGATCAAACTCATGAATTTCTTCTTGCATGGCATTGAACCAACTGTCTTCATTCATGGCAGTTTTAACATCTTTAGGTTCGATCTTAGAGAGTACGGAATTGAAGAAGCACCATAAGGCATCAGTAGCAAGTTGTTTTCGAGTGGATACAGGACGATAAGGGTTTCCAATGATGTTGTCCAATGGGTGATCATTTGTCCATTTTCTAAGGTGTTCATGTGGTTGTTGTTGTGGAACTGAAGTAGCAGAGTTTGGATCCCCTGATGAAGATGGTTCAGGTGTTGGTTCAGGGGCAAAGATGTTTTCAAATGGAGCATCTTCGGGAGTAGCAAAGGGATTATCTCCATCATTGGTGCCAGAAACAATTCCATGATGTACACTTGACGATTGATGATTTGTTGATGAGACAGAGTGGTCAGCAGAAGGCGCTTCTTGACTTAATGACATTGAAACTGAAGGGTTAACTTCATTGACAGGGATAGGAGCAGCCTCTGTTGATTGGATTGACATATCATTAGTACTTGGTTCATCGTGTTCATCAAACATAGGATCAAACATTTTCTTCAAATCATCTTCTGAGGGAGGTACATAAGGAGTTGCTGGCGAGGGATTTGAAACAAGAGTAGAACTAATAGGACTACTAGATGAAGGTTGTGATGCGGGTCCAGAACTGGATTGTCCTGGAGCCATTTTCCCGGTCAGCTCATCGAACGTAACGTGAATAGTTTCCATGATATCTCAAGTTCTTTTGTTGTAGATCCGGTAACCCTTCTTGTTTGATGCATAACCTACAAACACTCCAATGTCCGCCTTAGCTCTTAATTTACCTAAATCTTGACCGTCATTCGTAGGATAGCACAAAGCACCAAATACACGAAGGTAGGAGAGATTAGGTTTTCGTTTATGGACAAGTTTATATGGAGTTTTGTCATGAGAGGTGTGTATAAGGGAACGATTTTGGGTGTAGCAAGCAGTGGCAATGGCTTCAGCCCATAGAAACATTGGAACCTTTGAATAAATTAGCATCGTTCTTGTGGCTTCCACAAGAGTTCGATTTCATCTTTCAACTACACCGTTCTGTTGAGGAGTTCGTGGAACACTTCTTTGATGACCGATTCCAACACTTTCATAAACCGAATTAAGTCTTTGTTGACGAACTCGTGCCATTGCTCGTTCGAACAATTCTAACAAGATTATTGAGTCGAACTCGGTCGCTTGATAAGTTTGATGATGACATATGGAGTTTCATCCTTGTCCTCAAAAACTTTACCCAAGTAAATCGAGTAGTCATCAACAACTACTAGAATGTATTTATTCCCATTTATCGTTTGCACTCTCATTGGTCCGCATGCATCCATATGAAGGGTACGAAGAACTTCCATTATCGAGTTTGTGGGTTTTGGTTTGTGGGCATATTTCATGCTTTTTCCCAATTGGCAAGTCGAACAAAGATGATCTTTTTCATATTTTAACTGGTAAGCCTCTCGACAAGATCCTTTCTCGGAAAGGTTATTAATGGTGCCAAGTTCAAGTGATTGAGACGACGATGCCATAACCATGACTTTGTTTTCGAAGCCTTTGACAACAAGCAGATTGGAGAGGACTTCATCATGTCTTCGATAGATATAGTGTATAGATTTGAACCACGGGTTCCTCTTAACAATTCCACACCATCATGTTCTCTAACGAAACAAGTATGCTTTCTAAAAGCCACTTCTAGATCAGAATCACATAATTGACCAACAGAGAACAGATTATGACCAAGACCTTCAACATAATATACCCTGGAGATTACACTTTTTCCAACAACATAGTCTCCATAACCCATAATAGCACCAAATGGTCGCTCCCGAATCTAACAAATTCCGATGAATTTACTCACGAAGTTCATGAGCCGCGAGCGATCTCCATCATATGCTTGAACAAATGAGTCCGTGTACCACGTAATCCATTTGAACGATCTGCAGTTGAATACGAAAAGAATGGATAATCGGATAATTGGGATCCCCATGCAAGAATGGGTTCCATTTGGTTAGTAATGTGATTGGAACACCCACATCGTAAGTAGAAACAATGGAATCATCGAAATAGATGCGGTGCTAGTGTCCGTATTTGACCTATTCAAAGTATGTTCACTTCTTAAGGGAATAGTTCTACCAAGAGGCATCCATTTACTAGTGGGCATTGACTTAGCAAATTTAGGGCCTAGTTCATTAATCTTACGGCCAAGAGGGTATCCATTGATAACCTATATTACTAAATTTTCTTCTGTGGGTTTCCTTTGTTTTCTAAATTTCTTCGCCTTTGCCTTTTAGCCTTCTTAGCTTGATTTTTAACATTACGCTTTTAATCGGGCATTTGATGTTTTAGACAAATCATTCATACCACATTCATGATTAGTACCGTAAATCAAGCATTCATTACATGTTTTGCAAGTAGTAGCGTAATCAATTAATTACAAGACGCTTATAGCTAATACTAGAATCAACACGATTCGTATTATTCAACTCAAACTTAGTGTTCCTAGGGTGATCTTACTCTTCCAATGCACATTCTTAGCTTGCGAGGTCCTATCATTCCTTGTATTGCCTTGAGACTTTGACCGCCGCTTTAATGTCACCGATTACTCATGTAGAGGAACGGAACATTAGTTGGTTTTGCTACTTTTTGCATTTCAGGTTTAGAAGTGCTGGGATCTGAACTACTTGAAGGCATACTGAAGTTCACTTTCTTAACACTAGAGGTGCTGGGATCTGAACTACTTGAAGGCATACTAAAGTTCACATTCATAACATTGGGCATTGAATGAGTTGCATACTTGGCACTAGGCATAGAACAAAGTATCAAGGGATTAACTTGCTCACCTAAGGATTTAGGGCATATTGTAATTAAGCATTCTAGAAGCTCTTGAGATCGTTTGGCATATAAGCATACATGGCCAATTGCATTATCAAGTGGTTTCTCTAACTTATCCTCTTCTACAATCTCACGGAGACATTCTAGACTATCCTTAAGGTATGAGAAATATGTTTGAATTGCAAGTTTGTTATTCCTAAGATGAGGAGAAACATATTCCACAGACAAAGCATATTTATTACAAACATGCACCTTTGATGCACCATTCTCCCCATTGGTCATTGGCATTTTCCCTTTTACCTGACTCTTCAGATTCTCAATTTCCTTTTGCAACGAAGTTATTTTTTCGTTATTTTTGTTACGAGTGACTTTTATTGATTCAAATAACTCATTGAAATGTCTTTTAACCTTTTCATTTTCTTCTAGAAAACTCTCATTTTCCTTTTGTAAAGCATTAACCAAGTTTTGAAGATGAAAATTTTGAGAATTCGAGAATCTAAAGAGGAGGCATTTGGGAGCCACCACATTGTTCTTTTCACCCTTTAATTGAGAAATTTGGGCTCTCAACTTTCTCGATTGTGTTACGATGAGCTTGAATCATTCATCACGCTTTGTTTAATTCAAAATCGCATCAAACTCGGAACATCCGAGGATATCTTGATGTTTGAGGTTTTAACATTTTCTTTAAGATGTTGATATTTTAGTTGCAAATCAAAATGTTCAACTTCTAGCTTAGAAAAATGTTTTACCAAATTATCGTGATCATCCTGCTCAATTTTCTCACTTAGTTTAGAGTTTTGATTTCAAGCTCAATGACACGATCATGGGAGACTTTCAAAGCAATGATAATTCATGAAATTGAGAAGCGATAATAGAACAATTAGTAGCAATGTAGAACACATCTTGAGAGATACATTCAAATCGATTCTCATTTAAGGTGTGCAAGTTCTTCCTCTCAATCTCATTATATTTTAATGCTCGCTCATAGTCACTAACCTCAAATATCATTGCATCAAATTCCTTTTCCATTCCTTTAATATCTCGAATCCATCCCTTTTAAGACTCTCAAATTGCTCTTTTAGTTGTTTAAAGAAAGGCATGACCTCGCTTAAATAGCATTCTTTTGTTTGCTCAAAACCCTTTCCCTTCGCTTATCCCAGTGGGTGTGATCCTTTTCTTACAAGTTTTCTCAAAATCAACAAATAGTTGAAATATAACATATTGGATGATTAAGGTCTTGCTCTTAGTGGCAATAGTTCTAGGAACTAAATGCATTGGTGTATTTGGAGGATACACAGTCGCTGCAGGCATTTTCCTAAGGGGAGGGTTTGTTTCAACAAGACTTTCTACTTTTTGCTTATCTATGTCATTTTTCCAGAACACTTGTTCGGGCGTTAACAACGTTTGAGGCTTAAACTTGTTCAAGGAAATCCAATTTTCCTTTTTGTAATCATGGGGTTTGATCGTTATGTTATTCTTTTACACTCGGGATCTTCTAGCTTCTTATTCATTTTTTCCTAGATGCATCATCTAATTCTTTATCCTCTTCCGTGCTTTCAATACATGATGGTGTTTGCCTCGGCTTAAGAATCTCATTGCCATCATATATTACCTTTTGAGCAGCTTTTGCTTTCTTACTATACTCAGGATTGAGTTTATCTACAATGGGAACACTATGCTTATCGCTTAAGACTCTATCCTTAGTGACCATGTGAACAGTCTGAAAGGTGTTTCCTTGTACGTACAACTTATTTTCAAGCTTGTTTTTCAAAGTTTTTAGATTAGAAAAGTCATTCAAAAGTTTTGATTCCTTAGCATTAAATTCTTGTTTAAGCACTTTAACATTATCTTGAAGCTCTTGCTTTTGCTTAACAGTTTTAGAAAGCTTTTCTTGTAAGGAGTTTAACTCTTGTTTTAACACTGCTTCTCTAAAATTACTTTTTCTAATAATTGTACGCATTTGGTTATCCAACTCCTGCTCACGGGTAGTTAACTCAAACTTAGCACGTTGTTCATAAATGGAAACTTGTTCTTTATAGGCATTAAGTTCAGAGATAACAGAATCATCGGGGGCACATGCACTGAATTCATCAAAGATATAGTCATCATTGACTGCAGAAGATGCATCACTTGGTACAATTTCACCTTCATTTTGTTTCACATATTGATCATATGGGACAACGTTGATATTACCCATATTTTCAATATCTGATTCAATAATTTTAGTTGATTGTACTTCGTTATGTATCTTTTGCTCATCAACATCATCGTATAGTTTTAATACCTCTGAGATGATTGATTCTTTGGATTGACCAGCCTGTTGTAGTGAAGAGACCTTTGGAGAGACCATAGGTGAGATGCTAGCCATGAAGATTGTTTGGGCGATGAGGTTCATCATCGACATCGAGTCAAATGCATCACGCCGCCTACTTGAAAGGCATTCGATGATTGTGACCTATTTCCCGAACCGGTCGCTCATCTACATCAAGATCATATGTCTTAGCATTCCTTCAACAAGAAACAACAACTCCTCTTCATCCAAAGTCGCTCCATTATCCCGAGCTTGCACAAGCAACATCTTGTCTCAAGTATTCGCATTCAGGGACGTTTTGGAGATGTGCGACTTCGCAATGTGTCCTTCACCACCACGCTTGTAGTATTTGATAGGCTTTGCTTGTCCTCGATTGGCATTTCTCCCACGGTTCGATTAGTCACATACCCTCCACCTACTCCACTTCTTCCGTGTTCATATTGCCAACATTGAACCGGGTTGCACCATAACTTTTCCATCTCCTCGAAACAAGATGATTGTGTAGATTTGAGGCGCTTCGATCTCATTGTTAGTGTGAAGATCGTTGGTATGTGGATTGAGGGTCGGGTTTTGTTTAACCATAAGAGCCGCTTGATTGATGAAGTGTCCCATGACTGCATCATCATCAGCTTGCTTGAACCTCGGATCGGGAATATGAGTTTGTGATTACCATTACCCGTGGGTATAACTTGTGAGGCTTTGGTGGTAATTCCAACATTTGTGTAAAAAGCAGTTGAATCATTTGAGGAACTTGTTTCTCCCTGTTGAGTTTTGAACTGTTCAAGAATTCTTTTTTCAAACATGGCATGTCTCTCATTTTGAAGCAGGAAGGCATATAGTTGTTCATAGTTGGTGTTCTTCAATCCTTTAGTCAGCTTCACTGAGGTGACAAACTTGTGCCATTCTGGATTCATGTTGTTCACAAACTTTGAGTTCGGTTGAATGTTTGGCATGGTCATTTTGATGTTCCTCATATCATTCACAAGCTTATGGAATCTCAATAGTACTCATAGACACTCTCATCCTGGTTTCATCTTGAAATGCTCAAACTCATCATACGGTTGTGATTCTCTGCTTCCTTGGTTAATTCGTAACACGAGAGAAGCATCTTGACATTATCACAAACTGCCTTGGCTTCAGTGTTGTGATTAATCAGCTTGTAAATGTCCTTAGGTAAACCCTAAAGTATGATGTTAGAGGCCCTGATGTCTGCATCGTATCTCTTCTTCTCCTTATCAGTCAGTTCATCATACATTTTAGGTCTGTCCAAACCCAAGATCACTGTTCCGTTTGCAGCTGTTTCAAGAACATCTCTGGTCGTCTCAACTTGATAAGGTCCTTCATCAATTGACTTAAGAATGTTGACTCCATTTTCCTTTCCAAGACAGTACAATCTGATTCGTTGAGCCCAAGAGTCGTAGTCAGTTCTGTCCAACATGGGTGGACGAGTATCTCGAACCACCGCTTGAACATCCTCGAAGAATGGGAGATGATTGTAGGTATGTTGGTAGACATGTTTACGAGATACACGGATTTTATAACTCAATGATTAAACCGAGAAATAGATTCTTTCACGAGATTTCTTGAATCAAGAGAAAACCGTACATAAAACAAAAATCAACCAAGTCGCTAAAAAATCCTTGAACCAAGTCGCTAGGTATTATGAAATCAAGTCGCTATAATGCCAAGTCGCTAAGATACAGTCAAGTTGCTTCGCTAAGATCCAAGTCGCTAACACCAAGTCGCTGAGAATTATGACAACAAGTCGCTAAGCATCAAGTCGCTAGACACAGTTAAGTTGCTAAATAACAACTCGCTAAGATCCAAGTCGCTAGTATCAAATCGCTAGTAATTACCACTACAACTCGCTAACAATTTCTGAAGCAAGTCGCTAACCTTACCAAGTCGCTAGCCGTAATGGAGAATCCACTAACTTGTACTATTTGTCGGCTTGTCTCAATAGACAAGTCGCTAGCTCAAGTCGCTAACAACCAACACTGTAACTCGCTAACTTTTACTGAAGCAAGTCGCTATGATGAAAAACACAACGAGAACCAAGTCGCTAGCAAGAAAAACTTCAAAAACACACTTTTCAATCCAAAACAATCCCAACCACAGTGATTAAATCCTTCCTAATCAAAATCTAAACACTTATGATGATCCTAAACGCAAAAGTACTATCAAAATTCAAACTTTAACACTAGAAATGATCCAAATGATGCAAAAACCACTAAACTTTTTCAAACTCAAAAACCATCAAAAACCACTAGAAATCCAAGGATATGAAAGAGAGATGATCAAACCTTGGCTCTTGATACCATTTGAAATATATTGGATTTCACAAACACATTATACCATACACAACATAGGCGTACAGGATGAGGTTTTAGAGAGAGAAAGAGTTAGAGGTTTGGGAACTTAGTGAGAGAAAATGAAAGTATTATTATGAGCTCCAACTCTCTACCTTGGGAGGTAGAGAGTATTTATAGTCTTACACAAATCGCCACCTACGGGCTGTGGATCAGGCATACAATGGGTAAAGACCCGTCCGTCCTCCACGGTATTACTAAACTAAATACAACCTAACAATAAATAACTACGACTACGAGCTTTCTAACGATTACATATACTTGAGGTGACCGACACTTTAATAACTGGATTTACTAAATCCTAACAAGGTTGATCCAAACACAAATTGTTTTCCATCATTGCATGTGTTTCCAGTCATCAATTGGGGAGATTGGGCGGTAAGGTTGCTCTTGTTAGACATTCATGGTAACTAATAGTCTTCATGACACATTACATGATTTTCTTTTAATAGGTGGAACCCGCAACACTAGTCCCTTTGTCGAGTGGATGCAAACAAGTATTTTCTTGGTATGTGTCAAAGTAAAAGGACTAATATGTAAATATTGTTAGAGTAGAAGGACTACTATTGTAAACTTAGTCTATAAAGTCTGTTGACTTCTTGTTGGAAAGTCAGTTAATGAGAATAACAGATTTTCTCTCTGTTCTCTTCTCTGTTTCATTTCTTGTCAAGATCTATTGATCTCCATTGTTGACATGGTATCAGAGACATTCAACAATGGCAGATTAAGTCGTTTTCTTTAGTCTGTTACACTGTTTGTTGTGTAATTTTGTATGTTGTTCATGTTTCCGCGCCAAAATTAGTCAAAATCAGTCAAAATTAGGTCAAAAATTGGGGATTTTTTGATCAATCAAGATGTCTGAAGCTGCTGGTAATCACAATGCTCGTGCTGTTAATCACAATGCTCCTGCTGTTTTCCAAAATCCGTTGTATTTGCATCCTTCAGATGGTCCAAGTTCCTTAACGGTTCAAGAAAAGCTTGTGGTATCTCAAAACTATCGTGCTTGGCGAAGAGCTATTGAGATTGGGCTTTCTACTAAAAGGAAATTAGAATTCATAAGAGGTACTGTTACTCGTTCTGCAACTGATGTGAATCTTGCTGAGTTGTGGGATACATGCAATAATATGGTAATATGCTAGATTTTGGGATCAGTTAGTGAGTCAATTGCTAGATCCATCATGTTTATTGATACGGCTAGTGCTATGTGGTCTCAATTAGAGAAAAGATTTGCATTAAGTGATGGCTCAAGAAAGTACAAATTGAATAAAGATTGTTATGCTATCAGTCAATCAGGTGGTTCCATAAGTGAGTATTTCACCAAGATGAAGTGTGTTTGGGAAGAAGCGGATAATGTGAATGTGTTACCATCAATTCTTGTTACACGTATATTACTGTTCTTGAATGCTTTGAATCAAGAAAAGGAAGAGCAAAGATTGGAAGAGCAAAGATTGTTTTAATGGTTCCTTTACCAAGTGTAGAAAGTTTCTAAATGGTCTTGATGAACACTATGGTAACGGTTTGATCGAGGACTCAAGTGTTGTTAATGGTTCCTTTACCAAGTGTAGAAATAGCTTGTTCTATGTTACAGTAAGAAGAATCTCAAAGGGTGTTGTTTGGCTCAAGTCATTTGGAGTCAACTGCTTTGTATAGTAAAGGAGTGGTGAAAGACAAGGGACTGATTCAAGAAAAATGTGGTATATGTGGTTTCAAATGGCATCCTCCTGAGAAGTGTTGGGAAAAGGTTGGATATCCATCTTGGCATCCTAAGTTCAAGATAAATGCAAACAGAGGTTTTAGGCAAACTGGGCAAGTCAAGAATCAGTTCTCTTCAAAAACTGTTGCTCATGTTGAAAGTGGTAATATCAGCTTTACACCTCAACAATTTGAACAACTGTTGAGGAGTGTTCAACAGATGAAGGTGGATGTTGAAGCAGATGATGGATTTGGTCACCAATTTGCAGCAGGTATAGCATGTCTTAATAGTCAAATAGATATGTTAGATCTCATAAAAGAGTGGATATATATATCTTGGTGCTAGTGATCATATGACACCGATAATGACCAAATTTATGATCCATATTTGCTCAAAATTAAGCCACAGATAAAGTTACCAAATGGAAATACCTCTGTCATTTCTCATGTGGGCAAGGTTAAACTGAATAATGGCTTGTTACTCAAAGATGTCTTAGTGGTACCATCTTTCAAGTTTAGTCTATTGTCTATTCCAAAATTGACAGAGGATTCTCAGTGTGTAGTGACCTTTTATCCAAAGTTCTGTGTTGTTCAGGACTTGGCAAACAAGAAGGTGAAGGGACTGGGTAAGAAGAAAGCTGGTTTGTATCATCTGGTTAATGTTCCACTTGAAGAGGTTGATAGTTTGTTTACTTCTTTGATAACATCTTGGTAAATTTGCAATGTCTGCTGTAACTCATCCTGTAAGTAATTCTGTTTTTTCAAATAAAGCTTCATATGGATTGTGACATCATAGACTAGGACATGTCTCTAATTCCAAATTGAAATATATGAAAGATTTACCAGTTGTTGTGACAAAGACTAATGCAGATAATTGTATGTCCTGTCAAATGGCTAAATTTTCAAAGGTACCTTATCCTTTAAGTCAGTCTCATAATTCTGCAGTCTTTGATATGATTCATATGGATGTTTGGGGACCCTACAGAGTTCCAACTGATGGCAAGTTCAAGTACTTCTTGACTATTGTAGATGATTGTTGCAGAGTAACTTGGACTTATCTACTGGTTAATAAGTCTGATAGTTTTGCTGCTTTGAAAGTGTTTCTTAGTTATGTTTCAAATCAGTTTGACAAGAGAGTCAAAGTTATAAGATCAGATAATGCACTTGAGTTTGTGAAGGGAGAATGTGGAGCTTATTTGTCACATTTAGGAATTGAACACCAAACCTCATGTGCAGATAGACCTCAACAAAATGGTAGGGTGGAAAGAAAACATAGACATATTTTGGATACTGCTAGAGCATTGAGATTGCACTCTCACTTACCCTTGAAGTTTTGGGGAGAATGTGTCACCACTGCTACAACTTTAATCAACATTTTGCCATCTACTGTTCTTAACAACAAGACACCATATGAGGTTTTGCTTCAAAAGAAACCATCATATGATCATCTAAAGGTATTTGGATGTTTTGCAGTAGTAAGTAATCCAGCTAGAACAACTGATAAATTTGAATCCAGAGATGTCCCATGTGTTTTTATTGGATATCCTACTCTTCAAAAGGGTTACAAGTTCTATAATTTGCTCATACAAAGTTGAGACTCTTTTTGAAGTCCTCTTTGTGGTCATTTTTAACTCAATGTCCACAAAGTTTGTGTCCAAATGAAAGTAGATGTACTTTTATTTGGATGTTCTGAGTGAACAAATTTTTCCATATTTTTAACTTATTTTTCTACAAAGCAACAAGTATTTTTTCCATATTGCAACAAGTATTCAGAGTTCTTATCACCATTACCTACCACCTTACCTTGTCAATTTTCTCCTCGGATGTTGTTGATGAACAAATTGAGCAAGTGAATATTCCTGCAGAACAGTCTAATGCTCCGTCTACTTCTCAAACAAATTCTACTCCTACAGTGAATACTACTTCTCATATTCCTACTAGAAGGTCTACTAGAATTCCTACTGTTCCATCAAAGTTAAAAGATTATGTCCTATCTCATGTACCAAGAGCAAATCAAGTATGTCAAACACCCTTATGCCGATTTTCAAGCTTTTGTTACAACTTTGGTAGCTCAACGGGATCCTAAATCTTTTGGTGCAAAGAAGTTGCGGGCTCTTGATGAGAATGGCACATAAGGACTCTTGGTAGTCATTGGTTGTTCAAAACAAAACTCAAAGCTGATGGTACAGTGGAAAGGAAAAAGGCTAGATTAGTGATACAAGGAAATAGAAAAAGACATGGAGTGGACTATAAAGAGACTTTTGCTCCAGTGGCTAAGATGGTTACTGTTAGATCTCTTTTGGCTATAGCAGCTCTAAAGGATTGGTACACATGTCAAATGGATGTGTCTAATGCCTTTTTACATGGTGACTTGGAAGAGGAATTTTATATGAGACCTCCTTTGGGTTATTCTGGAAAGGGGAAGTCTGTGTTTGAAAATTAAGCCTTACCTCCTAATCTGGTATGTAAGCTTAAGAAGAGCTTGTATGGGCTTAAACAAGCTCCAAGACAGTGGTTCTCCAAACTATCCACTGCTCTTATATCCTTTGGATTTGTACAATCTAAAACAGATTATTCCTTGTTCACAAAGAAGAAAGAGTCCAAGTTCACTGCAGTCCTAGTGTATGTAGATGATTTGCTTATTACTGGAAATGATGAGACTCAAATAGTTGAGCTCAAATCTCAACTTAGCTCAGTATTTCATATGAAAGACTTGGGAGAGCTCAATTACTTTCTTGGTCTGGAAGTCTCAAGGAATGGTCAAGGAATCTTTATTTCTCAAAATAAGTATGCTTTGGATCTTCTTAAAGAAGCTGGTGTTCTGTCTAGTAAACCATATAAGCTACCAATGGATCCTCATTTGAAGTTGCAGATGGACATAGGGACTCCTCTTTCAGACCCAGAAGTGTACAGAAGATTGATTGGAAAGCTGATTTATCTAACCATAACCAGGCCTGATATTTGTTATACTGTACAGCTACTTAGTTAGTTTATGCAATCTCCAACATATGTTCATATGCAGGCAGTAAAACACTTGTTGAGATATGTTTTGTTGTGTCCAAATCAAGGTATCTTGTTGGCTAAAGACTCTGCAGTTCAATTAAAAGCCTATTGTGATTCTGACTGGGCTAGTTGTCCATTTTCAAGAAGATCAACTACTGGTTATTGTGTGCTATTGGGTGATTCTCCAATTTCATGGAAGTTAAAGAAGCAAGTTGTGGTTTCTAGGTCTTCTGCAGAGGCAGAATACAGGGTTATGGCTATGACATGTTGTGAAGTTACATGGCTAGTTAGTCTGCTAAAGGATTTGGGGATTAAACATTTGCAACCAGTGGACTTGTTTTGTGATAATCAAGCAGCTCTATACATTGCAGCCAATCCAGTTTTTCATGCTAGAACCAAGCATATTGAAGTGGATTGTCACTATGTAAGAGATCAGTTGAAAGAAGGGAAGATTAATCCTACATATGTCAACACCAAATCTCAACTTGCTGATGTTTTCACTAAAACTGTTACAGTGGATCAGCAAAATCGTTTGTTGTCCAAGTTGGGAGTTTGTGTTCCACCACTCTCAACTTGAGGGGGAGTGTCAAAGTAAAAGGACTAATATGTAAATATTGTTAGAGTAGAAGGACTACTATTGTAAACTTAGTCTATAAAGTCTGTTGACTTCTTGTTGGAAAGTCAGTTAATGAGAATAACGGATTTTCTCTCTGTTCTCTTCTCTGTTTCATTTCTTGTCAAGATCTATTGATCTCCATTGTTGACAGTATGCAAAGTGTGACTTATTTTATTTGTTTTGGAATCAGGTAGTTGATTCTTTTTTCAGCCTGCGATTTTTCCTCATTCTATTTAGGTTGGTGATCCGGTTCAGTTGCCAACAACTGTTATTTCTCCAACAGCTGAAGATCTCGAGTAAGAAGATGATAAACGTGTACAACATTTTCCATAATGAAACCTCTTGGGTTTGTTCCATTGCTGACTTTTTCTTTAAATTATACAACAGTTACAGCATGAGCTTATTTAAAAGGTTTCAAAAGGCTGGATATCCAGTACAGATGCTCAAGACACAATACAGGATGCATCCTGAGGTCCGGTTTTAGCATTTTTGCATATTATTAAAATGATTAATATCACCTTTAACTGCACCAACTTATTTTTCACAGATAAGAAGCTTCCCTTCAAAAGAATTCTATAATGGAGAATTAGAAGATGGATTGGATGTTAAAGACCAGACGAAGCGTTTATCGCATAAATACTGTTGTTTTGGGCCATTTTGCTTTTTCGATATACATGAAGGGAAAGAAACAAAACATTCAGGGAGTTCATCATTAAACGATGTAGACGAGGTGGACTTTGTAATGCTAATGTATCATAAATTGGTCAGTATGTATCCAGAGCTCAAGTCAAGTTCTCGAGTCGCAATTATAACCCCTTATAAAGATCAACAGGATCTCTTTTGTGATAGATTTGAGAAAACATTTGGTGTGGATTCAAAGAAAGTTGTGGACATTAACACAGTCGATGGTTTCCAGGTTAAGATATTTGCTTTTTTATCACATTCAGAGAAAGGTATTGGTTTTGTGGGTGATTTTCGGCAAATGAATGTTGGGATAACAAGAGCAAGAGCTTCTGTCCTGGTACAATTTGCTCATTGGTTATCAATTATAGGCCGGAAAAATGGCGGGTTGTCTAATGGTTCAAAATGGACAATTGAGGTGTTGATTAAGCTCAACTGGGTCGGGCTGATTCAAACACCTTTATCCACAATTTTATTTGTGAAATGTGACTTTCAACCTATTTGACCCTTTACAAAGATGTTTTGTTTACCCGCATAGGTGGTAGGGTCGACTAAAACTCTGTAACGACAAGCGCCACTAGATGATGATTATGGAGATGATGTTGGGATAGTAGATGATGGTGGCATGGATGGCTAATTACTAGAAAAGAAAAATATTTATATCTTTGCACTTTTCAGCAAACTCACATTTTGCTTTAGTAGAGTTAAAGACTGTTAATAGCAGGTCATTTCCGAATGTAAATTTATTTAGAAATTTTGTTGGTCTTGTAACAGATGTATATATTTTGCTTGTTTTTTGAAATACACCAGATATGCTTTATGTTTAGCATATATACTTTGGTAAATAAATTACCAATGTAAATGTCTAAAATGTCATGTGTGCATTTACTTTCTAAGTACAAACTAGTAGTGTTGAAACTAAAAAGTTTAACGGTTGGAACAAATTTTTTTTGGAGGTTGCCATCCATTCATAAGTAGTTTTTTTTACTTCATAGACAATATACCTACAGAGATAACAGCATATCTAGACCAAAGCCAGATAAAAACATAATATTTTTCGGTCTTTTTAAACATGTGATATAGACACCTACCTTCTATTATACATATAACTAAAAAGCGGGGATTCGATGTGGACACGACACGTGTCCCCCGCATTTATTGCAAAGTTTTGCGACTTGGCAAGAATGGCCCCTCAGGTTTAGGTGTCGCTGCAAACTAAGTCCAAACATTAAATGCAAAGTTTCACAACTTGGCAAAAACAGCCCCTGAAGTTTAAGTGTCGCTACAAAATAAGTCCTTAGAAGCCAATCCCGCTGCATCGCGCGGGTTTCTACACTCGTTATAACTACATCGTCACCTGTATCAGGTTGGATGATGCTTGGTACTCTCCTACTCACCCCTGCAGATGCATCAACACTGCTCGAACCACCTACATATATACCACAAGAGACAAATTCATTACCCAATTGTCTGCTCCTATGTTTGGATGCAAAGACAACCTCTGCGTAAAAGAAGCATCACATGCAACAGTACGTAAGTAACATTAAAAAATAAATTTGCATGAAATTTCGAAACATATACCTATTAATGGGTCGGTTCAGGCAGTATTTTATCTCTCACGGGTCAAATGTAAAATTAACAAAAATTAGCTTATAAGCAAACACGTCAAAAGACCACCCAAAGTATATCCTTATGCACAAAACCTCATATTTAGATTAATTAAAATACTTTAATTAATAGATTAGTACTGAATTAATATACTCCTAAAACGCATACAGATTATTATTTAAAAAAAAAAAAAAAAAAAACTAAAGACTTTAAACAAAGAAAGTGTTCCTGGTTGACCCTTTCGATTCATATTAACTACTAGTATTACTTGTTTAGCCCAAACCTGTTTACCGGACCCACCTTTTTTGTCAAACAAATCTGCTATACTTGATAGTTGATACGTGCAGAATGATAAAGTTGATCAAAGGAATATGTTATTTTGAAGATAAGTAAATACAAAAAAGGATTATATGATACAAAAATAGCAATGTGAGTTCGTAAACGAAAGATTACTGACCTTTAGAGCACATGAACTCTCTCAGATTCGAAATTCATTTTAAGAGAGCTCGGTTGATAAGCCATTCTGGTGAAGGGGGGTCGAACTGGTCGAAAAAGTTAATCTTTTCACATGTTTTCTTCTTAGGAATATGCCAACACTTCGTCAAGATAATAGACCATCAATATTGTTCCATCTTCTAAGCCCCCAATGAGATACAAGGGTCGCCAATCCAGAGCACGACTAATACTTCGCTTGATCACCACTTCTTTATGCCAAGACTTCTTGATCCCATATTCTTTCATCACCCAAATCATGAATCCAGTAACAAATGTATGAGATTGACATAAGCAACCCTTTAATACTGCGAGATTTTCCCATGGAATACGAGTATCATCAAAAGCGTCAAAAGGAGGTGAAGGGAATAATTGAAATGTCTCCTTGTCGATATCAAAAGAACAAAGCTTTTCAGGGAAATTTTCGTCATAAAGCATCCAATGAACACAACCATTCAGAAATGGCTCATCCCAATCATTAAGACAGTAAGGGACATGACCAAGACTTCTCCATTGGCCCGTGCCAAGGGTGTATACTTCCGCTTCTAAGAGACGAGGCCGAGGCGGTAAAGGGGGATCTGGTGGTATATTCCTTTGGGAAATCCGTACCACTTTGCATTTCTTTGTCATTAAACCGACTCCAAAACCATAAACAATTCTAGCGGGACCTTCTCTATAGTATTGTTACCTAGGAAGGGTAATGCATTCTCTGGTGATTGTATTACATATGTAAGTGTTATCATATTCAAAGTTAAAACAACGGTCCCACAAGCAGAGCAAACCATTGACTGAGCCAACAAGACTTATGTAAGAGTTTTGGAAAAAGGGTACAAGCTTAAGATCAAGAGCATTGACAGGATCATGGTGTAATTGCCGGTGATCCAGTTCTTCTTTAATCTCAACCCACTTCAAAATACTCTCATAAGAATTTTGAAAAATCATGAGGCCTGCAGGTGGTGATCTCAAGAGGTGAATATTAGCAAAGTAAGGTTCATTAATTAAATTTCGCCAGTCCTTGCATACACATTTGCAACGGGAGATTGTCTTACGGGGAAGCCATGAGAGAATATCGACCATGACATTTCCTGGTAAGTCTTCAAAAGGAAATACGCAGTGTGTTGTTGGTGCTGAAAGAATATCAGCCATAACACTTTCTGGTAAGTCTTCCATTGGTTTGGTGCGCTTTAGCACACCCCACCGCCAAAACGACTTAAAAACAAACAAAAAGGTGCGTGCCACACTCATAACCCTGTAAAACCACGCAAGCATAACACCATTTAGATAATCCATTCTGGTTAAATACTAATACTAATCTCCAATGTTGCACTTCTTCGGACCCCAAGCCTCATTCAATTAGTAAATCTGCATTCAAAAACCAAATAAATTTCATGAGAATATCCAAATAACATAGATCGTGATTTTGTCTTTCTTTATCTACAGAGTATTATATAGTAGGACTAATAAATTGCGCTTACGCCAAAATGTAACATACTTACTACTTTTTGTCACTGGTTTCCAACATACTTTGTTTCTTACTCCTAATGAGTATAACATACTTACAGTGTGTTACATTTTTATGCGCTTGTATGTAATGAATGTTCCAATTAGAGCAATTAGTTCACATATAGTTGCAACAAAGTGTAGGCATTTGAATAGAAATAAAACAACAAAATAAGCTATAGGCAATGAAAAGAAGGTTATAGTATGCTACATCATGTCACTGACTTAGCTTGTTTTCAAGCTCAAGATGCTTGTCAACTCGTTTATTAGCTTAATCTTGAGTTCAAATAAGCTCATTTATAATTATGCAAACATGTTTTAGAGCTCAAATTTTGGCTAAAAACTCAGAATAAACATAAATATATACTAAAAATGTACAAGTGTACATCTATATGGTTTGGTTAAACTCAATAAACACGTATAACAAATACTAAACTTCGAGTTGACGCCTCACTCTCATTTTGGGCCTCCTTCTTTTAAATCATTCATTCACACACGCGAGACAACTACTCCTACACAAAGGCTTCAAAAAGGAAAAAAGTATGTAGATAAAAAAAATGTTCAGGGGCGGACCCAATGAGGTATCCGGGGCTTTATGGCAGTGGCGGAACTTGAACGTATATTGTGGGGGCTGAAATTATCGAAGTTTGAAATGCACGTCTTTATAATTAAAATTCGTTCGCCATATTTGTATAGAAAAAAACACATAAAAGAAACAAAAAAGATAATCGTAAGCTTAAAGTCGTAATTTAAAGAATCAAAACTAATTATCTGATTTCCAAATATAAAACATGAACTGATAAAATATATCAAAGTATGAAGTATAATTCATAAACAATAAAAACAAAGTTATGATGTAACAGAAAGAGGTAAAGATGTACATGAATTTGCATAAATAAAAGGGCAAATTATCTATCTCATAACTATATACAACCTATCAATTATTGTACTCAAGTTTATTATACAAAAAGAGGAACCTAAAGAGGGATAAGGAATTGAAGAAATTAGTTGAAATTGCCATATTGATTACCCCTAAAGTCAACTTATTTACACTACTTACCACAAGTTTCGGGGGCTGGGACCTCCCCTGCCCCTTAATTGTTCCGCCTATGGTTCACGGTTCACAGGAACCACATGGATTTTTGCCGCGTAGGATAAACGTTTGTCAAAAATCACGATTTCTTCGAAATGAACCTCGTCCCACCATCTTATCTTGCTTAGTTAGTCCATTATATTACCGTAAAAAAAATGTGTGGTCACTTCTAGTTCTGGGTTAGCCACCGCAAATGTTATCATACTTTTTAATTGCATTTTTTTCTTTTGTGGTAACCATTCAAGTTCAGGGGTTTGAGCCTAACGCCACACACACGAACGCAGGTCTTTTACCACTAGCTCACCTCAACCCTATTACAATTCTTTTTTACAAATTATGATGGAAAAATCAAAATAAAAAAGATTACACATAATGCTCAGAAAATGGATGAAATGATAGACTTAAAAACAGTAAAAAAAAAAATTAGTTCAAAATAAGTAAGTGGGTCTAACAAAAATAACTTAGAAATAGTAGCAATGTAGCTCATGTTCTTGATCAAGGTGTTACAGATTTGAAGTAGGACATGAAACCCACCTTAAATTTACTTGGAAAATGATGACCGGGTTTGGGTTTGGGTTTGGGTTCGGGTCTGATTTCACCCGTGTGTTTTCGGCCTTTGGGGTTGTAAGAGTGAAAGTTCCTATACTGAATTGCCTGGCCTAGTCATTTTACCATATATTAGTTTTTTTTAAAGAGTGAAATGAAAAATCATCCCTGTAGTTCATTCATTTTGGCACTAATCATCTCTTGCCGATACTATTAGCAAGGTTGTTCAATTCAACAAGTATGATCCCTACGAGAGCAAACGTCTACCATATTACATCCCTACCTAACATAAAATGGCCATTTAACCCCTAATTTAACTTACCAAACATCCTCACTCATACAAACAACCACACTGATAAAGACCGGTTAGAGATGGTCAATCTCCCAAGAATAGATTAAGAGACGAGATGATAAGGTCCTTTGAGCGGACAAGACTCCAACCAAATAAGAGAGAAACTAGACTTTACTTTTCTTCCTTTTTACTTTAACACAACAATTACATATTAATAGCATTGAAAATGCGGTTACTAGAGAAGCAAAACTGCTTTTACATGGCTCACAACTCATTACTCTAGAAACTAAAATACATGCATGCATGGGAAATACTAAACTAAAACATGGAATAAACTTGCTAACATTTCCTCCTAGTAATGGTCATATGACCACTTCTTCAAGAATAAAAGAAACGGCAGTAGTTCTGTTATGTCTTTAAGAGACCTGAAACGTATCAATACTCCCATCCTGAAAAACGGCCTTGTCCTCAAGGCCGAGTTTGACATAATCGACGATAAATATCCCCCACGGAGGGTCCTTTTTTGCGGGACCAGGTTCATGTCCCGATTGGAAACAAAGGAACTTTTTTGTAGGATTAGATCCATTTTTTGATCGAAAATAAAGGAACATAGGTGTGTTGCACTGATGAAGGACGTGATACAGTTCCAAAAACTTAAGACACAAACCTTTAGACCGTCTGATTTGCATAGTTAGGCCTAAACAATCGATTGGTAGTGTTTGAGATGGACAAGGAGAATCTGGTAGCGAGGGTTGACTTGTAGGACTAAATGTGTTTAGATTGGTTGATAATGGGTAGCCTTGTGAGATGGGCTAGTCATGGAAAGTGACTTCTGTAAGAGATTGGTAATCATCAAAGGCAGAAAATGTAGGTGTATTGATTTGTGTGTAGTGGGTTGTGGTATCGGTGATGTCAATTTTGGTGTTGGAGGTGTGATCGTTGGATTCATTTTTTGTAAGGGTGGTTTGGAAAGTGAGTTTTTGTAAGATAATGTCGAGTCGGGCATTCGACGAGGACACAGTATCAAGCCATTCAGCGAATTGATTGGCTATGGCAGCCATCTTTTCTTCGATATGTAGTGGGTAAAGTTTTGGAGGCATCAAGTAAGTCGATAAAAGCACCATTGATAAAGACCGATTAGAGATGGTCAATCTCTTAAAAATAAATTAAGAGACGAGATGATAAGGCCATTTGTGCGGACAAAACTCCAACCAAATAAAAGAAAAACTAGACTTTACTTTAACACAACGATTACATATTAATAGCATTGAAAATGCGGTCACTAGAGAAGCAAAACTACTTTTACGTGGCCCGCTACTCATTACTCTAGAAACTAAAATACATGCATGCATGGGAAATACTAAACTAAAACATGGAATAAACTTGCTAACTATTTCCTCCTAGTAATGGTCATATGACCACTTCTTCAAGAATAAAAAGAAACGGCAGTAGTTCGGTTATGTCTATATTAAATGCTCTTCATCTTCGTCTAGAAGATTGTTACTCAAATTTTCTCGATCATGTTGATCAACAGAGTATCTTGGTGGTTGAGGTGCTTGGTGGTACCTTTCAAATCGAAGGTTTACTGATCTGTTAGGCCCTTCAGTTGCTACTACTCTTGATGGAACTCGTACAGAGGTCTGTTCAGATGGCTTTAGGTTCCAGCTCGACCCTTCAAGCTCTACCATACTTTTTTTATCGCCAGGTATTGCTATGATGCCATTTGTTGTGAGATGATCCACAACATTTTGCACGTTATACTGGAATCCCATATAGCTGGTGTTTGATAATCTGCCTGTTAAGGCCAGTGTAATTAGAAGGTTACTTTCACCACCTTGCCAGGTATCATACCCATTGGTTTGTATAGCAACTTCTATATGATGGTGGAAGTCATCAATACTTAGGGCCATATCAGGGAAATTGTAGATTAGTTGTGTCCCTGCAGAGAGATCTACTTCCATGCTTCCAATAATTTGACGACTATCTTTCCATCTGGTGTCGCGGAGAACAACTAAAGCTTTTGTTCCAGCATTTCTTCGGTGGAGTGCATGTAGCCTTATCATGAATATTCCCAAATGAATATGTTGAAGTCTGAAGTTCTCAAGCTTCCATAAGACTCTTCATTACATAGTCCAAGATTAACTGATTATCACCGATACAGGATTCTTTGTTCGAGTAATGTTCATATACTCTGTGACTTACTGATTTCTATTATTTGAATAGAGTACTTACTGCGGAGCGAGGCTTGCTCGCCTTTCTCTTGATATTTCAAGCTGCCTTTACGGATCTCGATTGATTCCGAATGCGATTGTAATTATTTCTTCCAAACACTCTTCTTATCGTTACTTGCTTGATATCTACTTCGTGCCATTTGCCGATAACCACGGATTTGATCTTCTTGAGTTGGAAGTTCTGTTTGTGTTTGATTAGAACTTCTTCTGAGGATGTTAGGTCTTCTGGAACTCATTTCTTTGACTCCTTCCCGAATTGTTCTTTAAAGATTTTGTTGGGTATGTTTTCTTTACTGGGAGTTTAAGTAGTAACGAGGTGATATGTACCACTACCGCCTTGGTTGTATGGTTTAGGTGTTTGTTTATAGTCTGATGTTCAGAGTTTAGTGGTATGCACTGTTTTGAAAATTTCCAAGAATTTTTCAAGAATTTCCAAGAGGGGGTAGCTAGGGTGCAGACGGATGCTTCAATAATTTCCAAGAATTTTTTCTACATGTGGGACATGCTATTATTTTCTTTTTGAGTAAATTACACTGTTCGTCCTTGTGGTTTGCGTTGACCGCAGGAGTTCGTCCTTTGACCAAAAAGTTCTACAATCCATCCTTAAGTGGCAAGCGTTATCGCCATTAGTCCCTCCTCTAGCGGAGCCCACTAACGATCGTTAAGTCTTGTTAACACGAGGTTATACTCGTCATTTCACACCATAAGGACGACGGTGTAGTTTACACTTTTGTCCATTTTACGTTTTCGTCGTTTTCTTACTTTTAACTCCGTTTTTACGTTTCCTCCGTTTTCTTACGTTTATTTACGTTTCGTGTCATTTTCTTCGTTTCGTCCATTTTTTATGATTTCATCCGTCTTTTCGCTTTACTCCGTTTTTACGTTTCGTCCGTTTTCTTACGTTTTCATCCGTTTTATCGTTTTTCGTTTTGTCGTTTTCTTCGTTTTCTTCGTTTTACTGTTTTTTCGTTTCGTCTTTTTGGTTTTAAAGCGTAAGAAAAGCGGGCGTGATTAAACGGGAAAAAGCGATAAAAGCGGATAACAGACAAAACGTTAAAAACGGAGTAAAGCGTAAAAAGGGATGAAATCATAAAAATGGACGAAACGTAAGAAAATGACAACGTAAATAAACGTAAAGAAACACGAAACATAAAAGCGGAGTTAAAATTAAGAAAACGGACGGCGTAAAAACAGACAAAAATGTAAACTGCACGTTCGTCCTTATGTTGTTGAAATGACAATTATACCCTCGGGTTAACAAGACTTAACGACGTTAGTGGGCTCCGTTAGATGGAGGGACTAATGGCGCATAACGTTGCCACTTAGATGGACGGTCTTTTTGATCGGCTTAACTCCTCGGTCAACAAACCACAAGGACAACGATGTAATTTACTCTTTTTTTTGAACTTAATTTGGCTGGGCCCTCAAATATTCCTTTATTATGTTGTTGAGAGAAAGGGAATGACATAAGTGTCAGGAATAATATTATCTGGATGCCCATATAACTGATAAGAGGCCCAAGACCCAATTAGCTATTAGGGTTTTACCCTAATGTTTATCTTATTTATATATACTTTTGTATCTCATACATTATGATCAATTGAAGAATATTTTCATTCCCTCAATTGTTGTTCCAGCACGCTCTAAGCAATTAGGTCAGTTTTTCTCTCGTTTTCCTGGTACGTCTTCAACCTTTCACTATATGATTCATCTGTTATATAAAAGAAGAGTTTAATATGATATTCTTATGTAGTATCTTGATGTGTCAGAGTAACATTCTTATTATCTTTTGTTCCCATGCATCACCATTATAGTAATGAATAAAGAATAGAGAAATCAATATCTTTATAATTTATATATATATATGTTTGTTCGTATTCATGTATTCTATAGATTGTTTTGTTCGTATCATTATTATATGTTTGTATACATTAAAGTAAGCACTCGATTTATTAATATTGATTGTTTAATATTTTTTTTTGGACGGCAAAATTTTATTAATATTAATAGTTTAATATGAATTGTCTAATTCATATGATCACTAGTGTTTGTTGTGTGGTTTAACCGTAACTATTATATGTATATTTTGTTATTATATGTATGTTACTAATGAATATGATGATTGATTCTTGGTTCTGTGTTTTGCTTTGTTGATATGTTAACTATTGTAGTTTTTATGTGAATTAATTTAAATGGATATGATGGAGTAGATCTATGATTTAAGGCTCATGTTTTGTTAAAAACTATATGTTTTTTTTATACATGGTTGATATATGTTTAATGAGTTGATTTTTCTACATGTGTATAACTTAAATTTGTCACGTATACTTAGCTAAATAAATGTTATGATACATAATGATGTTATTAATACATAATACTTGCTTTAATTTTAATTGGAAACAGTTGGTATGACTAATATTCTCAAAACTTTGTATATCATAAGCAAGAGTGACCCGATGCACGTGAATTAAAGTGTATAATTATTTGGTTAAAGTTGCTAATTTTTCTATACGTTAACAAAAATTGAAACAATTACATGCATGGTTGATCATTAAGATATAACATTATGATTAGTTCCAAAAGGCCTATTTTGTTGGGGCATCCAAATATGTTACTTGGGTCATTAGGTGATTACATGGTTATGGATCATATATCAATATATAATGTACCTATAATGTGACCATCTATATGGATATCACACCTCTTATATGTTGCGATATAGATTATGATTAATTTCCATAATTTAACGAAAGTCATCTTAAAATTGAGAATGATTTTGTAAGTGTAATGATTAAATCTTAACTTTATGAATATATTCACATGATTTTAATTAACTATTTACAAGTTCGGTTATTAGTGGGATAAAGATTGTGTTATTTACTTGTACGAATATGCGACCTATAATAAATATTAATTAGTCACGACTTGAGATACTAATTTGTAGCTTGTGATTATAATATTTGGATGAATGTGAATTTGCTATTTTGAACTGAGTAAGACATGCATTGCGGATTGCTACGGGTATATGCTAGTGTACTATGATATCAAGTCTTGCATACTTCGAGTTTCATTATGAATTTATGACATTAATTGGTTGATATTTTTATAATAGTGTAGTTTCAAAAGTAAAGAAATATTTTCTTGTCCGATAGTGCTATACTGCTAACGAGATATATATAAGTTTGATTGGAGATTTATAAATTTAAATGTGATTTCGATGGTTATGTGCATTCTCATGTACATATGACAGTGTTTTTATTAAAATAAAAGAAGAGAAGATTAACTTAATTGATTCATCTATGGTTTGATGTGGCTGTTCTTTGCCATCTAAGCTAGCTATCCTTTTTGATATCAATCTACACTTTTATCTTAATTATTTATTAACGAAAGACTGTGTTACTACCACTAATGTATTATAGGTAAATTAATGCATGTTCATAGGTGACTTATATGTCATAATGTATCTTATTGAATTATAACTAAGTTGGCATTAACATATATACTGATGAAAGATTATATGTATATGAGTTTGATCATTTTAAAATGCTAATATAGTAGTATATTTTGATGTTGAATCTTTGCATAATTTGAGTTTATAGCTGATCATATATGGCCACGTTATAACTTTGATATTTATATCCCTCTAGCATGAGTTATTTGCATTGATTATTTTGTATAATGACGGAGATCTATAAATTCTAAGGTTGATTATTTCGATGTTAATTATTTTGTGACTTAAGCTCGGTCATAGATAATATCACTTTCACTTATTATTATCCTTACTTGGTGAATGAAATCAGCCATGTAATTACTTCTAAATTAATTTGTGTTGTGTTAAGGTAATCTATGATAAAGTGTAAGATAACGGTTAAATGAAACGTGACGTGTCTTGATACATTTTGGACTATTATTTGCGTATGACCAGATATAAAAGTGAGCTTTTAGTAAAATATTATGAAACTCGTCCAATTGAAAGTGTTTCACTGAGTATGAAAATACTTTGGTCAGAATAAATATTCCAATTATGGACGTTATGTATATAGATATATCAAATATAAGAATAAGATGTCTTATATGATTCTAATTGTGTAATCGACTTTGTTATTTATGTGTGCATTATTTATTATATGTGATTGTAGTTTCAAGACATTTTATTGAATGGTTAGTGGTATATATGTGTTTAGCAAATTGTGCAATTTCATAAGTACAAAAAAAAATGTGTTTCTTGCTTGATAATGCTATGGGCTAATGTGCATACTATAGTGAACTAAGTTGAAGTGATACAAGTACTTATATCAATTCGATGTTGCAAAATCGGCGAATCGGCGATTAATCGCCGATGTCGAATCGCCATACACCTATAGAACTTTGAATCGGTCAAAAATCGGCGAGTAAAAAAAATCGGCGAATCGGTAAAAATCGGCGAATCGGTAAAAATCGGCCAAATCGGTCAAAAATCGGCCGAATCGGTCAACTTTAAAAAATAATAGTTTCACTTATGACGCACAATGGGGATCGTTTATTTCACTTATAACGCACAATGGGCCTCATAATCAGAATTAGAGCCTTTTATTGAGGTTTGGAAACATAGTAGGCTTGAAATCAGTTAAGATATTTAGTTTGGTCTCCAGAAATACCCAAAACTTGCAGGAAATGTCAATCCGATTAATCGCCGATTAATCCCGCCTAAACCGATTATTCGCTGCAGGGTGGTCGACCGGCCGACTACCGATTCACGATTTTTGCAACATTGATCAATTTAATTGGAGAAATGTGATGATGCATTAAGTTCTCCGTGTTATGGAGTATTTGATTCTTATATAACAAGATGCAACTAAAACACATGTGGTCATAAACCAGAGTTTATGAGCCAGGATTATTTATTGACATGACCGGTTGAACCATCCCGGATCAATAATGATGTGAACCATATATAAGAACCTTGAGTTCTTCAAAGGTTATTTGATTAGTTTTATTGTTCTCAATGGAAGTGCATTGTTAACTTATTATCACCAAATTAAAGTAAGGACTTTGTCTTATGAAGTTTTGAAAAGAATATAAAGGGGATGTATGTAGGCCTATACATCTGCCATGTGGATCATTTTGAGTTTTAAAATCGATGCAACGTCAAAATTATCATCAAATACGCAACTTAAGGTTAGCGTAATTAGTGGCTCGACTTATAAAATGAGAGCACGATTTTCCACATTGTATTATTGAGAATGGTGGTGAAAACTTCTAAGTACTGGGCGATTATTGGAATAAGTGTTGAACTTTATGTAGCCCAAGTTCATACGAATTGCTTTTGTTGAAACGTTCATAAAAGCGTCTTGATTGATTGCAAAGCCAATAATTATGAGAACAAAAATCTTATATTATGGGGCATGTTATAAAATATGAATATGAATTCGCATCATGCCAACAAGATTAATGAATACTCCCCAATAAAATGGTTTATGGTCACGAACCATATGTTTCCCATTAAAGATTATGTAAATGTGCGAAACTTGTATTGAAAATCCACCACAACGCCCAACAATGGGATGTTGTAATTGATAATTCATTCAAGGGGAGAATGAGCAGCGAGAGATATGGAATGAATTATAATATAAATGTTGATCCTCAGACCAATGAATATGAATTTGAAGGGACAATTTACATTCCAGATCTAGTAATTTCGAGACTTGTTTAGTGACATAAAGAAGTGACTAGATCAAATATACGCTGCTAGTGCTCCAATTATAACGTGTGTCCCAAAATGAAAACCAATTATTGGTAATAAGTCTATGGCGCGTCGCAGCGTGATAGACTAATCGATTCAAATAAAAGTCCTCGAATGAATAGATAAAATGGAGCAAGAAAATTCAGATGGTCTAATCGAGGTAATAAAGACCCCATAATAATTCTCTTATAGAGACACTAGACATGAAGGTAATTGAAAAACCCCGGGTACTTGAAAAACTATGAGATATCAATAAATGATATATTGCAATGTCTAGTAAAGTGTGGAATCAAAAATATAAATGAATCGACATCGATGGTGATATTGTAGACAATAATACATATGGTAATGATTATGTAAAGAAATAAGATAGCGCTATAATCATGGTGAGGATCATGGAAGCATACCTGCAGGAAGTGCAGGTGTATAAATGAATGGCCAAAAGAAGTAAAGACGAAAAGAACTAATGAAAGATTAAAATCTCTTGTGATGAGAAATGGTTACGGGGACTTGAAGTCCGTACATATGAATATGTAAACTTATTGGATATGCATCAGTATTTATGAGAAAATGAACTGAAATTATGCATAAGGTACAAGTGATGGCACACATATATTTTCTCAAAGACTTGTAAATGATCATGTAGATGCATGTTCACATGTAGTGGATCCAATAATGTATTTTAATATTGTATAAGTCTGGCAATTTGTAAAGTAATTGATATGCGTCTAAAAAATAAATGAATAGAGGTCATGTGATATTGAGATTTTAAGATATAAAATGCATGAAGCATGCTAGTGATTTTTAATGCTTAAAGCATATAAGAAAAGTTCTTAAGAACACTATTTGATTGTATTTAATTAATCATGTTTTTGGCATATGTTTAATAATTTCCTTAGTGTATAGTATTGTGCCAAATAAAGAATTATGTTTGCTTATGAAACTTTATAAAGAGATCAAGATATGAATATTGTTTAAGTTTCATGCAGTTTGATTTATGATTATAAAGGCAACTGAATGCATAGAAGCTGAATTTGAAACAAAAGACACATTCTGTCTTAGCCTATGATTTGAACATCTAAAGGATGAAATATGTGTGCATCATAAGAAAGATGCTAACTATCCTTATATGGATAAACGACATTCATGTTTATGAGGTCACATGATGTGAAAAGAACCCATTGATTTATAAAGATGATGATCACAATATCGATTTAAAAGTGCGTATAAAGCATTTAAAGTTCTCTCTAGTGGTCATACATAATATAATATATCATTCACTTTGAATTGTTGGTAGTGAATAACTTGTGAAGTGCGATGATGTACTTGTTGTTCCCCGTTCACTAAGGTTTAAAACAGTTTAAGTATATAAAGCAAGTAACTAGTGAACAATGACTGAAATTAATACAAGTAAAACACACGAGATAATTTTCAACGTCATATTCTTATTAGAAATAATTCAACAAAGAATACGTTACCCAAGTACTTGCGAATAGTACCGGGATTGAAATGACAAAGTTGGGTGACTCTCTCTAAGCTCGGGCTAAGTCAGGCACAACTCTTAGAGCTCATTGAGCTATCTCGGGAACTAAGTCGTATTTGGAGGAGTCAAAAGATGGCTTGCGTGTATGTGTGTTTTACAATTCACAAGCTTAACCTTTTCACTCCATCTCTTATGCTATTTATACATGTATGATTTTGACTCTTTCCTTAGTGACAATGACATCATTCGGAAGACAAAATCTTGATGTATTTTGTCTGCATTCTAAAGACTATTCTAAGTAAGGGACAAGGCTGCTTTCCATAAGTCGGTGATGACCTTGAGCTTGTAAGCTAGCCATTAGGGAAAGTTGACTTATGTTGATAAGGTCTTCGTCTTGTCGATTCAAACTTATCCGCCTTTATCCCGCTCTTTCTTGATCTTCATATTCTTGATCTTCTATTTCAGTTTGTCTTGATTGTAAGAGTTGGAGAGAGTCTTAGGGATTGGTGAGTTATTGTCATCACTCACTGAATCCATCATCTTCTTCTTCACTCAAGATTCACCCTTTAAGTTCCGCCTTCTTGGTGGAGAGACTTCTTCATCGCCTCGTCTTGAGTGTCACGAAGATGACTCACCGGTGACTATGCACTCAGTGACCTGATTATGTTAACGGTTTGAATACTTAGGCTATTTTCTATTCAAATCCTAGATTAAGGGTTTTGGGTATTTTCATGAACCCAACAGTCTCCCCCTATTTAGATATACAAATAGCCTAATTGTTTGATCAGTATAAGTGAGCAAATGGCTTCTTCTTATACTGAATGTACTAATGGATACAAAAGGAACACTGAGTAATTTAACAAAAACATACATCCTTTTATTGATCAGATTACATAGTTCCTATCACTAGTACAAAAGAGATAAATTAAGATGATCAGTCCAGATGGATCCCCAGTGCTTCAAGCTTGACTTTCTTTGTGATCAGTGTTTCCCTGTCAGGATGATCTTTTATCTTGGCATTTAAGTCAGCACAGATCCTGGTGTTTGCAGGGGTCTGAATTTGAGAAGCCACTGGTATGTAGCTTAGCATTGTTGCCACTCCTGCCTTATCAATGTCGCTCCATCTTTGGAACGCTGGGTTTCCGTATTCATCAATGAAAAATAGCCCTCTTCAGTTTTTCAATCACTTCATGATTCACAAACTTAACACCTTGATGGTTCCTGTTGCACTCGAAGCCGTGCACTTTTATCTCGGTGGAACTCAACTCTCTTCCTTTTGCCGGTGGAAGATTGTGGTTGAGATCCTTGAGGTGCGATTAAGCGGTGAATTCCCAATTGGGTGGTGCATCTCTCGGCCTTTCATATCTTTTCTTGAGCATCTTCATCGACTCCTTAACCACCTTATTTTGCTTCTTTTCAATGATTGGACCAAGTTCATCGATTCGGTGATCCCAAAGTCGGTGAATTTGAGGATCATGAACCTCGAAGTGTCTTTATCATCCCTCTATAAACATTCATAGCCGTGGTTTGGTGTTGGGAACGATTTTAACATCGGTGATTCTTTCGAGGCTTCCTTGACTTGTCATTGTCCGGTTGTAATGATCAATCCTTTATAGCTTTGAGCTCTTGACTTTCTTTTCTTTGCTTCATCTGCTTTCTCATTGCGACCATTTGAGCGGCTTGAAGCGACCTTGAACTTTTGTCTGCTGACCTTTTTGAAGCTTGCTTGCATCTAATCCCATGTTCTCGACTTCTTGACAACCTTAGCCAGTGCTTCTCTGTTCCTTTTCTCTTCTTCAGCTTGTTTCAATTTTCTTTCTTCATTAGCAAGATGTTTGGTAAGCTGTTGAGGAGTGAAGAGGTATTCGGTGTCACCGATTTTGTAGGGAATCTTCTCAGGCTCAGCAGTTGTCATTATACCTTTGTCTTTGTCCTGGCCTGAGGAAGACGAAGTTGCTACCAGGGGCGGTGTTGTTGTGATAACTGCCAGTGTAGTTGAAGATGTAGTTGATGTTGGTGGTGGGACTGATGAGATTGGTATTGCTGTGACTGGTGCAGATGATGTTGGAGTGACTGAGACTGATGGTGTTGGCTCCCCCTCAGTGTGAAGAGGAGTATCTTCAGCAATATTCTCCCCCTCAACTGTTGCCGGAGCTTTAGTGAGGACAAGAGTTGGAGTTGGTGCTGAGGGGGAAGGAGTTGCTTGACCTTTGAAGGCTTGATAAATTTCAGCGATCATTGCCTTCATGTCTGAGGTGTCAGTTTGAATACCGATGACTTTGCTTCCAAATTAGCTTTGAGAAAGTTCCAGAGGCGGTCATTACGGGCCCAAGATTCCGAGGCCATAGATGAGGATTCCTTAGCCAAAGTAGCCACTGCGTATTCAAAGAGTCGAATGTAACGAAGAGTGCGGGCGAGGATGGAAGATTCTGAACATTTGCAGAATTAAGTGCTTCGAGCAGTTCAGTGAGGTTTGATGATTGTTGCAAGTATGCCTCAGAAGCCTTTAGCACTTTAGTGTTGAGCGCTGGATCGTATTTGACAAATTCCTTGATTTCATCAATCTTTGTACCTACACCCTGAAGGTGCCTGAGGAGTGTAGCCAATTTGTCATCCAGTTCATGAAGTTTGTTATGCATCAGATCCCTGTGCTCATAAACATTTTCATCAAAGCCTTCCACCTCAGCCTTTAGATCGGCATAACTTGCAGCAGCCTCAGTGTGTTGTTCCCACAGTGCCTTAGTGATCCCAAAGTATAACTTTCTTGATGATCTGGTGATCCACTGAGCAATTTGCCTTTCAGTAAGTGGGAGAACATTATCAAAGCATGCAAATTCATCAGAACTGGAGGAGGAGGCTGAGTCATTGTTGGCAGGTTGAGATGGTGACTCATTGTGCTCCTGTGGATCTGGTTGAGATTCTTGTTCAGATTGAACCTCAGCGTCCACTTCATCTCCAGCTAATAAAATTTGATCATCACTGTCAGCAGGCTCATCATCAGAGAATAGTATGCCAGTAACATCAGCCACGGTTAACAAGGGGTGGGTGATGGGTTCCATATCGGTGGTGGTATGTTTCCTACGAGTCTTTGTCCCCATTGACCCCTCGGACCTTTGGTGGGGTTTCCAGTGTCTTCTCGGAGTCGAGGATTGGCAATTGATTCCGTATGGCGGGTTGTTTCTTTCCTCAGAGTCTTTGTCCCTAGTGATCCTTGAGACACCGTGGGCTTTCCAGTGCCTTTAGCGAGTCGGTGATAGTTGTATCCCTATCGGTAGGTGTTTGGTTCCTCCGAGTCTTTGGGATCGATCGGTGTGCCCTCGGACAAAGGCTGTGATGTGCTAATGTCATCCTTGGGCGTGGTGGGCGCTCCCTACCAGCCAGGTTGTATGTTTCCCTCTGGATCTTGGGGAGTAGTAGTTGTGAACAAGAGCACCGATCGTGATGTATCGGTGTCCTTCGTTGTCACGGGGTAGATGTTGCTTGGGCTCCACTGGGTGGCGGATCGGTCTTGGGCTTTCTTTGCCTTTTGGCAGTGTTCTGAAGCCTCGGGGCCACGAGACTTGTGTTTGGTCTTAGTCTCGATCTGAGACTTCCTCTCTTTTTAGGAGCAGGGTTAGGAAACACTGAATCCTTCTGGTTGTTTACAGCAACCATATGGGCCGTCAATTCAATATTAGAGAACTAGGATGGGTCTTTTTGAAAATTTGATTGACTCAGGGAACTTGGTAAAGCAGTGTATTTGTACTCCTGAGGTTAATTACAACCCAGTAACCTTTGCAAAGTGCATGAGACAAACCTAGGGTACGAAACATATTTCGCCCTAGTTTTGCTCAGTAGCTTGGTTACGAGATCACTGTAAATGATCTCTCCCATGTCGACAGTGACCCCATTCATCAAACAGTGCGCCATCATCAACTGAATAGAGTTAACTTGTTCAGTGGATGAGTGGTTCCGCCGAGGACCCAATCACAAAAGTGAATAGGATCCTCAAGCCACGGAAATGAATTCTTGGTGACTAGGGTTACATCCAAAAATTTGGATCTAGAGCAATTTGTTTAACCCATCCTTAACCGTTGAGGGTTCGGGATGGGCCATAATCTCCATTGTTGTAATCTAACCCTGTTGAAGTGCAAAAGGTTTTATAATCCAGGGTTAGAGACTGTTCCCCATTGAAAAGACTGAACTTAATGAGATACTCCCTGAGAGGTCGTAGGTCAGTCTCATTAGTTGAGGTTGACGGGTCATAGGCCGTGGCTGTAGCCCAAAACTCCCTGAGGAGATTCTGGTACCCACCACTACCCATAGTAAAATCCCGTATTTCAAGGGAACAATTGCAGTGCACAGTAAAAAGTGCACTTTTGCAGTCATAAAATATCCATAGGATATTATGTGAGAGAGGGGGCATTTAATGCCAAGTGGGATGAGGTAAGTGATCGGACCCACGGCGGTGACATATATTCCTATATTAAATTGGCATAGTTACCAACCTAGGACATTTAAGTAGCGATACTTGGATTATTTAGTTACTCATTCAATGCTTAATTTGATGTCGGGGTCCAGAATGAGTCTTACTCATTCGATTAGTGGGATATTTTGGATGTTGGGGAGGATGAACCATTTGAGAGAACTTCTTGAGATTGGTTTCGGATACGACTTTCAATGTCAAGCATCCCAATTGACTTCGGTCTCTAAAGGTAGGTTCATCTAAGGGTTTAGTGAAGATATCAGCCAGTTGATATTCAGTAGGGATGAAATGAAGTTCCATGTCTCCTTTAATTATGTGATCCCTGATGAAGTGATATCTAATATCAATGTGTTTGGTTCTTTGGTGAAGGACAAGGTTGTTGGAGATTGCAATGGCACTGGTGTTATCACAAAAGATGGGTACCATTTTGTAGTGGATGTCATATTCACTGAGTTGACTTTTCTGTTGGATCGATATACTTTAATCAAACTAACTTAACTAGCTTGTTAAGGTTTAATAACCTCGGATAAATCCTAAGTTATTAACAAAGAAACAACGAGCAATCTTTATCAAGTCTGCGAATTTACTTAACAAAGCTAAGAAGAAAACTTTATTAACAAACTCTAAATCGCTTATTATGCGAGATACTCTAATACAACTCTAAGATATTCGAACTTTTCTCTAAACTCTTAATTCGTAAACTCTAAAACTCTTTTTACGAAATCGTACCTCTAATGCCAATCTAGGAGTCCTTTTATAGGCTCAAGGATATCCTAGTCGGTTTACAATTGATAACCTTGTACGACAAGTAATCTAAACATGGAATACAATACTTTCCATAAGCGAATATAACAGTTTG
The DNA here is from genome assembly GCA_022545495.1 of Chrysanthemum lavandulifolium. Lineage (NCBI taxonomy): Eukaryota > Viridiplantae > Streptophyta > Magnoliopsida > Asterales > Asteraceae > Chrysanthemum > Chrysanthemum lavandulifolium. Next base: position 42,220,285 of record CM040239.1, on the reverse strand, counting down.
TTTGTTCTAGCGATGCTTGACTTCACCTTGCGATACTTTGACTTTGTCTTTAGCGATGCTTTGACTCTTTGACTTCTTCCGATGCTGCGACTTCGGTACTTTCATATCTTGATGCTTTGATATCTTGACACTTTCATATCCCAACAATCCTCCCTAACTTGAATTCTACTTGCTTGACTTCAAGTTCCTTTATGAATATATCTTTAACGACTTCATCTTTAAAATGGATTGTTCTTTAGTCTTTAGATTATATCTCTGTAGAATCGTGCTTTGTCAAAGTATCTCTTAGAATTGTTTTCTTCACAGTGACATCCGACAATCTCCATCTTTTCGACAACACGACAACATATGACAATGTGTACAATAATTCAATTTAAGTTGCATACTATTCTCATCACATCTAAGTGAATCATTGAAAATTCAATGGATTTAGAACTCTTTACCAAAGCCATTATCTTTGGAGTAGCCAAATGTTTTGGTGTGTAAGACCATGGTACATTGATAACCATATGATTTTAGCAAACCACCGACTATCAACAGATTTGTTTTGTCTTTACCAAAAGTTGTACCATACGGACTAGTTAGTTCTTTTATCTAATGGTGAACTAATTACCAAAATGGTTTTCCACGCCTTTACCACAAGCCATTTCTTGTGGGCTAGCCAACTCTTCACATTCTTGATATGGTGAGTTGATGACCATCCAACTTATTAGCAAGTTGTCAACTAAAAGCGGTTTGATATATCTTTACGAGCCGTTTGCTCATGGATTAGTCAATCCTTTTGTAACCATGGTGGATTGATAACCTATTGATGTTATCATCACAAAACCATTTATTCAACCTTTATTTCAAAAATATTTATTGCTTAGCAAAAGGTTTCTTCTAAAATTTACTTAGCGGTTTAATTCGACAAGCGATACTTTGATGAAATCTTGTCGATAAGCGATACTTTGAATAAAAATCTTGATATATCAAAAAGTATTTATTCAAATAAAATTCATACCGGTTAAAGATCATTCTCGACAATGGTAGTCCGGTCTATAAACAAATTGATCACCATGCAAGCGGTTTCATCGACCTCTTCTACTTCCAATCCATGCTCTAGCATTCTTCTCATTAGATCAAGCGTAAGAGGATATCTTCTTTACGCAAACATGTGAATCATTGTTCCATTTTCTAGCTCCAAGACATGAACTCCAGATTCTTCAAAGAATCTCCAGCAAACTATTTCCCAGTTTTCTTGATCCTTCCAAATATCATCAGTGCTCTCTTCATCAGTTTCCCACATGGTTATGAGATCCCCATGTAAAACCAATCCAATCCCTTCTAATGGATTATCTTCAAAATAAGTCTTCACAGCATGATATAAGTAGAATAGATCTACTCTGTCTATTATATGCAACAAATCCCATAGCCTTTTAAAAACTTTGAAACTTTCATCTTCTTTGTGAAAAACCATGTAATCTCCATTCTTAGATTTCTCAACTTTGAAAACACTAATCCTTGATCTGTTCATCTTCATGTCATTATCTTCCTTGGTATAATCAAAATCTACCACTCTGAGATAATTCTTCAATTCATCACTAGTCTCGGATCTTAATTCAACCTTTTCTTTCTTTGGCCCGACCATCTGTAGCATCGGTTCTTCTTTTCTCTTTAAGCTTTTCTTCCTTTCGACTTGGTCCAATAAGCTTCTTCTCTAAAGTCTTTAATGCTGCAACATCTTTCTTATAAGCTTCTCTCGACATCATATAATCTTTTCATATCCACATAATTTAGCTTTTGCAATCCTTTAAATCCTCGCCTTTTAAATATGCCATCATTGCATTCCTTTCTTTAGCTAAATTAGGTCTTCTTGACATATATCGAGCAGTGTTGGAGGCGTAAAGGTTCAACAGTTTGACATCAATTCATCTTGCACCTTTTGAGTTGCTTCTCTATTTAGAGCTTCTTGAGCTTCTTGTTCTTCTCTATCTTTAGCATCTAACTCTTCTTGAACTTTTCTAGTGCTGACTTCATTCCTTGCAACTTCAAATGCTCTAAGTTACGCCAAAGTGAGTTTCTTTTCTTAACTTCAACGAATACCTTTTCCTTTGTCTTTTGGATCAATTGCGGGTTGATCGGTTCTTGGTTGTTCTTCTTCTTGTACATCTCTAATAGTAACTCCTCCTCTTGGTTGTGACAAATCTAACATTGTAGCAATTACTTCATCATCACTTCTTTGAATGAATAGGTTTGAATGTAGCTTCCTCCTCTTCCTCTATAACTTGATTGTAGAAGGACCGACTTCTTCTTCAAAATTCAAAACCCTTGGAGTTATTGGTGTTATAACCCGGCCTAGATGTATCATGAAACTCGGTACTTTGATGTTCGATGCTTTGATCATCGATACCTTGAACATCGATACCTTGATTATCGATACCTTGAACTTGTACTTCTTCTTCTTGTTCCTCGGAAAAATCTTCTTTCTTCTTCAAAACATCTTCTTGATTCTTTTGTCTTCATAACATCTTCTTTCAAATTTTCTTTTCTAAATTCCTCCCAAGTTGACGAAAGATGATTTAGGAACCTTCTTTCTTTTCAATTCCTTACGAAGTGCTTTTCGACGTTTATTCTCCTCCTTAACCCATAAGTTGAAACCTTGAATATATGGTTTAACAAAATTTCTCAACCGAAATAGTTACGCTTCAACTTCCTAATAGTTTTAGCTTGACTCAGCAGTCTTGTTCAACCTAGCTAGCGCCTTTGTCAAAGCATAGTTATCCATAGTTAAACCTTCACGAGGAATAGTAGAATCGGCACCTTGAAGTGGTGAATGAGTTTAAAAGCGAGCAGTGGAGATGGAGTAGGTGTTCTCTCAATCTCTACTTGAACCTCGGGACACGAAGAAACATCACCTTGTAATGATGCGGTACCTTCACGAGAAGCGGTGCTTGCGGATCGATACCTTGTGATGTGATACTATGCGGTACCTTGATCGATGTCGGTACCTTGGTTTCTTCATCCTCTCCAGCTGCATCACGGACAGCTTGTACAACTTCCATCATGGATGTTGTTAATGGAATATCTCCACCTCTGAACAAGTTACTTCTCTTAGCCATGAAAGTATAGATTTTAGCTTGTTGCACAATAACAGGTAGTAAAGTAGCAGGTTTTGGAACATCAGCCAATTGCTTATTCAAGAAAACCTGTATAAACCTTGGATACATCAACCAAGTTGCCCCAGATGATATATGAGAGAGCATTCCATCCAAAATAAGCCGTGAAAAGTTAAACACTACATGCGTAGCTAAACCAACCACTGCGGATGCAATATTTGACCAATGCTCCCGAAGTGCTTTTAGAACTTATGCAATGGAGCAAGACATGAATCAAAAACTTCCATTGAGGACGAAATAAGGCCTTCTTAAAAGTTTGTTCGATCAAAGAACCTTCATAACCCAAATTACGAAAAGTATCCCAAATCGGTTGCTTGTCAAATCTAATAGCCCCATCTTCATCACCAAATAATAAATCATCACGAATGGAGGCCTCGTAATCTTGATAGTCTTTCCGACAGCGAGGATCTAATATAATATTCATCCTCCTCCATATTCTCTCTAGCATTAGCCCAAAATTCTTGAATCCATGGTTCAATTATATCCGGCTCAACTAAAGAGCATAACTAATAAGCGACCCAATTAGATAATCAATGATATCATAGAAAGCCACGTTAGCCTCGGTCTTGTCCAAATTAGCCACCATATTGTGCTTGAAGCAGTTAAGCGATTCACCATTGTTGAAAGAGTGAGCACAATAGAAAGATTGTATCGAATAATAAAGAGATGGTAATTGGAAGATAAGTATGGAAAAGATGTGAAGTAATAATATGAGAGGAAAATCGGAAAGAAGTTATTTATAGGTGAGATTTGAAAATCACGGCCTAAATAACAAAGTTACCGTTACTACCAATTACCCTTCAATATTACCGTTGGAGCAGTGCTTTAATCGACAAACGATACTTTCCACATAAGCGATACTTTCCCAGCGGTACTTTCCCAGCGGTACTTTCGAAATCGATGCTTTGCCAAAACCTTCATATAATCTAAGTATAAACTAACATCCTCCCTCAAGCAATACGGGACTATACCTAACATCTTATAGTCCTCCCTTAAACATAGCTTAGTAGTTAATCATTCCAATGCTCACGACCAAGTGATTGAATCGTGACACATCAAAACCTTTGGTGAGTAAATCGACTACATTGTCATCCGTGTGAACTTTAACCACATTAATGAGCCTATGCTCATAACGATCTCGATAAAGTGATGCCTAATCGAATATGCTTTGTCTTGGAATGATACAGATTCTTCACAATACAAATAGTACTCTCATTATCAATATTGATAGGAGTATTCTTAAAGTTGAACCCATAATCCAAGAGTTGATTACGCATCCACAAAACTTGACCACAACAACTTGCGGCTGACTACATATTCGACTTGATAGATGATGTTCTTTGCAATTGTCTGTTCTTGCATTGCCGGAGACTAACCTTCTTCCAAGATATTGGCATCCACCGGTTGTGGATCTTCTATCATAATTATCACTGCATAGTCACTATCTCGAAAAAGCTTCTAAGTGAAAAGGTGACTCTTTAGGATACCACAACCCCAACTTAGGTTGTTGTTTCAAATAACGAAAATTCTCTTGTGACATTCGGTGAGAGATCTTTGGTGAAACTTGATATCGGCACATAAACAAGCTGCAAACATGATATCGGGCCTTGATGCGATAAGATACATAAGAGAGCCAATCATAGATCTGTATAACTTGACTTCAACAGTGTCCATCTTCATCTTTTCCCAATGAATTGATAGATTTAATAGGTGTAATGTGACCTTCATATCATCAAAATTAAACTTCTTAAGTATATACGTAACATACTTGTCTTGGCTAATAAAATCCCTTCCTTGGGTACTTAACACGAAGTCCTAAAAGAATGTTAACTCTCCCATTGAACTCATTTGAAATTCCTTACGCATCATTTGCTCAAACTCCTTAACCATAGGACTGTTTGGTAGCCCCAAAGATAATATCATCAACATACACTTGAACTAACATGATATCCTTCTTGTCTCTCTTGATAAACAAAGTCTTGTCTATAGCTCCCTCCGTATCCATGTTGTAATAAGAATGTAGAGAGCCTCTCATACCAAGCTCTAGGTGCACGATGAAGACCATATAAAGCCTTAACCACCTTATAGACTTTGTTAGGATGCTTAGGATCTTCAAAACACGGAGGTTGTTTCACATACACCTCTTACGTAATAGTGCCATAAAGAAATGCACTCTTGACATCCATCGATAGACTTGAAAACCCATATAAGAAGCAAAAGCAAGAAAGATTCTAATAGCTTCAATCCTTGCCACGAGAGCAAATACCTCATCATAATCTACCCTTCCTCCATCTATAACCACGAGCAACTAATCTTGCCTTGTTTTTGATAACATTGCCTCTTTCATCTCTTTTGACTCTAAAACCCATCGGTTCCAATAACTCTCTTCCCATCGGAAGATCACATAAAACCAAACCTCTTGAAGTTTAAATTGAAGAAGTTCTTCTGCATAGCTTCAACCCACTTTCTTTAGTCAAAGCTTGAGCAATATTCTTGGGTTCCTCTTGAGAGATGAAACAAGTAAATAAGCGGGTTTGATGGTCCTTATGATTTAGCTTTGTTTTGTTTATACACAAAGCTAAGTAAAGCATTATGAGGTTTTGTGAAACCCTTAGCTTTGTGTCTTGTCATAACTCCGAGTAGAAGGACCAATGATTTGATCGGTTGGATGATTCTTATGAATTCGTAAGATTGGAGCTGTGGAACTTCATATGCATCATCCAAGTTAGTATAATCGGCACCTTCATTGGAATTTGTGAAAATACCTTCATCTTCAAGCTCATCATCGGTTTCTTCTAGCCCGGGCATGGTAGGATCATCCAAATCATCTAAAATCTTGTCAACATGTGCGGCGATACTTTGGTTGAAAATCTTGTCAAAATCTTGTAAGAGTACTCTGCAGACTTGTTCTTCTTCTTTGCCTCTTCATAAGCTCTCCTTTGTTCATCGGTGTAAGAATGTGCTAATACATCTTGAAGAAGCATCGATTAAGTTCCTCTTGAATAGATTGATCCTCGGAGATAATGAGGATTGTGGTGCAACGATGCTTTGTTTTGGAGAATCGATGCTTTGCTTAGGAACATCGATGCTTTGTTTTGGACTCATAGGATCTTTATCGAGAACGACATCGGTCTAAGATGAATATCATGAACAACATATTGAATATCTTCTTCATTATGCAAAGGTTGATTTTCTTCTCTAACGGTACATAATTCATTGAAGGAGATAAAATCTCAAGGTCAAACATCCAATCAGGACCTTTACCTTTCTCATTGTCTTGATCTTCTAAGAACTCAACATGAAGACAATCTTGAATCTTCTTAGTAACTCTGTTGTAGACTCTAAATCCTTTCTTGTTAGTGCAATATCCCAATAAGTAACCTTCTTGGACTTGCCATCAAACTTCCCAGATTATCAATGGTGTTCAAAATAGTAAGAGGGCATCAAAAGGCTTCATAAAGCGAATGTTGGGTTTATTGCCCATCGACAATTCATAGGGTGTCTTCATACGTGGTTTTGTGTGAAACCACTGTTGAGTACATAGCATGCGATGCTTACGACACGCCCAAAATTGAATAGGAGATGAGAATCGCTAACATGGTCCTTGCGGCTTCAATCAAGGTTCTATTTTTCCTCTCTGCAACACCATTTCTTTGTGGTGTTCTAGCAATACTAAACTCCCTTTTATGCCTTTATTTGCACAAAAGTCATCCATAGGCTTGTTCTTGAATTCGGTTCCATTGTCACATCTAATACCTCTAACCTTGAGTCTTAATTGGTTTCAAGTGCTATTATAAGAGTTTGAATAGCATCAAAGGTATCATCCTTAAAGCCCAAAAGAAAACCCAATGAATCTACTACAATCATCGGTAACAACCAAGCAGTACTTCTTTTATTTAAACTTGCCACGAGAGACAGTCCAAATAAATCCATGTGTAATAGCTCAATGGTTCTCTAATATTTCTTTCATCAAGCTTCTTGCGGAAGCTTTGTGTTGTTACCCTTCTTGCATGCCAAACATGATTGATCATTCTGTAAGTCTTTGAAGGTAAACCTCTAACTAAATTTCCTTTGACCAATTTGTTGATGTTCTTGAAATTCACATGGCCCAATCTTCTATGCCATTGATGTGCCTCTTGGATGTTGCTTTAGCCACCAAACATGTGGCTCTTCCATAAGAATGTAGACTCTTCATGTCTAAACTATACACATCATTTGTCCTTGGTACTCTAAGTACTACCAAGTCATCATCAACGGGTTTGAAGTCGGAAGAAAGGATAAGACATTACGTGTCGGTGAATAACACGGGATGCTTTTTATCACAAATTTGAGAGGCCGACAACAAGTTGAACTTTAGCTCCTTCACATATCGACATTCTCAAAATCAATTCTCCCGGCTTTAATTGTTCCTTTCCTGTAATCCTTCCTCCATTGGGATCATTCCCAAATGCAACTTTTCCTCCACTAATACTTTTAAAATCGAGACGGGATCTCTTTATCGCTTTGTCATACTTCGAGCAACCACTATCCACAATAAGATGATCTTTAAGCTCCTCTTACGGGTTGCCACACACACAAAGAAAAGAGTTAGAAACTTTTAGGAACCCAAGCCATTCTTGACTTGTGTTCCCGAGAGAGTTACAAACTCAAATTCTTTGAGTATGTAATTCTCACTATCTCTCGATTATGATCCAAAATTATCTTTTGATGTTTAGCATGTGGATTTTCAAAACTCTACGGTTTTCAACATAAATTTCTTTCACAGATTATTAGCCTTTTCTTTTGACACAAAAACATCGATTCACTTTTTGTTGAGCGTCTTGTATGTCTCTCGTGATCTTTCCCTTTTAACCCATTCGGTTTTAACGGTGGTTCTTGTGATCTAGATCCCTATATGAATTGTGATACCTTCTAGGTTGATAGTGAGATCTCCTAGAATTTCTATCCCAAGTATGGTTTTCGATTACCTTGTCTACGGCGGTGCTTTGGAAAGTCTTGTGAGATCTTGAAGGTCTTCTCGATGTGGGTATCTATGATGCGGTGTGAAGTTTACGTGATTAACCCTATTTGAATTAGTCCACACTGGTTTGTGCTCTCTAGGTCTCGATTGTTAGACTTATTCCTTGAAAACTTGCTTAGATATTACGAGTGTTTGTCACAATCTTTGATTAAGTGAGTAGGACTATAACACACAAAACACGGTTTTTGACCCATATGACCAAAGTGATTTCTTCTATGTCTATGCCCAAAATTATTTTGCCTTCTTGATGGTGATAAAATCTGTTTTGACCAAAATTATCCCAAAAGGTTTAGCGATCTTGTTTTGAAAAGGTTTTGCGAAGTCTTGCTTGTTGAGCGATACTTTGATTTAAAGTCTTCTTTGGATTTTGAACATTGTTTTCAACGGTTTCTTTGGGTTTCTCGGATCTAGATTTAGCAATAAGCTTCTTCCTAAACTCTAGACTATCTACTCCATAACGAGAAACATCGGGCCTAGAGGGTGATGACTAATGGGATGAGGAGCGACATGATAACCATTGTCTTTCTTATATTCGGAGGTGGTTCACTTCGAGCCATCATTACTAGATGAATCTACATAGTTAATGAGCTCATCATCACTAGTGGTTATGTCCTCAAAACACCATCATCACGATCACTAGGTTGGTTTTCATCTACATTACTAAAGTCCATTCCAAATCCTAAGCTTTCTAATGTAAGCCCTTCTGCTTTTTTCAACATAAGCAACATGGGACAAGCGGACTCTCCCAAGCGACAAACTTAGCTAACAAATCATCTCTTTCCTTAGTTAATTTCTCAATTTCGACAATTTTACAGTTTAGTTTCCATTCACTAAGTTTTAGCGGTAATCACATTGTTCATACTTTTCATTGAAGCCATTTCATTATTTTCATGTGTTATGATTTTAGCTTCTATAGACTCTAAAGTGATTTGGTAACTTTGCTACCTCGGACCTAGCCCTAATACAATTATCTCTTTCAATCACATAAGCTGTTAAGCAATTTTGATAAAACTCATAACAGTTTGAGCATACCTCGAGAGATAGGAGGCGAGTTGGTGAAGTAGCCACCATAGCAAGAAGAACAGGATCATCTTCACTTTCTTTGCTCCAATCAAATCCTCCAAAGCCATCATCGATTCCAAAGCGGCATGTTGATTCTTCATCAAAGCGGTGCTCGGTCAATGCTTCCACTTGTGTCTTCAATTGCATCTTCCACTTGCTACCATACGATGAAGTCACGGTTCATCATCAAACTCTTCACTCCGGTCCACTTCGATAACTTCTCTTGAGCAACCAAAGCTTTTGTTTGATTATTGGAATTTCCTTGAGCTCAAGTTTAGGCTTCTCGGATGCTCTATTTGCTTGATACTTAGCAAACACTGCACTCCTTGCAAAGTGACCGGTCTTTTGACAATTGAAGCATTCAATTTTAGATTTGTCAAAAGTTATTCCTTGTTTTGGTTTGAAATCAATATTTTTGCTGTCTTCTTCATGTACTTTTGATTCTTGCGATGATCAAAGCAACTTGCCACGATATCAATTTCCTCAAGTGCATCTTCTTCATCATGCTAGATCCTCTTCATAAGTGACGGGTAAGCTTGCTTGTTGTGCAAAGAAGGAGCACACAACTTCATCGAGTTCAAAGTGGTTGATGGTGGGGCTGCTGAGTATATGATGGGGATTGTAAGCAATGATGCTTTGAGAAGCAGTACTTTGAGGAGAAGCGATACTTTTGAAATCTTGCTCTTCTTTCGAGATGATAGAAAAGCAATCTTGTGAGATTTAGAATTGGGTTGACCACTCATCTCATGTTCATACACCTTGATTGATGATAGAGATCATCAAAGTCCATAACATCAATCCTTGTTGTCCTCGATCATAGTAGCAATCACATGCCATGTAGATGGCAAACTCATAGAAACTTCAAATTAGCATCCTCAGCGATACTTGAGCCTTGTATAATTCCAACATGTTGAGGAGATTACGAAACCTATCATATCGACATCAAGACTCTCTCTTCTCCAAGCTGTGAATGTTTCAAGCTGTTGTTTGACAAGTTTACGTGCATCTTCTTAGAGGCTTCATTCCTCAAATCTGGTCTTGAGAGCGACCCAGGTGCTTAGCATCTTTAGCATCATGAAATTTGAGAAGATGACCATACGGAATGGCGAGACAAGAGAATGTTAAGAGCCTTCTCTTGATTCCTTAGGGTTGCTTGTGGTAAAGCGCCTTTGGTGCTATAGGTTGTCCGGCAACTTGAATGGGTTCTTGAGGAACTTCATTCCCATTCACAATTACATTCCACGAGCATGGTGCGTAATGGCAATATCTTGCCTCATCTTCATGCACGAGATCATATTCTCCTTCTTGATAATTGGAATTACGAGGTGAGGTGATTGAGGGTTGTGGAGCGACTTGATCGACATCTTGAATATTGTAGGGTTTCTTCCTAGTCGAGTTTCCACACAAGCTCGATACCACTTGTTGGATCGATATACTTTAATCAAACTAACTTACTAGCTTGTTAAGGTTTAATAACCTCGGATAAATCCTAAGTTATTAACAAAGAAACACCGAGCAATCTTTATTAAGTGCGCGAATTTACTTAACAAAGCTAAGAAGAAAACTTTATTAACAAACTCTAAATCGCTTATTATGCGGATACTCTAATACAACTCTAAGATATTCGAACTTTTCTCTAAACTCTTAATTCGTAAACTCTAAAACTCTTTTTACGAAATCGTACCTCTAATGCCAATCTAGGAGTCCTTTTATAGGCTCAAGGATATCCTAGTCGGTTTACAATTGATAACCTTATACGACAAGTAATCTAAACATGGAATACAATACTTTCCATAAGCGAATATAACAGTTTGTTTGTTCTAGCGATGCTTTGACTTCACCTTGCGGTACTTTGACTTTGTCTTTAGCGATGCTTTGACTCTTTGACTTCTTCCGATGCTGCGACTACTTCTGACGGTACTTTCATATCTTGATGCTTTGATATCTTGACACTTTCATATCTGATTGGTTATCAATGAACTCACCGATGGTTGGTTGGGGTAGGTTGTGAGGTAAGACATAATATGAGATGTCGGCATCGGCTGATATGAGGAATTGAATTGATGTTGTACTCATCGGGAGGATATCTTGATGAGTCATCGATTCAATTTCTTCTATTGAAGTGTTGGTGAACCCGATGCTTTAGAACTTTCATCAAAGGTGACATGAAAGGTTTCCTCAACTTGTTGTCTCCACGTGTTAAAGACCACAAGGCTTTAGAGATGAGTGAGTAACCTAAGAAGTATCCATCATCGCCTTTTGCATCAAATTTTCCTAGATGATCCATGTGATTATGAATAAACACAGACATCCAAACACATGAAAGTAGGCGATGTCGAAGTCTACCTTTGAAGATCTCATAAGGGGTTTTATTATGTCTTTGACAATGATTGACTTGTTTTGAGTGTAACGAGCGGTTTTGATCGCTTGGTCAAAATGCTTTGAGAGGGCTAAGCCATTTAACATGGTTCTTGCGACCTCAATGAGAGTTCTATTTTTCCTTCAAAGAATCCCATTTTGTTCGGGGTATAAGGAGATGAAAATTTTGAGAAATTCCTTTTTCATCGGAGAAACTCTCAAGCTCTTGATTTCGAACTCGGTACCATTGTCGGTTCGATACATTTAACAAGAATGTCATTACGGTTTCAATCTTCACGATGAATGACATTATTGTATCACCGCTGACTCTTTTAGAAAGAAAGTATACCCAAGTGTATCTTGAGAAATCATCAACAATGACAAGTGTATACTTCTCATGCTAGATTGATGCAGGATGATGTGTCTAAAGAGATCCATGTGCGGAGGTGAAGGCGACTTTGATGGAGAAATTTTTTGGTTTTGAATGATGCTCGTGGTGTTTACCTTTTCACAGAGTAGCATGGTTTGTCTTTTGCAAAACAAGTGATGGTAAACCAAGGACCTTATTTTGTTTTGCCAAGTTGTTGAGGTTTTTGAAGTTGAGGTGTGAGAGTCTCTTGTGCCACAACCGGTTGATAGATTCGATGGCTTTGGCAAAGATACAAGTTCCATCTTTGGAGAGTGTTGACATGTCTAGCACATAATCATCATCTCTCCAAGAGCTATCAACACAACTTCCTTGTTGGCATTGAAGATGGTACCTTGTTTGTCATTGAATTGCACAATGTACTTAGCATCACATAGTTGGTGACAGCGATAAGATTGTATTTTAGACCATTGACATAAGCTATTCTAGAAAACTATTCCATTGCGGTTCTTGAACCATAACCTTGATGGGACATGATGAGTTATCACCAAATACTACCTTGGGTCTGGTTCTTTTACATACTTGTGCGAGATATTTCTTCACACGATCATATTCTTGAGCATCCACCGCTAGATGCCAAATAGGCTCCTGGCGTGTCTTTGCACAAGTAGTAAACTAAATTAGTTTCTCTTGGTGACCCACTTACTAGTGGGCACTGGTCTCAAGGTTTCTTTGAAGGCGGCAATCGATTCATGGTCGGTGGTTTTGTGCATTGTGCTACCACAGTTTTGCATTTAGAGTCGAGGATGACTCGGTGACTGGGTTGTTTGGAATTTCTCCTTGCATGAATGACATCACATCTTTGGGATGTCTCATGAGCAGATTTCCACAAATCTCACGGCATGGATTCATGAGACAATCATCCCGATGATGATCATTAAAGCCACGGTGAGGGCAAAGAGGAAAGGGTTTTGCTCTATTCTTGTGAGTGGTTTGGAGGATGAAGCATCTTGATGACCTACTTTGGTGTAGTTTGCTTCATCGGCGAGCTTACATAATTGTAAGTGGTCTGCAGTCTGTGATCATCCTTTTTGCAGATCATGCAAAACAGGATTCTATAACAGTTGTCAGTGGTATGACTGGTGTAGTGACACAGCTCACACCTCTGCTTGGATTTGTTGGTGGATTTTGACTTTGATGAGCTGGATGAGATTGACTTAGCTTCCTTGATTGAATCAGGAGCCTTTTCGATAGATTCCATCTTTTCAGTCAGTTTTCTCACAAGCTCAGTCAGTTGCTGAATTTGGTCAGCTTCAGTGGGGACAGAGGATGTTGAAGTCTCAGTAGGAGTAGACTCTTGTTGAGTTGGTTTTATTGGTCTTTTCAGGATGGTTCTTCCAAGTCCAGACCTTTCTTTTGGTGAATGAGGATTGAATTGTAGTGGAGTAAGCTCAGAGCTTGGAGCAGCACCACAAGAGGTTTCAAGGTGGAAGCGGTGCTGAGATTCGACTTTAGACTACGAGATGTGTTCAAGACTATTGGGCACATCGTGAGTCAAGCATGCTCTTTAGAGCTTGACTTTCGTGCTCTAGAATCCTTCCAATCGAAGTTTGGAAGCTTACTCGGGATTAACCCGTTCAATCCAGATCACCGGGCTTGGGATCGACCAACATATTGGTAATCGGGCCACCGGACACAAATGGCTTAGGAGACGGTCTTTGTTGAGAGAGTCGGGAGATGATCTTCACCTATGACTCGTTTTGCTCTTGGGGCACCAGCAAAGATCAAAGACCCGGATTCTTAGCATTCCGACTTTGAGAATATCATTTGCCTCTTTTAGTTCATCTTGAGAGATCGATTTCTTTTGACTAGTTTAGTGTTTTGAATTTGTAAAGTGATGACCTCAAGCTTAGCTTGTTTTAAAATAAGAATTCATCCCTACACTTATTCAATTCAAAACTTAATTTTTTGTACTTAGAAAAGAGATTCAGTCTTTGTTCTTCTACAAACTTAAGGTCTACATTAAGATAATTCAAATAGGACTGCCAATCAGAGTCATCATCCATAGAAAGTAAAATGTTTACCTTTTTCATTGTGATGTTGACCCATTCTCCATTTCTGGCATGATTCTTTCCAACAGCAAGCTTGTCCTCATCTGAGAGGGCCATCAGTGCACTAACATGCTGATGCGCTCCCCAAACAATCAAGCTAAACCACACAAGCACGCCACTTGTGAATGGCGGTCGTAACAAACTTAAACCGCTCAGGGCAGAACTCAATGAAGATCCGAGGAGTATAGTGTTTCCCAGGTCGTTATGTCCCGGTGAGCTATGCAATGGATTATCAAACGTATAGTGATCGAGAATTTGAGCAGTAAAAGGATTTGAATACGATTATGACTACGTAAAAAGCCAACAAATTACAACGGCTTAAATGCAAATGAAAGGAAATTAAAAAGATAAAAACTATTAAATAAACGCTATCACTATTTTTAAAATGATGTTTTTGTTTTTATGTTTTTACAAAACTTAAATTAAAATCTACGCGACGTACAAATAAAAAAGTGAAACTTACACAATATTAATCCTAAAAATATGAAAATGATATTTTTACAATCCTAATGATGAAAGAAAATATTTAGAAAAAGAAAATTATTTTTATCACTAATTATCTAATTATTATTAATTAAAAACTATTTTTAACTATTTAATAATTACCTAAAATACAAGAAAATAGGAAATAAAGCTAGAAAAATAAAATTATGAATTGGAAAAGTCTAAAATATCAAAATAGACTTTTCAAAACTATTTTATATTTTTACGATTATTTTGGATTTTCTAGAATTTTAAACTATTAAAACTAATTAAATTACTAAAATTACAAAATAAACTATGAAAAATCGGAAAATTACTTTTTACTTTTTATATTTATCTAAACCTAAGAAAAATGAAAATTATTTTTTGAACCTTTTACAATTTTTGTATTAAAGCTAATTAAAATGCTTAAAAACTAATTTAAATTAAGAAAATAGCAAATCTACTTAGAAAAATCTGAAAATTTCAGGAAAACTCTAAAATGATGTGAGGAAGCTAGGAAAATTGGAAAAATAGGAGCTTATGTGCAAGATATTTGAAGCTGCTTTACAAGTGCTTATTGAAATAAGCACTTGAATAAGCTAAAGTGACACAACAAGCACCAACTGATTAGAGAAGTTCAAATATGCTATAAGAACTGAAATGCAACTAATATCAACAAGTTATATCCTCTGAATTATAGGTTTGATCAGATTTGATGACTTGAACTAATAAGCTAAAACAGATTCTGCCCACCAACTTCCAGCTTAAAAATAAGCTACTAAATAAGCCAGAAACCTAAAACCAGATGTTGCGGTCTCAAGTTGACCTAGCAAATATCTTATAAACCAATTTTCGACTTTAACAAGCTCAAATGAGCCCTGCACCTTGCAAAAATCGAGAAAAACTCGAGTATATTGAGGTCGATGGGCAGGCGGTTTGGGAAAGAGAAGCTAGTTTGGAGCTTCTAAAAAAATTGCAAAAACCTAATAAAATGATGATAAGAAAGATGACCAGTTGAACTTTTTAAAATGCCAAATCCCACTTGATGTAGCTCAAAATTGAACTTATGAAAAATCCTCCTAGATGAGTCCAAAACAGATTTTTTGCCATTTTGACTTTTGATAATATTTATGAACTTTGACCAAAATGGATTTTGAATCCAATTTTATGACTGAGTTTGATGTAATAAGGTGTGATAACACTAATGCAAGCTATGTTATAGACTTCTAAACACAAAACAATGATTTGCAATTCCAAAACTCACAACAGTGAGCAGTGAGAAAGATTTAGCTAAGATTTGACTTTTAGTGCTTGCAGACCCAATTTATTGACTAATATGTGCTCAAGTAAGCTTAGTAAACATGTACCAATAGAAGTTAACCACTGACTAGATCTTTAAGACGGATGGATCAGTGAGAACCAAACACCCCTATATTAACGCATTGCAAGCAAAATCAAGACCGACTCATGATCCAAGATATAATTATGATCAAAATGACTTTAACTAATCTAAATACTACTTTTGAATGCAATTTAACTACTTGTGACTACAAAAACTAATTAAACCATGAAACTAGAGAATGACTTACAACTTGTCCAAAGCCACTATGGCTTGCTACCGTGAAACCGAGCACCACTACCCTAAATCTTAACCCATATGAATCTAAATCAACCCACATTCTCGTCTAATCAACCCATTCCATCCATTCCTCGACGGTTCCATGTTATCTTTCCTTGACCAATATTCAAAAATGCATGAAACCCGAATATTACCTTGTAAAAGCTATGATAAGTTTATAGAAGCTTGTTTGATGTTGAAACTAAGTCATTAAAAGCTTAGACAAAGGAGTTTGAAAATCAAAATCTCAACGATGGACATAAAGTGTGAAACCGATCATTAACTTGAATTCGAACTTGAAATGAGTTGCAAGATGCTTAAATACTTTTGTTTGATACACATAAACTGAAATTACACTTGAAAACTACTTAAGACATTATAAACTAGAAATCGACATACATTGTAAAATTTAAAGCTAACTAACTCTTCCTTGTTGCTTCTTCTTGGCTTTTATACACCCAAAGTACTTGTCTCTCTCTCTCCGGACAAATCCAAGATAAAATTGACCATTGGATGACTCAATTTAATCTTGGCCGTTCAGTGTTTTGGCGCCAAAGCGGTTTTAACCAAATGGAGCTTAGTGGGATTGGTAGAAAGCATTAATTGCACTCTTGGCTTGTTGTGTTTGGAGGCGGGGCAGAGTAGGGGCATGATGGAGGAGATGGAGTGTTATCGAGAGGAGATGCGAGGTTGTGATGATGGTGGAAGGTGTGCCGTGACTTGGGAGGAAAGAGAGTCAAAGGCATTTGATTGGGGATATTTAATAACGGGGGTCCAAAAGTATTAGTGTGAGAGTCCAAAGTAAAAGCGGGGGGTCATTTGCAATTTTGACAAGTCAAAGTAGTATTAAGGGTTTAGAATACAAGAGGCCTAATTTGTAATTTACGAAATTGAAGGGCCTGAGCGCTAATTGCAAAGATGTTTGAGGGCTGAATTTGACAAGTGTTAATAGTACAAGGACCAAAGTTGCCATTTTCACATTTTACGGGACCATTTCGCCAATTTTCAAAGTTGAAGGACCATTCTTGTAATTTTCTCAAACTTTTGACATTTTTCACCAAAGGACTAAATTTGACAAGTTATGATTTAAAAGGACCTTTGATGATTTTTCTTTTGAAATTTTGACTCAGGGACTATTTTTGAGAATTTTAGAAACTTGGAGGACTGAATCGCCAATTATGCAAACTTTGCTCATTTTCATCCGATTTTGAACATTTTGCATCTGAAACATATAAAATGTAATTTTGGAATATTTTCGGGTTTTGATGCATTCGAGCATTTTAGGCGTTTTGCGATTGATTGACTAAAATGATGAGTATTTACACACTCATTTAAAAAGAATTTTAGACGTTTTAGGCGTTTTGCGGTTCATTTTAGACGTGAGGGATTTAGCAAATAAGGATTTTAAGAATTTCACCACAACTCGGGCATCGTTGGTGGGTAAAGCTTTAGCTTCAACCCATTTTGACAAGTAGTCAACGCCACGCGTATGTATTTGTTACCACGGAAGAAGGAAATGGCCCGTAAAGTCAATGCCCCATATGTCAAAAATCTCACACACTTGAATGGCGCTTTGCGGCATTTCATTCCTTTGTGAGATATTCCGTGGCGTTGACAAGCGTCTCGGGTTTTGGCGAATTCATGGGCATCCTTGTAGATTGTGGGCCAATAGAATCCTAATCAAACACCTTCTTGGCGGTGTAGTTGGGGCTATGATGTCCCCCAGTAGGTCGAGTAATGGCAAGCCTTGAGAATGTCAATGGCTTCGACCATACACACATCGCGGATGACTTGATCCGCACAAATTTTAAACAAGTAGGGTCGTCCCGAAATAATGTTTCACATCTTTAAAGAATTTATTTTTCTGTTGGGACGACATCCCTTCACCACAAAGTTACCCGCACGGTAATTTGCAAAGTCGGCAAACCATGGGGTTGAAGAGTCTCCACAAAAGAAACTACATTGAGTGTTTCGAGAGGAAATGTTTCATTAATTTCCTTTTCTCGAACACATTTTGGTGAGGTTCTCTAATCGGGATAGATGATCGCCAGACTAGGTTCTCGGCTCCTTTTTATCACGAATAATGATATCAAATTCTTGTAGGAGGAGAACCCAACGAGCAATCTCGGCTTTGCATCTTGTTTAGCAAAGAGATATTTGAGTGCCGAGTGATCCGTATACACCACGCATTTGGTCAAGATGAGGTATGGCGAAATTTCTCAAGCATACACCACGCCTAATAATTCTTTTTCTGTAGTGGTGTAATGGGTCCGAGCTTGATCATAGTTTTGCTTGCGTAGTGAATTGGTGAAAATGTTTGGTTTTGCGTTGCCCCAATCTGCACCGATAGCAAAATCACTTGCATCGCACATGAGCTCGAAGGGTAAGTCCCAATGGGGCAACTAGAATGGGTGCTTCCGTGCTTTTTCTTTAGTGTTTCAAAAGCTTGATGCACTCGGGAGAAAAGATAAAAGGAGCATCTTTTTCGAGAAGATGGGTCATAGGCCGAGCGATTTTAGAGAAATCTTGAATGAATCTACGATAGAACCCGGCATGACCTAGAAAACTCCTAATACCTTTGACGGTAGTAGGATGAGGCAGTTTAGCAATAACATCAACTTTTGCTCTATCTACCTCAATCCATTTCTTGGAAATCTTATGGCCAAGGACTATGCCTTCTTTGACCATAAAGTGACTCTTCTCCCAGTTTAGACATAGATTGGTGTCTTCACACCTTTTAAGCATTTTGTCTAAGTGGGAGAGACATGTATGAAATGAGTCCCCAATGACCGAGAAGTCATCCATAAACACCTCCATAGTTTCCCCGATCATGTCGTGGAAAATGGCCATCATACATCGTTGGAACGTGCCAGGAGCATTGCATAAGCCAAAAGGCATACGTCTATAGGCAAACGTCCGTATGGGCGGTGAATGTGGTTTTCTCTTGATCCAGCGGATCAATGGGGATCTGAAGTAACCCGAGAAACCATCAAGGAAACAATAGTACCTGCCCTCGCTAATCTCTCAAGCATCCGGTCTATGAAGGGTAGAGGAAAATGGTCTTTACGGGTGGCATCGCTTAACTTGCGATAGTCAATACACACGCCATCCGTAACCAATCGAGTTGGAATCAACTCGCTTTCTTCATTGTGACAACGATAATGCCACCCTTTTTGGAGCGCAATGAATTGGGCTAACCCAAGGACTATCGAGATCGGGTAAATCAAACCGGCATCAAGAAGTTTGAGAACCTCTTGTTTGATAACCTCGTGAATCTTAGGATTCACCCTTCTCGATGTTGATCGCCGGTTTGAAGTCATCCTCCATTAAGATTTTGTGAGTACAAAACTCGTGGTTGATACCCTTAATATCGGAGAGTTTCAAGCAATTGCTTGCTTGTGTGACTTCAAGACCTTTATGAGAGCGCTTTTCTCCTCCTCGCTTAAATCCTTAGCAATTATGACGGGTAATTTATCATCACCTCCAAGAATGCATACTCGAGATGAGGAGGAAGGTCCTTAAGTTCAACCTCGGAAATTCATCGATGAGATGTTTGTCTTGATTTGATTTCCTCAATTGTGATTTCTTTCGGAGGAGTGAAGGTAATGGATCTTCATTAAGAAATTGCTCAAGATAAAGAATATCTCCTCCGAATCATAAACACCATCAATTCCAGCGGAATTGATTCATCAAGAGCCAAATTCATCGATCTCTTCCGGAAGGAAGTCACCTCCTCAAACGGAGTGAGAGGGGAAGAGTCGGCAATGATAGGTTGAGAAGATGTGGTGGAATTGGAATTCCACTCACGAATTATGAAGATAACCAAGAAACTCTTGAGTACTCCTCAAGCAATATCAATTAAATCGACTCGATTAACCGATTCGGTCATAATTTGAGGAGTACCTCAAGTTTGATCGAGGTTAAAGGTAGCGACTTCATTACCCACACGTAAAGTGATCTCTTGCTCAAATACATCTATGAGAGCACGGCCCTCCTCGTGAATCCTCACCCAACAATGAGAGGAACTCGAGGATCGGCATCGAAATCAACGACCACAAAGTCACCGGAAAATGGAACTTTCCTACTTTCACGAAAACATCCTCGGCAATGCCAAGAGGACGCGAGATAGAACGATCCGCAAGCTCAAGAGTCATGCGGTAGGAATAAGTTCCTAAGAGAAAGTTTCTTCCACACCGAATACGGAATCGATTGATGCTTGCACCAAGATCGGCAAGGGCAAAGCATTCAATCATCCCAGAAAACACAAGGAAGAAGAAATTTTCCGGGATCTCCTAGCTTCTCGGAAGCTTTTTAACAAGACTAGCGAGCAATTTTCATTCAAAGGAGTCTTAGCCATTTCAAATGACTTTTCCTTGTTGCTCAACATGTGTTTGTGAGTAGATGCAAATTTGGGCATCAAAATGATGGCATCCATGAAGCTTATGTCAAAGTGAAGCTCTTGGAAAATTTGAAAGAATTTTTCCATCCGATGACTAGCTTTCATGGAGCTTTTGCTCATGTAAACGTGAGGAAAATTTGAAAGAATTTTTCCATCCGATGACTAGCTTTCTCGCGGAGCTTTCAAAACAACTCGTGATTGGTATTGGGTTTCGGACAACCCGAGGATGGACATTACCGGTGCTTCCGTTATTAGTAGGAAGTTCCTTGTTCTTTGTCGCCTCGGGTTCGCTTTCCACTACCTTCGGGAGAGAAGAAGAAGAGTAGTAGGAATAGCGGGTCCAAAGATATGAAGCACCACATCGGGTTGTGATCGCCTTTGCATCGCCCCTGGATTAGCGATCGTGTTGCTAGGTAGAGTACCGAGCCCGGGGTCGATCATTTAAAGACTTCTTGATGTCGAAATTTGGTGACCAACAACCGATTCATTTCCTCTTGGGATTTCATGAATTGTTTCAACAACTCATCGATGATGGTCCATTGGAACAATGGCTTGAGTTTGCACAGAAAATTCCGCCTCTATTGTTAGGATTAGGGCCTTGATTTTGAAAATTTCCGGTTATTGCCATGAAAATACCCCTGGGTTGAAATTTCCTGACTGGGTTTCTATTGTAATTTCCTTGATGTTGGGAATTTTGATTACGGTTTTGAAAACCGTTGTTTGAACCGAAATTACCTTGGTTTTGAAAACCTTGGTTTGGTCTGTTTTGATTTTGATTACGGTTTTGATTGAAACCGGAGGTCCAGTAGTGGTTAGGACGGTGGTTGGTCTATAGGAGCACGATATTGATTGCCTCCTTGATTAGACATCCATACCACAAGATTGGCTTCAAAGGGTTACCATCGGTGGCCATACAGCTTATAATAAGCATGGGGCCACCACGGGTAACATGGACTTCCACTTTCTTAACTTCAAATAGGAGGTGAAGTTTGTGGAAAAGAGACTTTCTTCCGGTTGGAGAGAACCAAAGCTTGAATAGCTTTCGTAAGTTTATCAATCTTAGCATCGGTGCTAGACCGACTCACAGGCGATGAAGAAGAAGGACCAACACCGACTTGGGAAACAACCGCTTGCTTCGCGGTCACGGACTTTAGACTTGTTTTCGATTATCGCTAAAGCTTCTTTAACAGCTTTGTTTAGGAAATTTCCTCCCGGAGGAATTGAGAGAATCTTGATCGATTGACTCACCCATTGTAGAAAGTATCGAGTTGCATCAACTCGGAGAAACCGTGGTGAGGACATTTATGGCAATTCCTTGAAACGATCCCACGATTCATCAAGGATTCATCAAACTTCCGAGTGAACTTGATGATTTCATTTTAAGGCTCGTGGTTTTGGAAGGTGGATAGAATTCATTCACAAATTTCTTCACCGATCTTCCCATGTCTCAATAGATCGAGGGGTTGTTTTCAAGCCAAACCGGCTTGCCCTCAAGAGAAAATGGGAACGGAAGAAGCTTAACATCATTGGGACATTCTTATACTTGATGGTAGATGCAATCTTGTTAAACCATCGAATATGAGCATGAGGATCATCCCGCTCAAAACCGTAGAACTGATTTGAGGTTACAAGATTCAAGAACCCGGTTTTGAGTTCAAAATTTTCACCACGATGGTCGGTACAACAATAGCATCTCCATACCCGTCGATGGGTGCTGGAGAAGCTCACACATAGGTATTCTTTCCGCCATGATAACGGAAGTAGTGTGAGTAGTCCGGATCTCGATCCGATCGAAGGAGCAGAAGTCTCTGAACACGCCTTCTTGGAATCTTGACAAGCTCACGAAATGGGCTCACAGATCTAGAAGAGCGAGCCAAGATACACTAGAGTTAACTCTAAGGAAACTCGAGTTAAGGAGAGAAATGGGAATTATGAAAATCTTCGGATGAGAATGAGAATTATGAAGACGTTTATAAAAATGGGGTGAGGGAATCTTTATGGGTTTTCTCGGTTCGAACGAGATATCACAACAAAATCAATTAACACAAAATCGAGGCAAAACAACAAAGGAACTTAACCAATAATCACAATATGAATGGCTTCTTTGAAAAGGTACACCAATCACAAGGACACAAAGGCAAGTTTTAAATCTTTAGTTCGGGAACTTATTATGGTCGCACCCCGCTAGGTAGTGCCTTTGCCTTGGTTTCATGTGGTAATCTTTTAAGTTGTTATTTATTAAAGAAAACACTTAATCTTTTGTATTTTTTTGATACATATATAGAAACAAAGGAAAAATATTTTGTGTTTTATACGCTTTTGGATGTTTTGGGTTTTTGGATTTTTATGAGAAAATATGGATATATATATATATATATATATATATATATATATATATATATATATATATATATATATATATATATATATATATATATATATATATATATATATATATATATATGGATGATATGGATTTTTGGGTATATATGTTTTTGGGTTTTGGATTTTTATGAGAAAATATGGATATATATATATATATATATATATATATATATATATATATATATATATATATATATATATATATATATATATATATATATATATATATATATATATATATATATATATATATATATATATATGGATAGATATGGATGCTATAAACAAATGAGTGAGTATTCAAACAACTAATCGCTAAACGGAAGATAGATCGACCTGACTCCGGCGCCAAAAATTTGATGCGCTCCCAAACACCAAAAGCTTAGACAAAATGCATGAACGTGAATATTAGCTTGTAAAAAGCTATGATAAGCTTATAGAAGCTTGTTTGATGTTGAAACTAAGCTGTTAAAAGCTTAGACAAAGGAGTTTGAAAATCAAAATCTCAAAAGTGGACATAAAGTGTGGAAACTGATCATTAACTTGAATTCGAACTTGAAATGAGTTGCAAGATGCTTAAATACTTTTGTTTGATACACATAAACTGGAAATTACACTTGAAAACTACTTAAGACATTATAAACTAGAAATCGATATACATTGTAAAATTTAAAGCTAACTAACTCTTCCTTGTTGCTTCTTCTTGGCTTTTTATACACCCAAAGTACTTGTCTCTCTCCTCCGGACAAATCCCAAAGATAAAATCGACCATTGATGACTCAATTTAATCTTGGCCGTTCAGTGTTTTGGCGCCAAACTGGTTTTAACCACTGGAGCTTGAGTGGGATTGGTAGAAAGCATTAATTGCACTCTTGGCTTGTTGTGTTTGGAGGGGGGGGGCGCAGAGTAGGGGCATGATGGAGGAGATGGAGTGTTATCAGAGGAGATGCAGGTTGTGATGATGGTGGAAGGTGTGCGTGACTTGGGAGGGAAAAGAGAGAGTCAAAGGCATTTGACTGGGGATATTTAATAACGGGGGTCCAAAAGTATTAGTGACAGGGGTCCAAAGTAAAAGGCAGGGGGTCATTTGCAATTTTGACAAGTCCAAAGTAGTATTAAAGGGTTTAGAATACAAGGGCCTAATTTGTAATTTCTGAAATTGAAGGGGCCTGAACTGCCAATTCTGCAAAGATGTTTCAGGGGCTGAATTTGACAAGTGTTAATAGTACAAGGACCAAAGTTGCCATTTCACATTTTACAGGACCATTTCGCCAATTTTCAAAGTCAAGGACCATTCTTGTAATTTTCTCAAACTTTTGACATTTTTCACCAAAGGAATAAATTTGACAAGTTATGATTTAAAAGGACCTTTGATGATTTTTCTTTTGAAATTTTGACTCGGGGACTATTTTGACAATTTTAGAAACTTGGGGGACTGAAACGCCAATTATGCAAACTTTGCTCATTTTTCATCGATTTTGAACATTTTGCATCCAAACATATAAAATATAATTTTGGAATATTTTCGTGTTTGATGCATTTCGAGCATTTTAGGCGCTTTGCGATTCAGATTGATTAAAAATGATGAGTATTTACACACTCATCACATGCACCATTTCATCATCGATGAGACCGGCTCTTCATCCCAAATAAGGTTTTAGCTACTGAGGCCTTTGTTTTTACCACCGCATGCATTGAACACTTTTGTTGTTTCGTAGGGATCGGCCTCAAGCAAGGCAAGCTTAGCTTTAGCTTTCTTATACTTGCTTCATAATCAATGGTTTTGTTATTATCAGATTTGTTTTGAAAATTTTGATGAGACCGATACATTTTGGTTGAAATTTGCTAAAGCTCGAGGACCGATTTGAACTGATGGTTTATAAGAGGGTTCAAATTGTTTTTGAAAAGCAGCCTTTTGCAAATGACCCTTTTGTGATACTTAAAGCATTCAAAGGTCCTCATTCGCTTTAGCACTAGAAAACCTTTGTTTCTTTTTATGAACCTTCGAGAGTTAGCAAGGAGTGCCCTTTCACGAAACTCGGTGTTCGGTCGTTTAGGTACTCCTCACTTGATCTCTCATCAAGCTCATCATCCGAATTTTCCCGAAAATCTTGAACCACATTGTTAGAAAAGAAAGCGTAGATATGGGTCTTTGAAGTGGTGGTAAGGACTTCGACTTCCGAGACTTCTTTAAGTCGGTATCGTCTGCTGATGAGGTTTTCCTCATGACAAATTTCCCATAAATTTCGTGGAGTTCAAGATTCGGATATGATTAGCATTCCTAAGTCCCCAGAGAAATTCAACCACTTTTCGGGAGACTCATGACAAAACCAACATTGATTTCATGTTTGGACAACTTAACACCATCATTTGAAAGTTCATTTAAAGAGTTTTGTATCGGTGTAAGTTTGAGATAGAGTTTCTAAATCCTTAGCCACAAGGTGTTATACTCAAGTTTCGTGTCCATTATCCTGCTTTCCTTGGTATCGATGGACCTTCATGACTGTGGACCAGTCATCCCAGTTTGTTTAGGCAGTACAATGACTTTATCACCGACTCCATAATATCATCGAAAGACATGAAATGATGATACTTTTGAGTCTTTGGTCATGGTTGACCACTCTCCTCTCATCCACGAGTCCACTGAGCATCGAGGTTTAGGCAAACCTTCAGCCATCTTTGGGACAAATGGACCTTCATTTATACACTTGATATAATAAGGTTCTATCCCAATCAAATAGCAAAGCATGCGCTTTTTCCATTTGTTGAATTTGCCAACTTCAAGTCTAGGGCAACAAATTTAATAAGCTCCACCCTTTTATTGACTAGTTGGGGTACATCAATTTCAACCATTTTAGGATCCTAATTTAAAACTTTTAGAGCGCCCTAAAAACGAGTTTTATAATTAGCCTTGCTCGATACCACTTGTTGTTCCCGCTCACTAAGGTTTAAAAGCAGTTTAAGTATATAAAACAAGTAACTAGTGAACAATGACCAAATTAATACAAGTAAAACACACGAGATAATTTTCAACGCCATATTCTTATTAGAAATAATTCAACAAAGAATACGTTACCCAAGTACTTGGAATAGTACTTGGGATTGAAATGACAAAGTTGGGTGACTCTCTAAGCTCAGCTAAGTCCGAGCACAACTCTTAGAGCTCACCGAGCTATCTCAAGAACTAAGTCGATTTGGAGGAGTGAAAAGATGGCTCATGCGTGTATGTGTGTTTTTACAATTCACAAGCTTAACCTTTTCACTCCATCTCTTATGCTATTTATACATGTATGATTTTTGACTCTTTCCTAAGTGACAATGACATCATTCGAAAGACAAAATCTTGATGTATTTTGTCTCATTCTAAAGACTATTCTAAGTATGGGACAAGGTCGCTTTCCATAAGTCGGTGATGACACCGAGCTTGTAAGCTAGCCATTCAGTGAAAGTTGACTTATGTTGATAAGGACTTCGCCTTATCCGATTCAAACTTATCCCGCTCTTTCTTGCCTCTTCATATTCTTCGATCTTCTATTTCATTTGTCTTCGATTATAAGAGTTGGAGAGAGTCTTAGGGATTCAGTGAGTTATTGTCATCACTTACTGAATCCATCATCTTCTTCTTGACTTAGTCTTCACCCTTTAAGTTTCGCCTTACTGAGTGGAGAGACTTCTTCATCGCCTCGTACTGAGTGTCCTGAAGATGACTCACTGAGCGACTATGCACTCAGTGACCTGATTATGTTAACGGTTTGAATACTTAGGCTATTTTCTATTCAAATCCTAGATTAAGGGTTTTGGGTATTTTCATTAACCCAACAGTACTTGATGTATGACATACATTAATCTTTAAAATGGATATGCGAACAACATGTAGAGAATATTTATTCACGTGATTTTATCAAGACAATTCAATGTGCATTTCACTGACTCAATGAGCTTAAGTGATGTAATCATCAGGGACATATGGATATGGGTTTATTTTTCAAGTGGATATGGGTTTATTTTTCACTAACCCATCAAATACAAGTTTAGTTGGTTTTGCAGATACAAGATATATATGTCTGACCCTCACAATGGTCGATCTCAAACTGGATATGTATTTACAAGAGGAGAAACCGCAATTTCATGGAGTTTAGTTAAGCATACGATCTCAACAACTTCATTCAACCATACATAAATTTTAGCGATACATGAAGCAAGTCGAGAATGTGTTTGGCTAAGAAGTGTGATACAACACATACGTAGATCATGTGGAAATTCTTGAAAAGTAGGCACCAACAGTTTGCATGAAGATAACGCAACATCTATTGCTCAACTTAAAGAAGGTTATATCAAGGGCCATAGGACTAAACATATTTTACCAAAAATTCTTCTTCACTCATGACTTACGTAAGAATGGTGATATTAACAAGTTCGTTCAAGCAACAATTTGGAGGATCTATTTACCAAGGCACTTCCTACATCAACATTTAGGAAACTAAGTTACAACATTGGAATGCGACGACTCAAAGAGCTCAAGTGATATAGTCATCGAGAGGAGACAATACGCTTGCACTCTTTTGTCCTTAGTCATGGTTTTGTCCCACCGGGTTTTCCGACAAGGTTTTAATGAGGCAAAGATTCTTAAAGCGTATTAATAATATGGACATCCAAGAGGGAGTGTTATGAATAATATTATGTGGATGCCCATATAACCCATAAGAAGCCCATGACCCAATTAGCTATTAGGGTTTTACCCTAATGTTTATCTTATTTATACCCTTTTGTATCTCATACATTATGATCAATTGAAGAATATTTTTATTCCCTCAATTCCTGTTCACAACAATAAGCCTAAAACACAGTTATTTTTTCCTAGTTTTTTCTTTATATTTTAGATAGTTTTAAGCGATTGACTTATTAAATTTTATATTTCTTATTTTATACTTTTAAGTTTAAAGTTTTTTTTTATAAACAAAATTATAAAATAAAAATAAATAAATAAATTACAAAAAGGAGGGGGAGGGGTACCCTTTGTAGAAAATGAAGGGTTTGTTTAACTTGTCCCAAAACTTATATTTAAAATTTGACTTAAAAACACTTGGCAAAGATCCTGACAGTTGCAGACAAAGATCCGCTTATTTTACAATCTGTCAGGATTTTGCCAAGTATTTTTAAATCCACTTTTAGGCCAAGTTTTAGGCCTATATATCATTTCTCTATAGTTAAGTTTTTCGGGCCACAAATGTAAAAAAAATAGACGACGATCAAACTTCAACAATCATGATATCGGATTCAAAAATTAATTTAAAACATCTTTAAAGCTTTTAATAATCTCAAGTGAGGTTAATATAGTAAACTTGATTTATATTTTCAATCTATTTTTAGAAGTGAACAATTAATTTGAAACAACCCAAAAAAGAAATATAAACAATAAATATGGGATGAAGTAGGGGTGGCAATCGAGTCGTGTTCGTGTTGACCTAGCAATTCGGGTTCGCGTGTTAACGGGTTAGTATAACCTCTACGCAAACACGACCTATTTATTAATCGTGTCAAGAAACTCAACCCCAACCCGCAGACGAGCCACCTTGTAGGAAGGGTTGGCGAGGCCCACCTAACATTTTGCAAAATGTGTAGTGTTTTGCTTCACTTATTAAATTTCCATATTTAAATGGACTTGGCTCCCTTAGAGCATAAGGTATTGTGGCTTAGCCACTCTCTTCACTTGGGCCTCACGTGCTCTATATCACTCAACACACCTACTTAAAAATACCCCCATTCACAACTAACCCAAACCTCTTCACTGAGCCCACTCACCCTCATTTTATATTTTCCATATTTATCAACGCTATTTATCTAAAAAAATTTTTGTCGTTTTCAAATCGTGGAGAACGAAGCTCAAAGTGGCGAAGCTTTGTGGTGTGGTGGCGAGCTTCAATGAGTTTCATGGAGGTGCCACCTCGGACCGTGAGCCAAGCTCGTTGTCATACCTCATGCTATTATTTGTTATGTTGTACAAGTAATGTGATCAAAAATATATATTGAACTCTTATTTGTACATAGTAACATATTTGTTTTGGTTCACGGCTTAATAAGCGGGTTAACGATCTTTCATGATTAAAATCTACCGTAAATTTCATGGCTTTCAATATTATTTAAGCTTTTCGTCTTATATTTAACAATGCTCGTCTTTTTTCGCCCACCCGTAAATTAAATCTAGCTCACATCGCTTTCTAACCCAAACCTCGCATAACACGTGTAACCCATTTGTGATAATTTTAATGCATTTAAGTAAATAAGTCAAACAATAAATAAGGTTGATGGTTTGTTGATTTAACTATTTTAAATGCAAAATGATATAAGGAACTAAAATATGATAAAAATGACATACCAATAATTCTCGACAATTTTAGGAGTTATAAGCGTCAATTTCAATTATATCGATGTTTAATCGTAATTCACTCATATTAAGTACATAACAAAATACATTTAATCTACATCCAACATAAAAACCTAAGTTATATATTTTATTTTTAGAGTCTTATATCTTAAACGGGTTCACAGGTTGACCTTTTAACATTTACTCAACCTAAACACGATCCGTTTATTAAGCGGTTAGACGGGTTGACTGTTTTGACCCAAACATGTTTATCCCCAACCCAAACCTGTTTAATTTAGGTGTCGGGTTCGTGTCGTTTATCGTGTCGTGTCAAGAATTGATACCCCCTAGGATGGAGGGTGTACAATTAACAACTCGCAAGATATAGAAATTGAGTAGAGACACAATCACAAAATTTATGCAAAATAACAATACAACGCCACACACACGAAAAAAAAAAAAGTAATGGTAGCCTTAATGGTTTCAATTCAATATATCTGCGAAGTAGTCTTAAGTGTTTATGTTTACAGTTTCAAGATTAATATAAGGCAATTTTACTATTTAATGACGCATTCCAGCTAATAAAATAAAGAATTTTAACTACAAGTATTGCAATTAATAAGATATTACAGAAATTCTCATACATATGAACTAAAAGTAGATGACAATAGGCAAGATGTCTTGACGTATTTCATCTAGACTACCTACTTAACTTCGATATGCAAAGTTAGTGATTGTTTAATCTTTAACTTTTGTTTGAAATAATTCAACATTCTTTTTTATTACATGATTATGAACAATGAAGAATAAAAATAGTTGGTTTGGAAAATGTACTCCGTATTACATATATATTTTTTTACACATACTCCACCACCCACTCCACCCAACCCTCCTCTAAGATTGGTCCCAACACAGGGAGTGAGTAAATGGCATGGGGCCATTCACGCGGCAAATGGCGATGGGGTCTTGACGGGATGGAAAAAACTCAACCAAAGGTGAAACTTTCACCATTCGGGTTTTGTGCAATTGTGGGCTACTCTAGTATTTTTGTTATTTGTTTTTTAGTTTGTGAGTGCGGTTGAAGTATTTAGTGGGGTATTTTAATAAATTAAAAAGATATGTTTAAAAGGTGAAGTGGTGTAAGATGGTTGAGAATGAAAGTGAGATGGTGGTAAAAGAGAGAGAAAGTTGATGTGTTGCTGAGGTGAAAAGTGAAGTGGTGTGAGGATATGGTGACGAGTACTTTCCAATTTAGAATTTCCATGTTAGAATTTTCATTTACTCCAATAAACTCAGATTCATTGAAAATCGTGTCTGTGATAAGAGGGGGCAGCTAGGGTGCAGACGAATGCTCTAATGCATCTTTTTCCTACATGTGGGACATGCTATTATTTTTTTTTTGAACTTTATGTCTGTGTGAACCCACGTTTTGGTACTTTGGCTGGGGCCTCAAACATTCCTTTATTACTCCCTTCGTCTCATATTTATTGTCCATATTTTCTTATATGGATATCTCAAATTAATTGTCCACTTACCCATTTTAGTAAGAAAAAAAGAATATAATGAGAGAATATTCCGTTTGAATGGTTGAGAGTTATAATGGTCCCACTTTTATTAATATTTGTGCTTCTTGTCCCTTGACAATAAATTTGAGACGGAGGGAGTATGTTCTTATAGTCAAGTCTTTCGGTGCCACAAATGTAAAATAATTAGACGACGATCAAACTACAACAATCATGATAATGTACTGAAATATAAAGTAGTAAGGGTAGAGAGTGTGGTGGAAGGATTTATTTCGTTACATCAGCTACATATCAATTTTTTTTTCTTCAAAATATTTTTCTTCAACATTTTTTAACAATTACATCGCTTTTCATCTTTTCTATTAATTTTTATTTTTTATCATTTAAAAATACTCTCTAAATACAAATACCCACTCACACTATAATAAAAATATTATTTATTCCACAAAAGTTAATTCTCTCTCTTTAAAAAGTTCTTCTCTTTCTTTAACATGTTACGAGACTAAAGTGCAGTGCAGAATTTTTTTTTCCTTCAAAGTGAGGTGAGGCTTTATTTATTTTCCCGCTTGCATGGCAACATTTCCTTGTAGTTTCCAGCATGCACACCCTTCACACTAATGTTGACTATCCAAAATACCCCTATCGTTTCAAAATAATTGTCCACTGACAAAAAATAGTCAATTTTTTATTCTTATTTTTTGAACAAAAGACAATTTTACCTTTAAGCAATTAATTTAAAACCTCTTTAAAGCTTGTAATAATAACCTCAAATGAAGTTAATATAATAAACTTGATTTATATTTCCAATCTATTTTTAGAAATGAATAATTAATTTGAGACAATAAAAAAAGAATCATGGACAATAAATATGGGATCGAGGGAGTATACAATTAACAAGTCGCAAAATATAGAAATTGAGTAGAGACGCAATCACAAATTCAACGTCCAAAATAACATTACAACACCACACACACACGAAGAAAAAAAATGGCAGCCTTAATGGTTTCAATTCAATATATCTACGAAGTAGTCATAAGTGTTTATATTTACGGTTTCAAGATGAATATAAGGCAATTTTTACTGTTTAATAACGCATTCCAGCTAGTGAAATGAAGAATTTTAACTACAAGTATAACAATTAACAATATATAACATAAATTCTCATACATATGAAGTAAAAGTAAATGATATTAGGCAAGATGTCTGGTCGTATTTTGTAGGTCCACAAATTATGGATCTAAGTAGTCTTGAATGACTTATAATAAACTTGAATAAATCTAAATTCACTATGTGAAGAACTCCTAACAAGACCTTAATGTGCTAATGCGGAATCTTAACATAATAAGTATGAAGAACACAATAATATACTAACTTCGTATTTTCTATTAATTACTTTGCTCAACGGTTAAGGCTTACAACTCGTACCATTAACCTAATACCTTAGGGATCCTTTTATACACCAAGGAAACCCTAACTACAAAACTTGAGGAAGGGTAAAAATATCTCTTCCTAAGATATCTCTACGCGTACATATCCTTCCCTATAATAACTCTAACAAACTATTCTGTTTTTATCATAAACGGACTTAACTATCAACATTCTGTTCTGCCATACTTAACTATATTAGTACTAGTAGACTTAACCAACAGACTTAACACTAACAGACTTAATTCTGGCTTACCCGACTTAACTATTTCACTACCAGAGTTAATACTAAACAAACTTAAACAAACTTAAATCTGTTTTACAAATATAAGTCTCTACAATCCTCCCCTAACTTGATCTTCACTTGTGAACTTCAAATTTTTTGTTCCTTTTGAGGATATTGGAATTATCTTTGAACTGCATCTTTAAATGTTCTTCATTGTGTGATCTGTGCAACATTATATCAGCACTCCATGGTCTTTTCTGCAACTGTGACTATATGTACATCAATTCATAAAAGTTTCGTGCTATTCTCATCACATCCAGGTGTGTAAACTCCCGTGAGAGGTGAATCATAGAAAACTTAATGGATTTTATGTCTCTTTACCAATTAGTCATTACTATTGGAGTAGCCAATGTTTTGGTGTGTAAAATCATGGTACATTGATAACCATCTGATTTTTAGCAAACCAGCAGCTATCAACGGATTTGATTAGTCTTTACCAAAAGCCGTACCCTTTTGGACTAGTCATGGTTTTCCACTGCCTTTACCACAAGCCATAAACTTGTGGGCTAGCCAACTCTTCATCAAACAAAGATATGGTGAGTTGAGCACCATACAATTTTTGGCAAATTGTCAGCCATAAACGGATTTGAGATATCTTTACCAGAGCCGTTTGCTCATGGATTAGCCAGTCCTTATGTGGATTAGACATGGTGGACTGATAACCATTTGTTGTGATAGTGCAGAGCACCTTCACCAAGTGAAACTCTCAAAACCATTTATACTAATATTCTCAACTCAACACAACTAACATTCTTTCAAACATATTACCTTATTCTCCTCCTTTTAGATTCTGTCTTTTCTTCAATCTGATCACATATTCTGCCTAGTAATTGGTTACATATTCTTTGAATGAGATCTTCAAGTATCTCAGATTCTTTTTCATATTGTAGCTTTGAAAGTATCATCACTTGAATCACTTCAGCACATAATGGATACTCCACCTCTGCAAGCATGAATAGATCAACTCCACCTTTTGTGGATAATTGATGAATATCAAACAAATCATAAAAATTCCATGACACACTAGAATCTTGACATGAAAAATTCCAATATACATATGAAGGATCTGGTTCATATAATCTTTGAAGTTATACCCAAAGTTCTTGCTCTTTCACATCTGACTTTTTAGCAATCTTGAGCTTCTGTTGAACCAAACTCCATAAAGTATCCAAGTCTTGCTGATTACAAGATTTTACTAGATCTTCAAGATTATTATGGACAACAAACTTTCCACTATATCTGATTACCTTCCAAGCTTTTCCAAATTTATCCCTGTAAATCTCCCAATCCACTATTGGATCAAGACTCTGAACCATCACTTTCTTTTGTTGCAAAGCTTTGTCATCTTTCTTCTTCTTTACTTCCCAAGAAGTTGTTGTGACTCTGTTTTCCTCCCCTATTTGGAAGAATTTTCCAAAGCAATGACATCATTCACAGAATCTTGGGAATTAGACGAATCATCAAAAACATCCTTCGTGGCCTTTAAGTTCTTGATCTCTGCTTCCAACTCTTTCACCTTAGTTCCCAAAAGCAGTTTTGTCGAAGCAAGATCTTCTTCCAAGATTGATAGGGCCATGACATCATTAAGCTGCATACCATCGATGAGTGTGTAAATACTCATCATTTTAGTCAAATCGAATCGCAAAACGCGTTTAAAATGCTCGAAATGCATCAAAATATCGAAAATATTCCAAAATTGCATTTTATATGTTTGGATGCAAAATGTTCAAACAACGATGAAAAATGAGCAAAGTTTGCATAATTGGCGATTCAGTCCCCAGTTTCAAAAGTTGTCAAAAATAGTCCACTGAGTCAAAATTTCAAAGAAAAAAAATCACCAAAGGTCCTTTTAATATCATAACTTGTCATAATTAGTCCTTTGGTGAAAAATATAAAAAGTTTGGTCCTCCAACTTTGAAAATTGGCAAAAATGGCCCCTGGAAATTGGAAATTGTCAAGTTTGGTCCCTGTACTTTTGAAGCTTGTCAGTTTTAGTCCCTTGGAACATCTTTGCAGATTTGGCAGAAATGGCCCCTTAATTTTCAGAAATTACATATTGGTCCTTGTGTATTTAAGCCTTTAAACCAATTGAACCTTGTCATAACTCAAATGGACCCCTGCCATTGCCTGTTGGACCCCTGCATTTTGAACCCCCATGTTTAATATTAAATCACCAGTCAAAATGGGTCAAACCTTCACGGGTTTCCCTCCAATCATCCTCTTCACCCACCATTTCTGCAAAAGCCTGCAACCCCCTCCTCCAGCTCACCTTTTCCACCTTATCACTCCACCCTCAACTACAATCCAAGATACATTCATTGCTTTGTTGGAATCACTCCTAAGCATATTTCAAGTATTTATATTTCATATGTAATAGGTAGCTTTATTATGGCCTTTATGTTTGTTTAAGGTCAAGCTTATGTAGAAGGCCCATAAGCAGTCCAAGCCCAATAAGGAATAGGGAAGGAGAGGAGTGTTGCCTAGCTCCTTGCCTATATAAACTATTGTAAACCCTCATTTGAGGTTGGTTGTTCAAGTTATTCTTTCACATACTCTCTTTTCCTAACCGTTTTATACTATATACGTGTGTGTGTGTGTGATACTTGTTCATCCGCCTTCATCTCTTCTCTTATAAGCTTGTGTTGTAAAACTAGTGACCTAACGATGGTATCAATCGCCAAATAGTTGGGTGTACTCGTTTGTTTTGAAGTTTTGGTTTTGAATCTTACGGCGTAGAGATACGCTAAACTTTGGTTATCTTAAAAACTCGTTTTTACACTTTTAATCCAAGATTCTTGTACTTTCAATGTTTTGAGGTGTTAAAATACTTGTTTTGGCAAAAGTTTCAAACTTCTGGCGTGGATTGTTTTTAAGCTTGTTTTTGTTCGTGGGTGTCGTTCTACAGCGTAACTTGTTTAGGTGCTTTGGTACATCAAAATTCACACTTTTGTGTTCTTTTGGTACTATTGAAGCTATTCCATAACAAAAAGCGGTTTAGAAACACATTTGGACAAAATCAAAGTTACGAGTAATCCTACGTATCAAAACCCTAATATTTCTCACGTAACTTTGTTCCTTGGTTTGATCTTCATTTTCTGGTTTATTCCGTGTTTTCTTACTTGGATAAGTGCGAAAATCGTCGACTTTGGATATCTTTTGCCTTTGTGAAGTGTAAAAGATCATTTGAGATAAAACCCTAATCTTACGCATAAGCATAAAGCTTACGCGTGAAAATCTTACGCTTAAGATTCATCTTCTGCGTAAACCTAGTCCTCGCATAAGGTAATCCTCGCCTAACTTTCTCGCCTAACTTTTGTCTCGCATAACTTTAGTGCTTTTATCCTACTTACGCGTAAGCTAAATCCTCTGCGTAACTCCTCTTTGTTCGCGTAACTTTTGGTGTTTTACGCATAAGTGCTACTTGGTTCTTGTCTTTTCTCGCCTAAGGACACTTCATCAACAAAGGTTCATTCGACTACAAAGATCCATTATTACCACACAAGTTTATCATCATGTCTCAACCACCATACTCTAACTATTTCCTCACACTTATAATCATCAACAACAACAACAATTAACTCCACAACATCAACAATGGAATCAACAACAAGCCATTTATCAACAACAATTTAATCGACAACATACTCCACAACTTGGTGCAATTCCACAACCACAAATGGTTCAACCACCACCAAGCCTTCAAGTTCAACCCTACACAAACGATTTCAATCAACATCCATCACGAAGCACTATGAAGGAACCCACTTGGTTTGCAAAGATGTGTGAAGCTTTAAGCGACCAACAATCAATTCATGAAGTGGATCACTTGATAGACCTCCAATGCTCACTCCGAAACTACGATCAATGGGTGATAAGGTTCTTTAGGTTACGTGATCGAAGAAGCCACATGGAAAGTTCTTAAAGAAGGTTATCTTGGAAGGTCCATTTGAGATGCCTACCGTCATTGTGCAGGAGATCAGCTGCTTTGTTCCACCAAGAGATGAACAAACCAACATTGCTCTTGTTGCGATTTAAATCCTCTGAACTTCTACACTATGAAGGCGATGAACTTGCAATGGAATACATCCTCTTAGGATTACCAAACCCAATTCTTCGTAGTGTTGATGCTCAAAAGCGCACACAAAATGTGGGATCATATTAGTCTTCTTATGGAAGGATCGGTACTCAATCGGGAGGATTTGGAATCCAAAATTTACTTGGCTTATGAACACTTCATGATTGAACACGGAGAGACACTCGAGTCATATCATCATCGATTTTCGGACATCATCAATGATTTGGATAAACACAACATCATCATGCCAAGAATTGCGGTGAATACTAAGTTCTGAGTAGTCTTGGTCGAGAATGGGAGAAGTATGTCATTTTCTCCGTCAAGCGAAGAATATGCATCATTCTACTTATGGATTGTTGTACGATTACTTGAAGCCTCATGAGAAGGAAGTTGATCGGGAAAGGATTCTCCGTGCTCAAATTGCTAAGCGATCACAACGGACAATCAACAACTTGCCTTGTATGCTCAGCGAATTATCCTCTCAACCGACAACTCAACCAAGCTGCTTCCAACACACCTTCACGGCAACAACCTCAACCTCAACAAAATCAATTGGTTCCATACGGCAACAATGCTCAAGCATATGTCGGTGAAGCTCTTGAGGAAGCAGATCCGTTCGAAGCATTGCAACAAGGATTTGTGATGATTGCTAATGCTTTTGGCGTTACACCAACAAATCCAACAATCGTATTCGTTCCTCATCTAACACACGGACTCAAGTTGTTGTGAACAATGGGCGTGTTGAAGTTCGAAATCGTGATTATGGTGCGTCGGATGGGCGGTGGTCAAGGGTTTAATCTTGTGGGTAGGAATAACAACGAGCTCAAGTGGTGGAGCAGAAATGCTCGAAATCGGTTAAATGGTCTTGATGCTACAAGCGCAATGAGAAGGACACACAGCTAATGCATGCCCAAAGCCAAGGACTAGGGGCGCTTATTTCAAAGAGGCCTTACTTTTGGCTCTTAAGGATGAAGTGGTGGATCTCTCACAAACAAAACGAGCTTTATGGCGGATCTGAGACTCGAGATGATGATATGGAGGACTTGCGAGGCTAATCATTTGTTATGTTGATGGCTAATATGCATGAGTGCACATGAGTGATCTGAGCCCGAGTGTATGACAGCGATGGCTTGTCTCGGTGCCGAACAAACCATCATCATATCGAACTAATATCTCCGCCAATATCGAATCCGGCGCGGATCGGGCTATTCAAAATAGAGTCTTCTACATCTTCTTCGATGATTTTCAAGTTAACCACAGTAGTTACATTTGGCGATCAAGATGACCTTATGGTTTCCTTTGATAATCAAATTGACTCCGTGGTCGTACTTGAGGATCTAAAGAATGATCATGTTGAGACTCGCGTTGAACAAGATGATCTGTTGCCTCATCCGGATTTTGCTCGGTTAATTCAAGACCATAAAATCAAAATGGAGGAATGTTATGCATTAAATCAATCCTTAAAAAGTAAAAATGCCTTTATTAACCAAGGATTTTGAATGTTTACAAATGCAACTCAACTTTTCAAAACTCAAGAAAACCGTGAAAAAGGTTTTGAAGCCGCTTTGCAAAATCTCATCAAAGCGAAAAATATTTAGAGACGGATCGTGATCTAGCCGCCTCGAAGAATGCTTTGTTGTCCGAATTAGAACAAGCTGAAACATGAACATAAAAAGCAAATTAACGCTCTCACCTTGGAAAATCAAAATGCTAAAGGTGAGTTGTTAAATTGTCAAAAGCAGTTCTCCGCATACAAAAAGCATTCAACGAATCGGGTAGATGACCTTCTTGCGAAAATTCTCGGTTTGCAAAACAAACTTAAAGAGTTTAAAGCATTGTTTACAAACATGGTGAATCGATATGACTATTGAAAAGTTTACCTTAAAACCTAATCCAAATGGATATGGAAAAAATCTAGGCGATTACAAACCAAAGCTTTCACTAAAACATTCAAACCAACTCACGAAGTTTCGGTCAGAATACAAAATTGATAATCTTGTCATGAGTGTTGTTGAATATCATCGTCAAGAGGAATTAGATCGAGAAGGCGAGAGTCGATCAAAATTAAAAATGTTGTTTACAACAAACCTTTTAATTATAAAAGCGGTCACTTCGTCACACCAGCGGATTCTTCTAACACACCAAGGGTTATCATCAAAACACCGAGTCTTCTATTGTTAATCCCAAAGCAGTCTTTGCACAAACTTATGGTCCTTTACCTTCCATTAGCGAAGTAAACTCACAACACGAAAATCGAAAAATTCTTGATATTTTGACATTTTCATGGTGACCTCAAAATTTTACAACATGAGATAGAATATCGATCACGAAATCAAAGTTGAACATTTTCAATCGCCTCTGGCGAGAGAACAAAGAGACATCTTTCGGAAAAATCTTTTACCTAATGTTAAAAACTTGAAAAGTTGTGCAATTGCACAGGAAAAGGATTTTCATAAGGAACTTGGGGTAATGAAAAGCGTTTTCGAGAAAGCGAAACATCTATTACTAACACAAAGCATAAAAAGCTGTTGAGAAAAGATGTTGATCGACTCTTGGAAGATGTTATCGTCTTGATATCCATAATGTTGTGCTATTCTATTCGTTGCCATATGCATCGATCATATCTCTGCGATATTGTTGAAGCTGTTATTCTTGTTGAGAACACCGATAATGTGCTTGGATCGAGTCTTTAAAAGCGAAAAAATAAGCGATTACACGGAAATTTACAATGCAAAGCGTCGTCTTCATTGGTGTGAAAAGATATTCACAACCATCAACTTAGTTTTCAAAGAAAATCGCTCAATTGAGTGCAAAATCTTGATCCTAAAATTGAGCAAGCTGGATGATCAAAGCGTGTCTTTGAAAAGTCAAATCTCAAAATATGAACAAGAACTTTTAAAAGTTAAGCAGAATATGGTGTCATATTTGATTTACTCAAAAGACTCGAGATGAAGCATCTAATGAACTTGATCACTATCTTGCTCACACTAGAGAAGTCATGAATTTTCTTTGGTAATATTAGTTACGAAAATCAAGATCGATTCACACCATCTCTAAGTTACGGAAATGTTAGGAAAGTATGAACAACTCCCGCCTCTTGTGATTAAGAGATTAGCACCGGTCACACTTAGTAATCGTGAACCTAGAATTCCCACTGCCAAATCACAAGTTGCTAATGTGTTTCCCTCTCTTGAAGCAGGAATAGTTGCATCTTTTCCAAGCGTCCGCACTTCACGACCTAGGAGCACTCAATCGAAGAATAGGAAGTTGCGACCTAAGAAAAGATCAATAAGGAATGCTAAAGTAGAAGAACACCCTAGGAATCGAATAAAACTCATGTTACTTCCACTATAGATGTTGCGTCGGCAAATGTAATAGAAATAGTGATGTAACGAATGCTAAACCGTTAAGTACCTTTGATATTGATCGATGCACCTTGTGATATTTGTCAAAAGAGTATGAATTCGATTGTCATGACAAATGTGTTGCTAAAGCTATAATCTCTAGATTACGGAATCCTAAGAATCGGAATACCTCTAGGCCCACTAATCATTCTAAGTGCGTGCTTGGTAAACCACCTTCTTTAGATTCTAAGGCAACCATTGCTATCACGGTAGCTCCGCTTCACCTCCTAAGAATGTAGTACCACCTAGTGCTTTCACTAAGACTAAAGCAAAGAGTAGTTATAGATGGCGAAATGGATATATAACACACTTGGATTTAAATGGATGCCTAAAATTGTCAATGTGTGTATGTCTAACGTACACCTTGGAACCCTCTAACATTTGGGTTCCACATCTACTTCTATTCCATCTGTGTAAATGCATGTGTAATGCGGTGATCTGAGATCATTCTCTGGATTGTTGATAGCGGATGTTCCCGACACATGACGAGCAACCTTAAGCTGTTATCAAACTTTATTGCAAAGTTCATTGGCCTTTCGATTCGGGAGCGATCACTTGCGACCATCATGGGCTCTGGAGATTATGTTAATGGGAACATCGAAATCGGCGGGGTTTACTATGTGGAAGGCCTCGGTCACAATCTGTTTCGATGGGTCAATTTTGTGATGGAGATTTGGAGGTTGCTTTCGGGGAGAAAACTTGTTTCATTCGTGATCTACAAGGAAGCGATCTTATGTGCGCTCGCGTAATTCTAGTCTCTACACTATCTCTATGCAAGACATGGTTGCTTCCTCTCCCATTTGCTTACTTTCAAAGGCAACATCTACAAAATCACGGCTATGGCACCGTCGTCTCTCACATCTAAACTTTCAAACCATCACCAACCTTGCTCGACACAAACTAGTTGAAGGACTCCCACGATTCCGGTATTCAAAGATCACCTTTGCTCGACTGTGAACAAGGAAAAGCACTCGTGCTCATTTTCCTTCAAAGGTGGAACACGACTCTCGACATGTGCTTCATCTTCTTCACATGGATTTGTGTGGCCCGATGCGTGTGCAAGCGATCAATGGCAAGCGCTACATCTTAGTAATTGTTGATGACTACTCACGATGGACTTGGGTCTACTTTCTTCGTAGCAAAGACCAAGCTCCACAAATGATCATCACCTTTCTCACAAAGATCTGAGTTCGACTCCATGACACCGTCGAATCATCGAGCAGACAAAGGCTGAATTTGTTAACAAAACCCTTCGTGAATTTTATGAGAAAGTGGAATTTGACATCAAACATCTATTGCGGACACACGAACAAAGCGGAGTTGTTGAAAGGCGAAACCGAGCGTTAGTGGGCTGCAGAACAATGTTAATCAATGCTAAACTTCCGGATTACTTATGGGCGGAAGGCGTATCTCTGCATGCTATACTCAAAACCGTTCCATGATCACAAAGCATACAACAAAACACCTTTTGAGCTTGTCCACAACTATAAACCGAACCTCAAACACTTTCATGTATTTGGATCCCTTTGCTATCCGAATAATGATCGTGATGATTTTGGAAAGCTCAAAGCAAAAGGCGATATTGGGTCTTTATTGGATCTTGTGACAATTCTAAAGGTTTCGAATGCGGAATCGTCGAACTAAGGAGGTAATGGAAGCGATTCATGCTCATTTCGATGAACTCACGGAAATGGCTTACGAGTATAACGACTTAGAACCGGTCACAACCGTTTAAACTTCCTCAACCCCATCATCGGTGAAGAAAGCCCTCATTAACTCGTCAACAAATGGAAAGGTTATTTGCTCCTACGTTACGTGATGATATTGATGAGCGTGCTCTGGTGTATCCATTGTCTCATTGCACAACGATAATATTCCTATACGATACACTGCTACAACAACTCTTTGTTGAAGATGCACCTACACCAATTGACTCCAACACAGCAGTTGAACACACGCTTCCAACAATGATGAACCGGTGATGATATTACGAATGAAGTACCCCGCTGCGATTTTGATCCAAATCGTTCTTGACCCGTTTGCCAATGAGGCTGCTGCACGGATGTCGCGGAATCTTCAACAAACCATTTGAATCCTCGAAATCGCACAATGTATACCAACATCAACCCTCTACACATAGATGGACTAAAGACCATCCTCGGCTAACATTATTGGCAACCCGAATCAACCGTCGTTCAC
Organism: Chrysanthemum lavandulifolium; assembly: GCA_022545495.1. Classification (NCBI taxonomy): domain Eukaryota; kingdom Viridiplantae; phylum Streptophyta; class Magnoliopsida; order Asterales; family Asteraceae; genus Chrysanthemum; species Chrysanthemum lavandulifolium. The sequence continues at coordinate 42,178,066 of CM040239.1, read as the reverse complement.
GAGACAACGTCTTCACTCGGATGGTGAACATTGCATTTATGCACTCACTTTGTGCGCCAATCGAACCTAAAAACATTAAAGATGCAATGACAAAGACAAGCTGGATTGAATCCATGCAAGAAGAACTCAACCAATTCAAGCGTCTTGAAGTATGGGAGCGGTTGAAAGACCAGCGGGTCTCGTCATTGGTCTAAAATGGATTTGGAAAAACAAATTGGATCTTTGAAGGGCGTCATCCGAAACAAGTCACGTCTAGTTGCTAAGGGTTATCGTCGGGAAGAAGGAATAGACTTTGAAGAATCTTTTGCTCGGTTGCTCGTCTTGAGGTTTGTTCGGATATTTCTCGCGTTCGCGGCTCATATGAACATGACGGTCTATCGGATGGATGTCAAAGCGGCGTTTCTCAATGGACAACTTAAAAGCGGTCTATGTCGACCAACGGATGGATTCGTTGATCACGAGTTCCCGAACCATGTCTACAAAGCGAACAAAGCTCTTTATGGTCTCAAACAAGCCCCTCGGGCATGATGCGATAAGCTATCATCTTTCCTCATTGCCAATAATTTCACCAAAGGCTCGGTTGACCCAACTCTTTTATACAATATCACGGGGCACACATCTTAATTGTTCAAATTCGTGGATGACATCATTTTGGGTCAACACATAAAAAGTTTTCAATCGCTTTTGCAAAACTAATGAAGAAAAATTTTGAAATGTCCATGATGGGTGAACTTACGTTCTTTCTAGGATTGCAAGTTCATCAATCACCCGTGGTATTTTCTTGAGTCGGTCAAATATGCCCTTGAATTGTTAAACAAATTTGGAATGAATACACACGTGATACTTATGCCACACCAATGGCTCATACCAAGAAATTAGATCTTTGATTTACATGGGAAATTGGTTGACCCTACCAAATACCGAAGTATTATTGGGTCTCTCATGTATCTAACGACTAGCGAGACTGATATTGTCTTTCTTTGTTTATCTATGCTCCGTTATCGATCGCGACCAAGCTGAAACCCACCTCTACGAGGCTAAAAGAATCCTCCGATACATCAAGGAACCATTAATTTGGGGATCGGTATCAGAAGGATTACGGTTTTGAACTAATCGCTTTTGAGATGATCACGCGGGATGCTTAGACTCGAGGAAAAGTACTTGAGGCTCTACAATTTCTCGGTGATAAGCGGTGTCTTGGCAATCAAAGCGAGGATTGTACATCGTTGTCATCAAGCGAAGCGAGAATATGTAGCCATGTCCGCGTGTTGTGCTCAAGTCATTTGGATGAGAACACAACTCAAAGACTATGGTTACGTGTTTGTGAGAATCCGATGTCTTTGCGACAATCGGTGCCATTGCAATCTCGTGCAACTCGATTCGACACTTTCGAAATCAAAGCACATCGATCTACGCTATCATTTCATCAAGGACCATGTGGAGCAGTGCAGTTGAATTATACTTTGTGGTCTTGAATACCAATTGGCGGATCGCTCACCAAAGCCTTGCCTCCGCTAGGTTTAATGAGTTGGTCCACGAATTGGTATGAGGTGTTGACTCAAGAGGAATTGGATGACCTCTTAAAAGCAGTCTTAAAACACATCAAACACCAAAACATCTTTTGTAAATAAATTTTCAAAAACAAAATACAAAAATATAAAATCCGATAAAACAACAAAAATATTCTCCTAATCTATATTTCTTTCAACATGGCAAGTACATTTCTTCCGTCAACACTTTTATCTTTCAAAATTCGGTATTTTTCGATCAAGTGTTGAGGGAAAAATAATCCATTAAGCTTGTTTCAAAACATCGTGTACTTGCATGTTATCACATCTCGGTTGATTCTTTTACAAATGGTGGTACATTTCTGGTTCAAAGACACTCCTCGGACTTTAATTAATAACCTTTCATTATTTTCTCAAGTCGGGGGAGTGTCGTCAAGTTCTTTTCCTAAATCTTCGTTTGGTAACCAAAATGGAAGTTAAAAGGCTTTGGATGAAAAAGGAAAAGGTGGAGGGACCAAAGCGTCAAAACCTTAAAGTTATTTTAAATAAAACTCCTCCACCTAACTTTCACTTCACATTTATTACAAAACACCTAATATCATCCTCGCATAATATTCACTCAAAAATCCGTGTTTTGATCATCATTTTGTAAGTGTTTACGTGTTTGGAACATGTTTTTAAACAATGGTTTTGAATCTCATGTAAATCCTACGGCTAAAACTTGTTCTCTGGCGTGATTTTGTGTTCTACGCATATGCGTATGAACACACAATCAATACGTGTGTGTTTGTGGTGAAATGATTGTGTCAAAGCGTTCATAATACATCAATGATACTTTGTTAACCATCAAAATCCACCCGAGAACCACTAATTGATGATTTTTGAAAATTAGGGTTTATAAGTCGATTTGGGTATTTTCAAATGTGAAGTGTTTTGGTCTAAAAGATTGTTGGGTTATGCTTTTGCGTTGTTGAATTGATGATTTCCATAGTCTATAGCCACCCGAAACACGAATTGGTCATCAATTCGAAACTAGGGTTTAAAGTTCATAAACTTTGGGTATTTTGATTCACTTGCATAATAAGTGTTAAAACTTGGTCTACATGCTCTCACAACTTCTATGATATACGAGAAAAACTTTGGTGCATAATCCATGGCTAGATTCATACAGCGTAGATCTAGGGTTTAGTCTCGCGCGTGATTCTCTGCGTAAGCGTGTAACATATGATTCATGCCATGATGTTGTTGTTAAAATGAATGTATGTGTTAATGTTGATGATTTGATGGATTTATTTCGGGCTTGCTACACGTAAATTCGAGAATCAAGGTGGTTACTAATCTCGCATAAGGATCACCTTACGGCGTAGCTTGTTATCGTAAGACTTGTCTTCTGGCGTAGCTTCTACGCATAAGGTTCTACAATGGACTACGGCGTATCACAGTGAAGGATATGCGTGCGATGACCCCTACGCATAAGGTCAACTCTTACGGTAGCCTTACGCGTAAGGTTAATATATGCCTACGCATAAGCTCTCGCATAAGGTCTCCTTTTCCTCGCGTAACATTTCTTACGCGTAAGTTAGGATTCTGGCGTAAGTCTCGCCTAAGCATATATCATTCACATCTCGCGTAACTTTGCCAAAACTACGCAACCTGGATTGACCTTCATGATGAATTGTTACTTGTACAAACTTGTAAATAAACTAATCATATCATCACGAATCCAAAATGTCACTAATAAACTTAAATCGTTTGATATGTTGTGAACAATAAGTGATAAAATAAACTTTAAAACTTAAAGTTAACTAACTCACGAAACATTTCACGATATCATTGAACTATTGAACATACAAGTGACTTAGGACTCGTAACAATCATTATCACTTTACATTCAATAACTAGACAATAAGACCTTACATTGACTAACATTATGTCTTCGATATGTTGGTTCTTTTGGCTAATGTTATTTGAGATCACGACATGGTGAACAAATGAATGTGGATGCACACAAGTTCTCTCCATTCTTGATATCTATCCTCATGGCTATCCAATGAAGATAGGAAAGAATAACCTCCGTGTTGACTTTGACACCCTCACTTGCTCACGAATCTTCATGTCTTATTGCTATCGATATTACGAGGACTCATCCGTATCGAACATGCTTACTCACTCTGCAACCATTCACGAGATCTACATCCAGCAGTTACGGAACACTATGGAAAGGGTCAAAGGAAGGGCTGCTGTGACGATGACTCGAACCACAAACAAGTCACTATTACACTGCGGACTTAAGGGCTGCTCTCCTTATTCTGAAGTCAATCCAACCAAACTTTATGCCACACTGTTTGAAGAGCTAACTCTCCAATTCTTAATCAATATCGGTTATGATGAGGCTACGGGGTAATCACCAAGCACTCTCATGTAGAGCTTAAGAGTATTCCTCAACCATGGAGAACACTCTACATGATCATCACCAAGTCATTTACGGTCGTGATAGCGACTATGAGCATCCTAAGCTCATAGAGCGCAAATATTTTGGGCATTCGTCAACATGAAACACATCGCTATTGAAGCTCGATTTGGGATGACATGATGTCATTTCTCAACAAACTTGGCTCAAAGATTCCCTACATCGGATATACTAAGCTGTTGATCTGAGAGCACTTGGACTTCATCACGATATTCCCAAGAGGCTCAATGACCCGACAATCACGACATGTTGGCGGAACCTATTCTATCTGTCGAGAATCAAGGAAGCGTCCACAAAGAAACAAGGTCTTTGTCTTGCAGATTTCCTTCTAGCGAAGATGTCGAAAGCTCGAAGCGTACAAGAGATATCACAAGCGGTTAGACAAGGCAAAGTTGGTCATCTTGACGAAAAATCTTACGGAACACTGTCGGAGAACCGAGAAGAGGAAGTGCGAGGAAGCACAACAAGTTACGTGAGTCAAGGAAGGTTCCTAAAGGAAAGCTCCTTCTAAAAGGATTGTTCCGTAAAGGAAGCCGAACCTATTCCACACTTGAACCTCAAAGACAACTTAGGGATGAGAGCTCACGAAGATCTTGAGGCGGATGAAGAGGTTCATTACTCTGCAAGCCTGCGAAACACACCTCCTCGGTGACAAAACCTCCAAGTCCTCCAATTTGTCCAAGAAAAGGAAGACTCGGCTATTGTACCTTATGATGAGAGCTACGAAGAAGAAGAAGAAGAGCAATTGGATAAATCATACGGAAAAAGTTTCTAGCGTCAGACACATTCAAAAGGCATTGAATTTGCTAAAGATCAAATGGGTGGCCGGGAGGATCAAGTGGTCTTGCCACTCCTCTCCGGATCTGATGCGGTTAATCAACCCGATAAGGGATCGGTGCCACCACTCTTACGCAACAACAACCGCTTTGTTGAAGACACCATTGTGTATGATTTTGAAAGCAGAGGCGAGAAAGAAAAGTCTAAGGATGGCGAGGATGATTATACAAAGTTTCTTCTAGGCGGTCCAACACACTCAAAGGAAAACCTCGAAACTCCTAAGGACATGAAGTCTCCTCATGTCTCCTCATCATCGGACTCTTCATCTCATTCATCACCACCATCAACAAAGTCAACGGATCATCATCCAATCGGTGAAGAAACCACCAAAGTCTTGGATCTCTCGGTCTCATAAAAGGATTGTAAAAGGCATCCAACAAATCGAGAAAGAAGGACATAACTTACGAGAAAAATGAATTGGTTTCTTGACCAAATTCGGTCCTTAAATGATGAGATAGACAAGATGGAGAAAGAAAGGAAATTTGTTCGAGGATTTCATGAGAAGTCATCGTCGGGAGGCTGAATGAAATGATTGAAGGTTACACTCAAAAGTACCTTGAGGATATCGTTCCTAAAGTCCAAAAGGCTGGAGAAGTCGACAAGAGATCAAACTCACAAGTTTCTTCTCGACCTTGTCCCGGTGTGACAAAGAAGTATTTTCGGACAACTCACCCCAACATCGTAGCATTGGTTAAACATACAATGGCAAAAGAAGGCGATCTCTCGAATACGGTTAATCGCTAAACTTGTGATGCAAATGTCAAAGAGATGCGAGCGTTTACTTGGATGAAGCTAAATTTTTGAAATTCTACTTGACTATCAACTCGGATCATCATGCAAGGTCGACCATTCAATCAAACGACCAAGAGATGGCGATGATAAGGATAAGGACTCGCACCTAAGCGTCGAAGCGATGCGGTCAATCTACATCTATGCCACCTCCTCCACATCGGACTTCTTCTCAACATAAGTCTCCATCACCTCGGTCTTCTCTTGATAAACCTCGGGACGATTCGAGTTACCACCTGACTCATAAAGCGGTGACTACTTTGAGTACGGGTGGTGGCGATGAAGAGGTCCTTGAGCCCGACAACAACCCACCTCACCTAAACAAGTGCGAAACCAAAATCATCATCAAAACCTTCAAAGCGAAGAAGAAAGCGACTACGAATGACGTCGTATCATGGCTTGATGACGATAAAGCTGCGAATTTGATTGGTTTGCTACTCTTGTTAACGACACTCCTACCACGAAGAAGGTCAAGAATTGGTGAGCGGTAGTACCTTGGAGCATGCAAAAATCTTGCAAGAAAGATTCCGTGTGAAGAAGATGGCGAAATCCGAGTTGAGCGCATCAAGAATGGCGCATTCCTTCTTTTGAAAAACAGCTCGGAAAGTGCAATCGAGGTTGAATATCACCTTGAAAACATTGCTCGAGCCATGTCTAACAACATGGATTGGCTCAACCCGAAGCAAACATCGACTTCACTAAGCGGAACAACCCTCCATATTACCTTGTGGACCAAACCTCTACCAACAATCGGCCAACCGGATGAACCAAGGATTCCCTTGGATATTTCTTCAACAAAGACACGGAATTTCTTCTCCATGGTGGCGATGGTTCAAGAAAATCGCTACATCATTAACTCTTCCATTCCAGTGACTATTTACTCAAGCGCATAGCTATCGAGGCGTGCAAATCACTTGTTTTCGACAGCGTGCAAGCATCGACCAAGATGCATTGTATGGGATTCATCATTGGCACGAGCGCGAAGAATCTACTACGAAGTTGCACGGTTGAAGTCTCAACATGAAGTGTATTGCTCAAAGGACATCGTGGCCATCAAACACATTGATCTCAAGTCTAAGTGGGACTACACATTCTTGAAGAATATCATAGTCAAGCGACAAGATGAGCAGGACTATGAATTCTCGGTGACTTTGAGAACTTGTCCTCAGCGACATCGAAGACTTGTACCTTGCCAAAGTGCGGTCGTATGAGACAATTCTCGTTGAAGTTCAACGTGAATTTATCAAGTCGGTTCTCATCTTCATTAGGCGCATTGTGATCAAAGAGCGTGTCGAAGATATCCGGATGGTTGTTGAATCATATCGAAGCGTGTAAACTTCACTCCACCACGACTTGATCTTCGACATCAACCGGCTCAAACAACTTACGCTCATCGGCAAACCTTTCGGCATTGTTTACGCGGTGAACTTGAAGAAAGCGCTTAATGGCGTGTAGTGAGCTCCACAAATTCGGGGATCATACCTTGAAGATGGTTAGGGATGGATTGGCGTCTGATTGAAGGATATCGCTGAAAGTTGGGAATCTAAGCGGGAACTCTCGGGAAAGGAGGGATGTGAGAAGGATCATCACCATGATTGATGAGCGGTTGTTCGAAGGATCGATTCGAGCGCTTGGAGAGCTATGTTGGTGGTCGACCGGAGAAACATCACCGGCTTTCAGCATACATGCGCACTCACAGGAACATCACTTTGCACTTCACGGTACCCTTGAATTGTTTCCTTCATATGATTTTGGATGCATGATTTTATATGTGAATGGCTTGTGCACACATAACGATGTACAACCCGTAATGGTCAAGAAAGGACCACGTAGTGCGCCTCGGTGCCACAATCCTTATAAAAGGAGCGAAAGCTTATTTTTTTGAGTAAAACCTATCAAACCTTTCATTTTTCAAGGTTTTGCTCAAAAGACAAGTACTTCCCATATGATTTTAAAACCTCAACCGTTTATATCACTAGTTGAGGGGTATTTGAATTAAAACTTTGTTCACAAATTGTTCACGATGGTCACTCTTCCCATGAACACTCAAAATGGTCATATTTATTCTCAAAATGTTCAAAAATAACATTTTATATGCCATTTTGAGGGAGAAAATTATGTGATAAGAAATATGTTGTACAAAATGCAAATGAATCATGTACCTCGGACTTAACCTCTGAATTGTGGTACTAAAGCTGTTAGTAACTCGAAAAGACTTGTCTGGACGGGTAATAATTTCAAGCTAGTTCGCTAGTGATGTAAGCGTGTCTCATGAAGGACTTGTCCAAGTAGAAAGTACCATTCGAGAAACTCTTGATAGACATGAACTCGTGGGTATGACAACCTTCCAAGGTTTGTCTACACCTTCAAGATAGTTATTAGAGCTAGTTGTCACCTAAAAGGCGACAATGTATCTCTTTAACTATTCAACGTAACCGTGTCTCGCGGAGATTGTCTATCTTTAGTGAATCAATTCAAAAGTCGCGCTCTTTCCTCATTGTGCATTTAACCATTAAAACTATTAAGCACATGTGGAGGGTATTTATGCAAAACTTATCTCTCACTGTGGTTCAAACATGTTTTCATTTACAAACCCTTTGAGAGATATTTTAACTTCGATGGTTATAATGGCAAACATAGGTTAGTCATGGAGTTATAAGGTGACTAAGGTTAGGAATAACAGTCCTATGATCCGCCGAGCCGGAGGATCTACCCAAGGACACTACCATTAGTTAGTGTTAGAAGTCCTTAGGAATGATTATAAAAGGAGAAAATGAGAATCGGAGAAAGAAGGAGTTGAAGAATCAAAAGAAATGTAAAGTAAAGGGTGAAAAGAAATAGCCCTCAGTTATTCAACTTAGAGGCGGACACGGGTTCAATTCATATACTCTTGGTTGTCACTTAGTGACACGGTATTGAAGATTAAAAGTCGTCATGGACCCGGTGGCGCATGCACTAAACCTTCTTAGCCACTCAAGTTTCTCTCAGCGAAAGCTTGTTTCATTCTCACGGGGAACCCTACATAAACTATTGGCTTTCTCTTAGAGATCGTTGGTATTGAAGAAGGAGACCCTCTCCTAGTCTCCGCTCGGGAAAACCAAAGCGCACTATTGAGTCTAGAGCCACGAGATTCATCAAAGATCTCTTAGGAACACTTGACATTTAATCACTTGATGATCAACAAATAAGATCTTGATGATTGATGGTTCATATCGAGTCCTTCACGGATCTTAGCAATCATCGAGAACATTTATGAGAGGTTCACATCATGATCCTCGGTGATTGAATGGAAACTCTGCCGGGTCAACATCAAACAGACACGGCGGCGGTCGCTTCGGTAACTCCCGTGGATTACGGGTGTGTCTCAAGCGGTCTGATCGTGAGGTGATGCTTGGTGTACCTCGGCGACTCATCGAGCTGTAGATGTACTTGGTACATCGCGTTATCTCACTTGTGGGACTCCGGTTCGAGAGCGGCCTTTGTAAAATTAGAGTTGTGTTTTCACACTATCTTTGTTAACACTCTCGAAGTTCAAACTTGTAAGTCTGGAAACCGCTTATTACTAACCGTTTGAAATGTTTTCTTCTTATGGAAGCTCGGGCGGGATGATCGTCTTGATTCTTCTCATGCTCACGCCAACATCATCACTAATGGAAGTTCTATTCAATGCAACACAACGATCGAATGATTCTTCATCAATCAAAGAATCTACAAAGTCAAAGACTTAAAGAACTTCATCGATATTGATTTCCAACGTCAAAGGCGTGTGAGCATGTTGAAGAATGGCGTGGAACCTTTGGAGCGTGAAGCGGAACTGAAAGCGGGCGATGCGAGACAACAACATACTATCACTTTCACCACAAGAACAATGATCAAAGAACAAAGTTAAAGATGGCGTCAAAGCATAAGCGTTCAAAGATAACGATCTCTCTACCTTTGGGAGATTGTTCGAATCAAGACAATTCCTCTCACAAGAAAGAAGAATGTCGGAAGGCGTCACACTACTATTACATCAACGCCTTCACCGTTTACATTCATATATACTTGAGGGAGATTGTTGGAATCACTCTAAGCATATTTCAAGTATTTATATTTCATATGTAATAGGTAGCTTTATTATGGCCTTTATGTTTGTTTAAGGTCAAGCTTATGTAGAAGGCCCATAAGCAGATCCAAGCCCAATAAGGAATAGGGAAGGAGAGGGTGTTGCCTAGCTCCTTGCCTATATAAACTATTGTAAACCCTCATTTGAGGTTGGTTGTTCAAGTTATTCTTTCACATACTCTCTTTCCTAACCGTGTTTAGTATTATATTGTGTGTGTGTGTGATAACTTGTTCATCCGCCTTCATCTCTTCTCTTATAAGCTTGTGTTGTAAAACTAGTGACCTAGGGATTTTCTGAGTTTCACGGACCTTGACTGACTGCTTAATTTAGCTTAACTAGATCTCGATTCTTGGTTTAAACACTCTCACCCAGGTCTAGTCTAGGTTCCAATTGTTGGTCTTAACATTTAGCTTATTTTGAAGCTTGTGCTTAAGCTTAAAGTAGACACCCTAGAATCTGTTTTAGCTTATTATATCAATTTCATTAAATCATTGTAATTGCAATCAGTGGTTAGGACTTGTTGATTTGTGTTGCATTTGGTCACTTTTAGCTTATTTAAGTTCCTGTTTCGGTTGGTGCTCTTTGATGCTTAGCTTATTCAAGTGCTTATTTCATAAGCACTTGTACATCGATTCAATTTCCTCCAAACAAGCCCTTTTTTCTATTTTCCTAGTTTCCTAATATTATTTTAGAGTTTTCCTAAAATTTTCAGATTTTTCAAGCTTGTTTGCTATTTTTCTTAATTTAAATTAGTTTTAAGCATTTTAATTAGCTTTAAATACAAATAATTAAGAAAAGTCTTAAAAAATAAGATTTCATTTTTCTTAAGTTTAGATAAATATAAAAGACAAAAATATTTTCCATATTTTTCTTAGTTAAATTTGTATTTTTAAGTAATGTAATTAGTTTTAATAGTTTTTAATTCATAAAAATCCAAAATAATCGAGAAAAATACAAAATGGTTTTGAAAATTCTCTTTTGATATTTTAGATTTTTCTAAGTCTTAATTTTATTTTTCTAGCTTTATTTCCTATTTTCTTGTATTATAAGCTATTATTTAATAGTTAAAAATAGTTTTTAATTAATAATAATTAATTAATTAGTTATAAAAATAATTTTCTTTTCTATAAATTTTCTTTTATCATTAGGATTGTAAAATGTCATTTCATATTTTTAGGGTTAATATTGTGTAAGTTTCACATTTTTATTTATGCGTCGCGTAGTTTTTATTTCGGTTTTGTAAAACATAAAAACAAAAACATCATTTTAAATATAGTGATAGCGTTTATTTAATAGTTTTATCTTTTAATTTCCCTTAATTTGCATTTAAGCCATTGTAATTTGTTGGCTTTTCTATAGTTATAATCAAAATAAATCCCTTTTTTTAGTTCAAATTTCTCGATCACTTTACGTTTGATAATCCATTGTATAGCTCATTGGGACATAACGACCGGGAAACACTATACTCCTCGGATCTTCATTGCATTCGTGATTAAGCGGTTTTAAGTCGATTACGGATTGACCATTCACAGTGGCGGCTTGAGTGATTTAGCTTGATTGTTTGCACGCATCAAATTTTAGGCCTTGCTTGGGAGTCTGTCTTGATTATCTTCCGTTTAGCAAATTAGTAATTTGGATATTCACTCCTTGTTTATACCATCTGTATGTGTTTATATTTTCTTTTAAAAATCAAAAATCCAAAAGATTTTCATTCCTTGTTTTTGCAAAATGTTTTCAAAAATACCAAAATATTCATCTTTACCTCTTACCTTTTTGATTCTTTATCCTTTACCCTCATCCATTTGATTCTAACTTCTCTATTCTCATGGAATCTCTCGGGGGCAATTAAGGACAAAGTTGAAAAACTTGGACTTTATCACAAATGTCAAGAATTCGTGTTGTTCATGATGATCCATTAATTACTGCGTAGGAAATAGAGCGAGAAAGCGGGGTGACAAGGACCGGTACTTCCTACGATAATGGAAGTACTAATCGTCCAACCTACGGTTATTCAAAGACCTAAACCCTCAATTGCTCTAAGCCGTCTAGAATTGATTCTAAACTTTCACGATTCTGGTTAAAAGCAAACATGCGAAATCGGATCCGGTGACTAGCAAGAATGACTTGCTTAATCTTCACGTTTCTCAAGAACGAACCGGAGACCATAACGGAAGTGGTGGAAATTGCTAGCTCTCGAGCACACCACTTGTCCCACCTCGGATTTTTCAAAATGTTCTTGAGACTTAATAGTCATTCGGATCATCATGTTGGTTTTGTTGATTCTTTGAATAAACCGATTCCTTCTTATAACTATCAAATGCAATCGTTTATTCCTTGTGTCGGTTGTGGTAAACCTCTCTTTGGTTCACCACATCGTTGGTGTCGTGTGTACAATGTGGTAATGATATTCATAACGGGAGTTGTTTGTTTTGTGGTTCGAGGAATTCATTTGATTATGATCCTAATCGAACTCATTTAACGACCCTCAAATTTTGCCAATTACCCACCACAGCCCCGACTCATCTTCATATAATCAACATATCTGTTGTGAATATTGTGGAGGTCCTCACCAAGGATTTGAGTGTCAATCCGGAAACACATTTGTCTATGAGCAGGTTTTCGGTGATGCTCGAACTTTGGTTATGACCAAAATCCATATGATTCACCAATCCGGACTCAACAGTTTTAATGTTGTGAGTCTTGTGGAGGTCCCCACTTCAGCTCGATTGTCAAATAGGGAACCCGGTTCCTTGTAACAATCATGACTCTTACATGTTTGACAACTTCCAACCTCCACGACCATCTGGTTCAAACTCCACACGAGTTATCTCAAGAAATCTCCCAAGATTTTGAAACCACAATGAAAACACTTGATGACATGATTAGTAACTTTAAGAATCAAGTGAGGGGTGAAAAGACCATGGGAGAATTGCTTGCCGAAGAGCGAGAGCCCGCCAATCTAGGGAAGAATTATTAGTCCTAGAGCATGCGGCTCTAAGGCGTTCCAGTTTCTTAAAGCGACTCTATATGATGATGACGAGGAGAGTTTTATCCTTTTAGAGATATTATTTCTCAACTCCCTCATTCGGTTGATATCCCAGGTTGAGATTCCATCTCAAACAAGCGCTATCACACCAGCTCCCACTCACTCTCTCGAACATGGGGGCGAGCATCTTGACCTTGTTCTGAAAAGGAATCGGACGAATTCATAAAGTCTAGTGTTGAGAACCTTGTCCCAATCCCGAGAGAGTCACGGGAACTTTGATCATATGTGATTCTCTTTCCCTCTTGAGTGTTCAAATGATCATTTGGAAACTTTTTCCGATTTTAGCGACGATTGTGCTTCTCATGGAAACATAGAGTATGTTGAGGCATCACTTCCACAATCGGTGCTGACCTCTTCTTGAGGAGTTCTCCGATGAACTCACTCGCATCAATCCACTCTTTGATTTGAAGCCGATCCGGGAGGCGAAAGTCTCATTGATAATGATCGTTCACTCACTTCTTATCCCAGCGGTCCAATAGAGAATGTTGATCACTTTGTTCCCGAAACATTCAAAGCTACTTTCACTAATCCTCTATTTGAATTCAACTCACGAATTCACTTCAATTCGAGAATCCTCTTTGATACTCGGTGAGGATAGTGATGAGCCCACAATGGAACAAGAGTTCACAACATCACTTCATGTGAATGATTCTCTTCATGAAGAGTTCTCCGGTGAACTCTCTCATGACATATCTCCTCGGAACATGATCCTTTCTATTTTGATCTTGAGGATGATATTGGCTCGGAGAAAGGTGTACTCTATCATACGAGTTTGCTTATTAATGATACTACCTTCACCCTTCCTCCCGATATGCCTACATTTGAGGATGAAGAATGGATCTTGATTGTTATCAAGACCTTTCTTCCTTTCCTCAAATATCTTGTGATTCCTTCATCTTCACTCATGCGGAATGAAGACACTATCTTTAACCCGGCATTTTCACTTATCATTTTTGAGCGGTTCTATGTATATCTCATCGGTGTGGAACTTTCACGTGCTTCAAATGTTTGTCCAAACATCTTGAATGAAAGTTCGATGGAGATTGTCTCTTCCACTTACTTCCCATGAACTAATGAATTGGGGTCGAGTCAAGCTAGCGACTTCGGTAATCAAAAACGATAGCTAAACATGGGTTTTCACCGTGTGTACCACCACAGTGTGGGGAGTTACCCCACATGTTGTATATATATAGTTTTCTAAAAAAAAAAAAAAAAAAAAAAAAAATCCTTTCAAATAATGGCGTAGTATTTCCATTTCGTTCTTTGTTTCGGCATAACATGGGTACTTTGAATATTGAGGTAATATTCATTTCTAAGTGTGGGAATTCTCACGAATTTTATCATGTATTATCCACCAATTCCCGTTTTTGGCCAAAATTTTTTGGAGTAAGTGTTTTACACTTTCTCATTTAGTTATCGTTCCGCTTGTCTAATAAACAAAAGGATTGGCTAATCCGGGAGCAAGCGGCTCTTGGTAAAGATATATCAAATCCGTTCTGACTTGCAATTTGCCCAAAATTGTATGGTATTATTCACGTATCCTTAAAAGTGAAGAGTTGGCTAGCCCATAGTTATTGGCTTGTGGTAAAGCGATGGAAAAACCATAATTGGTAATCGGCTCACCAAAGATAATATTGATAATTTATCTAAGAGTTGTCTAGTCGGATCAAGCGACACGGTAAAGACAAAATCAAATCCGTTGAAAGTCGGTGATTTGCTCAAAATCACATAGTTATCGATGTACCATGGTTCTTACTTGAGCTGAAACATTTGGCTACTCGAGTAATGGCTTTTGGTAAAGAGATTCAAATCCATTAAGTTTTCTCAAAATATTGCTAGGGACTAGCAATAGTTTAGTGTGGGGATTGATGAGTGTGTAAATACTCATCATTTTAATCAATCTGAGCTCAAAACGTTTAAAATGCATCAAAATCACGAAAATATTCCAAAATTGCATTTATATGTTTCGGATGCAAAATGTTCAAAAGCGATGAAAAATGAGCAAAGTTTGCATAATTGGCGGTTTAGTCCCCCAAGTTTCAAAAGTTGTCAAAAATAGTCCCTGAGTCAAAATTTCAAAAGAAAAAAATCACCAAAGGTCCTTTTAATATCATAACTTGTCATAATTAGTCCTTTGGTGAAAAATATAAAAAGTTTGAGAAAATTACAAGTTTGGTCCTCCAACTTTGAAAATTGGCAAAAATGGCCCCTGGAAATTGGAAATTGTCAAGGTTGGTCCCTGTACTTTTGAAGCTTGTCAGTTTTAGTCCCTTGGAACATCTTTGCAGATTTGGCAGAAATGGCCCCTTAATTTTCAGAAATTACATATTGGTCGCTTGTGTATTTAAGCCTTTAAACCAATTGAACCTTGTCATAACTCAAATGGACCCTGTCATTGCTGTTGGACCCACATTTTGAACCCCATGTTTAATATTAAATCACCGGTCAAAATGGGTCGAACCTTCAGGTTTCCTCGATCATCCTCTTACTTCACCATTTACGCAAAAGCACTTACCCCTCTCTCAAATTCACCTTTTCCACCTTATCACTCCACCCTCAACTACAATCCAAGATACATTCATTGCTTCACCCACCCCACTCAATCTCAACTCATCTGCTTAAAACAATTCTCCCGCCAAAAACCAATCTATGGCCAAAAATCACTTAAGTGATCCAAAGGCCTCAAATGAATGTGGGATTTGCTCAGATATGTGAGAGAAACAACTTGGAGCTATAAAAGGGGAAGAAAGAAGCAATGGAAAGGGTAGCTAGTTTTAAGTTTTTCCTTAAATGTCGTTTTTTAAAATTAATGTTGTAGTTTAATTAAAATGTTGTAGTTTCAGTGTATTTGTATTTCATTTAAGTTAAAAACAACATTGTATTGTACTTTTGAGCATCAATTCAAGTTTTCATATAAGTTTCAAGTTTCCAGCTACTGTTGAAAATCTCAGTCTCAAACTCTCATTTGCAAACTTTGAAAAGTTCTATTTCCATCTCATATAAGCATATTCAAGCTAATTATAGCTGTGTATAAGCTTACATTCAAGGTTTAAGTCATTTTGGTACTTGGTCAAAGAAAGTCAATGGGGCAGTGAAACTTTGGTTCAAGCAATGTGGAAATGGAATGGGTTGATTCAGTGGTGATATTGGGTTGAAATTAGAATAGAATAGTGGTTGTGGATCTTGGTCTTAGCTGCACTCAGTTGAACCTTTGTGAGTGATTCATGTCATTTTCGGTTTGCATTTACTTGTTTGTGTATACGTGGTTAACACTAGTTAGTCTGTTTACTTAATGTTAATTAGAGTAGTTAAACTTATTTTGATCAAGAGAACAAGTTGGATTAGTGGTTATCTCATTTAAGTTCAAAGCAGTTAAATAAAGGTGTGTTTGGGTCTCTTGTCTAACTTTGTCTTTAAGTGTAGTTCGATTGATTAACCACATTGGTTCATGTTTGTCAAGCTTATTCATGCTCTTATCTGTCTTGGTTTGTGCACTGCAACATCTTGAAAGTCAAAATCGACAAAATTGGTCTAACTGTCTCCCTTTGTTAAGATTTTCATAAATCAAAAGTTAGTTTTGTGTTTAGAATTCCTAAGCAAAGTTTTCAATAGCTTCATTTAACCTTATAACATCATTTCGGTTGGAAATCGGATCAAAGCTCATTTAAGTCAACATTTCATTTTCTTCAAAAGTCGAATGTCAAAAATCTCGATTTGGCGGCTCTAGAGGATTTTATTGAACTCATTCTTGATCAATTTCAATGAAACTTGTTGTTTTGAAACCTTCATTGGTCTACTTTCTTGTCACCATTTATTATATTTTTGCAAATTTTCTATAAGCTTGATAAGAGCTTGTCAATATGGTGTCAGCTGCTGCATGCGGGCATTAAGCTGCTGGAGGATTTTCTGAGTTTTGCGGACCTTGCGACTGCTTAGTTTAAACAACTAGATCGATTCTTGGTTTAAACACTCTCACCCAGGTCTAGTCTAGGTTCCAATTGTTGGTTTTAACATTTAGCCTATTTTGAAGCTTGTGCTTAAGCTTAAAGTGACACCTAGAATCTGTTTTAGCTTATTATATCAATTTCATCAAATCATTGTAATTGCAATCAGTGGTTAGGACTTGTTGATTTGTGTTGCATTTGGTCACTTTTAGCTTATTTAAGTTCCTGTTTTCAGTTGGTGCTCTTTGATGCTTTAGCTTATTCAGTGCTTATTTGAATAAGCACTTGTACATCGATTCAATTTCCTCCAAACAAGCCCTTGTTTTCTATTTTCCTAGTTTCCTAATATTATTTTAGAGTTTTCCTGAAATTTTCAGATTTTTCCAAGCTTGTTTGCTATTTTCTTAATTTAAATTAGTTTTAAGCATTTTAATTAGCTTTAAATACAAATAATTAAGAAAAGTCTCAAAAAATAAGTTTTCATTTTTTTAAGTTTAGATAAATATAAAAGACAAAAAATATTTTTCCATATTTTTCTTAGTTAAATTTGTATTTTTAAGTAATGTAATTAGTTTTAATAGTTTTTAATTCATAAAAATCCAAAATAATCGGAAAAATACAAAATAGTTTTGAAAATTCTCTTTTGATATTTTAGATTTTCTAAGTCTTAATTTTATTTTCTAGCTTTATTTCCTATTTTCTTGTATTATAAGCTATTATTTAATAGTTAAAAATAGTTTTTAATTAATAATAATTAATTAATTAGTTATAAAAATAATTTTCTTTTCTATAAATTTTCTTTTATCATTAGGATTGTAAAATGTCATTTCATATTTTTAGGGTTAATATTGTGTAAGTTTCACATTTTTATTTATACGTCGCGTAGTTTTATTTCGGTTTATAAAACATAAAAACAAAAACATCATTTTAAATATAGTGATAGCGTTTATTTAATAGTTTTTATCTTTTTAATTTCTCTTAATTTGCATTTAAGCCATTGTAATTTGTTGGCTTTTCTATAGTTATAATCAAAACAAATCCTTTTTCGTTCAAATTTCTCGATCACTTTACGTTTGATAATCCATTGCATAGCTCATTTGGGACATAACGACAGGAAACACTATACTCCTCGGATCTTCATTGCATTCGTGCTAAGCGGTTTAAGTGATTATGGTCGGCCATTCACAAGTGGCGGCTTGAGTGATTAAGCGATTGTTTGGCACGCATAGCACATCTATTTGTGAAAACCATGATAATACAAAGAATATTGTCGAAAAGACTAACTCTTGTTTAAACTTATGATGGGAAAAGTCAAGTTGGTTTGAATATATATATCTGACTAGGGTTTGAGAATATACACAAGCAAATGAATTATCTTTGGAAAAGAATAAGTTTAAAGATAACTATGACCTATCAATAACCCTTAAAATATAGTATGAATTGACAACGAGTTAATGACTAGACTTAACTTTGAAGCTACCAGATTTAACTACCAGAATTAAAAACTTATTAAGTCTGCTAACTAACATACTATACATTTAACCTCTCCTTAAATGCAGCTATGGGTTCATCATACCAATGTTAACCACCAAGAAATTGAACCTAGGTCCATCAAAAGCTTTGGTCAACAAGTCAGCCACATTATAATCTGTATGTATCTTTTCTACCCTTATGAGACCTTTCTTAAAACAATCTCTTATAAAGTGATGCCTAATCTCTATGTGTTTGGTCTTAGAGTGATAGACTGGGTTCTTAACAATACATATAGTGCTTTCATTATCAATGTTGATTGTGGTGTTCATGAAGTTTAACGTAATCCAACATCGGTTTTGAATCCAAAGCACTTGTTCACGACAATTTGCGTGACTACATACTCGGCTTCGGTTGTTGAAGTAGCCACGATTATGCCTTTTGCGTTGCCGAAATCAACCTCCTTCCAAAATTGACAACCTCACATTGTGGTTTCTGTCCATACTAGCCCGGCATAGTCACAATCGGAAAAAGCTTCGGTTCAAAGGATGACTACCGGGATACCATAAGCCCAAATTGGGTTTACCCTTAAGATATCTGAAAATCCTCTTCACAACATGAAGATGTGAACTCTTTGGAGTTACCTGAAAACGAGAACAAACACACACAGCATACATAATATCAGGCCTAGAGGCTGTTAGATACATCAAAGATCCTATCGTGGATCTGTATAATCTAACATCTACATCAGCAGCCTCCTCATCTTTTATCAGTGGCACCTTAGCCTCCATGGGTGTAACACCAGACTTTACATTTACCAGATCAAACTTCTTTAACATATCAGGTACATACTTGTCCTGAGAAATAAATAGCCCATCTGATTTCTGTTTGACTAGCAATCCAAGAAAGAAGGTGAGCTCTCCTATAGAACCCATCTGAAATCTACTCTTCATCAATGCCTCAAAATCTTCACACCAAGACCTCCTTGTAGAGCCAAAAATGATATCATCAACATAAACCTGCACAAGCATGATATCCTTCTTGTCCCTTTTAATAAACAGGGTCTTGTCAATGGTGCCCCTTTTGTATCAATTCTGCTAAAGGAAAGTGGAGAGTGTAGCATACCAAGCTCTGGGAGCTTGATGAAATCCATACAATGCTTTGATGACTTTATAAACTTTCCTAGGGTGAGTTGGATCAACAAAACCAGGAGGTTGAGCAACATAAACCTCTTCATCAATAGTGCCATATAGAAATGCACTCTTAACATCCATCTGATAGACTATAAAACCCATATATGATGCATAGGCTAAAAATATCCTGATGGCTTCAATCCTAGCCACAGGAGCAAAAACCTCTTCATAGTCTATCCCTTCTTCCTGTATGTACCCTTGGGCTACCAATCTAGCCTTATTCCTAACAACAACACCCCTTTCATCCATTGTATTCCTGAAAAACCACTTTGTGCCAACCACCTTAGCCCCATCTGGTAGATCTACACACTAGCACAAAAACGGGATTTGGTCACACATGGTCGAAATGGAACGGCCACACATTCGTATATTTGTGTGGCTGAAGGTACGAACATTGACAACACTTACTAATTAGTCACACATGAAAATTTTGATTGTGTGACCATTAAACTTATATTGCCACACAATTGAACATTGTGTGGCTATAGGTATCGATAATTTTGTTTTGATCATTTAGCCACATATGAATTTGGAGCAGCGTGACAAATACAAGTAAACTTGATACATTAGTCACATGAAGTAATTTTTTTGTGTCTAAATCATAGAGTCAAGTTTTGTCACACATTATTTAAGGGTGGTGATATGTTTTGCTAAGTATTTAGCCACATCTCGAAATTGGAGCAGTGACAAATGAAAAGTAAGGTTGAAGCATTAGTCACGATATACATATAAGCGGTGACAAATATATGTCACACACTTCAACACTTGTGACCAAATGCCATATATGGTCACACTAAACGTTTTTTCACACATTCGTTAAGTGTAGCCAAAATCCAGTACATATGGTCACGTAAGTTAATATGCGTGTTTAAAGTTTAGTTTGAATTAGCTTGCCAAAAGCTAATGTATATAGTCACATTTACTACTAACACTATGACCAAATGCCATATATGGTCACACAAAACGTTTTGTCACACATATTATTTAAGTGTAGCCAAAATCTAGTACATATGGTCAACGTAACTTAATATGTGTTTTTAAAGTTTATTTTGTGTTAGCTTGGCAAAAGATAATTTGTATAGTCACATTTACTTCTAGCACGATCATGTGACTATATACATCTACAATAGCCACAACATATCACAAATGTGTGACGAAATTATGTTCATGTGGCCATTGGATGATCAACAGTAACACAAAATACACATTTGTTCACTTTAAACACCATATGGTCACACTTATTAACACTTTTGGCCACTTTATGATTGATTGTATGTGACTAAATACCCAAAACAAACATGCTTTGTGTGACTAAATATTAGAAAAGGCCACACAAACATAAAATTTATGTGGCCAATGGATGATCAATAGTCACACAAAATACACATTTCTTCACTTTAAACACCATATGGTCACACTTATTAACACTTTTGGCCACTTTATGCTTAATTGTATGTGACTAAAAACCTAAATCAAACATGCTTTCTGTGACTAAATGTTAGAAAAGGCCACACAAACATGAAATTCAAGTGGCCATTGGATGATCAATAGTCACACAAAATACACATTTCTTCACTTTAAACACCATATGGTCAAGTTTCTTGCATTTATTGTGCTGTTAATGCAAATGTGGGTTTGTAGGTGATGGCTTTTATACTCACATTGATATGCACACACAAACACACACATTAACACTTGTGCAACACCACAATCTACTAAACTTGGATAAATCGA
Source organism: Chrysanthemum lavandulifolium (assembly GCA_022545495.1). Lineage (NCBI taxonomy): Eukaryota > Viridiplantae > Streptophyta > Magnoliopsida > Asterales > Asteraceae > Chrysanthemum > Chrysanthemum lavandulifolium. The sequence continues at coordinate 42,156,970 of CM040239.1, read as the reverse complement.
AACTAATTATATATATGAAGAACTCTTTAACAACCAGTACTTGATTGTTAATGCGGAATCTTAACAACAAGCAAGAAGAACACAAATGCTATTTCACTAATAAACTTCTTCTATTAATATTTCTATTAGTCTAAGTACAAGTTCATTTCACTATACTTTAGGGTTCCTTTATACACTTAGGAAAACCTAGTATACAAAGCGTGTAGAAGGATATAGATATCTCTTCCTAAGATATCTCTACGCGTACATATCCTTCCTAAACTCTAATAAACTATTACATTTTCATAAGCGAACTAACTACAAATACTACCATACTTAAGCATTATACTACCAGTATTATTCTTTGTTGAGCTTTTGATTCAATTAACCTCAGGCGATAGCATGCATCGTCCTTTCTTTCACCTAACGACTTCTTCTCAAGCATAGCCACCGCAAATCTTGTTTGGAAGTGGATACTCCATACGTAAGCATATAAAGAATTGCGGTTTCTAATTCGAAGCAGTGCACGAAAAGTGTGGAAATATCTCCATCTGATCACTTGTTCTTGACAAGCCAACTTCCACATTTCATTATCAGCATCTGGTGTCTCAAACATTGTAACACCCCCAATTTCGTGATACGCAGCGGAATTCAAGCTGGGTGTTACTTCATGGCACAACAGTTAAAACAATAGAAAACGAACTCTAATTGAGTCGTTTTAAAAGATTTATCATTCGATTTATAAATATAAGAGTTTACAAAATGAGGTCCTAGTGGTTTTGGAGTTTATTAAATAAGTTTTTGAATGATAATATAGCCTTCTTGAGTATCCGTGCCCTTCCGTGCCATCCTCGTAAATTATGAACCTGAGATAAACATACTAAAAGTGTTAACACAAAGGTTGGTGAGTTCATAGAGTTTATGATTAAAACAGTTGAGTTCAATAGTTTCGAGTTTGAGCAATTATTGTAATAAATACCAATATCGATTAAATAAGTAGTGGGTTACGTTGTTATACACCTATAATTCGTTTGTTTAGTAATCGAGTTGAACACAAGTTTCAAGGTTGGGCCGCGTTGTTGCACCCATAAATTCGATGAGTTCGACATTTGTATCATTGCAACCACGGTATGTATTGCCTTAAGTCTCATGAGCATAAACCTTAACACGAGCGCATCATAATAATGGCGTAAATTCTGGACATCATAGTAATGATGTGAGCAACAATGCCCTCCGGTAGGAGCTTGCCATTCTCCTAGTATTCTCAAATAAAGTGCATTTGGTTACCTATCCGGCTAACACAAATGAGGCGTCAACTGCCAATAGATCTATTCACTATATTCACGTTCACTCGTAAGTGATTAATGGTTCATGATATGAGGGACTTTTAGTGGCAACAGTGTATAACTTAGGCAATAACAATTAGGATCGCATACAGATAGTACTTGTGTTCAAGTTCGTAGCAAAACATATAAAGTGTGATTATGAACTCATAGTAGTATGTAAAAGCCTTAGAGTACTTGTGAAATTAAAAACGAGTAGTTAAGCATGTATCTCCCCCAAAACAGTTTAAAAGCAAGTAAAGGTAGGGGCCATGAACTCACAGTAATATGTAAAAGGTTTTTTAGAGTACTTATAAAAGTGAAAGCATGTAGTTGAGCATGTATCTCCCCCAAAGAGTTTATAAAACAATTCAACGAGTAAAAGTGGGGCTATGAACTCACAGTAATATGTAAAAGTATAGAGTACTTATGAAAGTAGATGAAAATAGTTGAGCATGTATCTCCTCCAAAAATAGTATAAAACAATTGAAAAAGGGGCTATGAAACTCACGGTAATTCGTAAGAGTTTAAAATAAATGTAAACATACCAAGCAATATTTGAGCATGTATCTCCCCCAAAACGTTCAAAATAAGGAAAAGAGGGCTATGACTCACAATAATATGTAAAGTTTTAGAGTACTTATAAAAGTGAAAGCAATTAGTTGAGCATGTATCTCCCCAAAGCATTAATAAACAAGTATAAAAGCGGGCTCTGAACTCACGGCAATTCATAAGAGTTTAAAATAAATGTAAAATATAAAGCAATATTTGAGCATGTATCTCCCCAAAACATTCAAAATAAGGAAAAGATGGGCTATGACTCACGTAATATGTAAAAGTTTTAGAGTACTTATAAAGTGAAAGCAATTAGTTGAGCATGTATCTCCTCCAAAGCATTAATAAACAAGTATAAAAGCAGACTCTGAACTCACGGTAATTCATAAGAGTTTAAAATAAATGTAAAAATATAAAGCAATATTTGAGCATGTATCTCCCCAAAACGTTCAAAATAAGGAAAAGAGGGGCTATGACTCACCTCGGTGTTACCGTAATCTGGATGGAAAACAAATTAAGTAATATGAACAAACTGCTCCAACTCGCGACCTAAGTTGGTATGTCATGTTTTTAGTATTCGAGTTTCAAGTTTTTGTGATAATGATGCTTTATCGATAGTTAGGTAACATGAAGTCTCTTCAAAAATTAGCAATACTTATCTTTCTTATTTTTATGGCTCGGATGATGGATATTAAATTTTATCGAAACCCAAGTTGTTAAATATTTTATGTTTCCAAAATGTTATAATTTACAATTTTAAATATTTATAGTTTTTACCCTTGCACTTTCAAAAATGACACTTTAAACCCTCAACTATGGGTTATTGACAAAATTAGCCCTTGTATAATTAACTTTGAAGAAATTACATTTTTAGCCCAAGAAAACTTAATCTTTCAAAAATTACAATTTTTATACTTGTAGTTTTATAAGAAAAATTCACTTGTTTTAGACCTAAATTGACAAAAGTGAGGGTAAATATAGCCGAGGCCTTAAGAGGTTTTTATTACGTTCTTGATCCCTTCAAGAGTTTGCTGGGTGGTCTTTCTAATGGTTCAAACTAGAATTCTAAAGCTCTTATGGTTTGGTCACAATAATTTCCCAAAGTGGAGGGGTTGGGGCGTTTTGACAAAAAGAGTAATTTCAGTGGGTGACAAGCCCGAAAGAGTCTTAAATAAAAACTATACGAGCCAAGGTTTTCGTGATACCTTTGTTCCTTTATTATCTATGCTGTAAGGACTTCAAAAGGGCCAAGTTATAGATTTTATGGATCTCGTATGATAGGTAAAATAATTGGACAAAAAGGGTCACTTGGGCAGTTTACTCGATATGGACAGAAATGAAAACAATTTGGTTTTCGATTTTAAGGCTCACGATTTGACTTATTAAGCATAGTAACATGTTTATAAACTTATTTAGTCTATCCTTGAAAGGTTTTAAGGTCTCTTGTTTAGAAAACATGTCGAAATTTTTTAATAAGGGTGTTTGGTCTAGTGGCTCGCGACAAGGAAAAGACAAAAGAATAAAAACGTGACATGTGCATCTTTTGGCCAGGTCTTGGGGGCGTTATAGAGTCTCCTAGGGGCTTATTAAAATGGTACAATAGCTCAGCTTAAAGCTCAAAAATCATGATTTAAAACTTGGTCCAAAGTGGGGCGTTTGGTTTTTATAAAATCAAAACAGCTGTTGGGATTTTTATAAAAAATATGACTTCATTATGCGTTTTCTGGACCCGTGCTCCTGAATTTTTGAAGAAAACGTCGTTTCGAATAACTTTCGTGCTTTAACTTTTTGATGAAATGGACCAGAAGTACCTCGAATTGCGTGCCCGATCTTCCTGTTACAGAAAGTTTTGACAGCTTTTTGATAACTTCATTTGGCCGTATCTTTTTACTCGTGTACTCGTTTTAGGTGATTAAAATTGCTATGTTTTTCTTATAAAATCCTTTTTAACAGTATGCACTTAATATTAAAAGTTATAACGAAATGGAATGAGTTTAAAAGACTTACATGCTTGGGATTTGACAAGAACAAAAATGAGACCAAATGGATTTCTAAGTTGAACAAGACTTCTTCCTTCCTTCTAGGTTCTTGACTAATCTTCCTAGACTTTCCTTTAGGGCTTAAAACCAGAATATATATGAGTGTGTGAGTGTTTGTGTGCTTTGAATAGATGGTGAGTAAAAAGGAAGAATATGTATCGATTTATATAGGCAAGGAGGATTTGGGTTTGTGGAAGGTGATTTGGCTACTTCTAATGGTTTATAACCATAAGAAGGTGTAAGATAGGAACAAGGTGAGGTGTAAATTCATGGACCATTTGGTCTTGTGTGGTAATTGTTGTAGCTAAGTAGCTTGGTCCTAATTGTTTCCAACAAGACTATGTGTCATGTTTTTGACCTAGGTTTGAAGAAGAAGAGTTATGTGGCTCATTTGTTCTCATATATGCTTAGTTAGAGTTTAGTTTGTTATAGAACTGGATTAGGTTGCTTAAGTTTAGGTTAATTTAACTTTGGTAAATGACATGTTTAACATATATGCATAAAATACTTGTACCACAAGCATTGGAGAGTTGTACCTTACACTTGTAAATTATAAGAAAATAAAATTTAAAGGCTTGTGCATTATATGGTTGTACCTTGTGCTTATAATTAGGTACATTGAGGTTATAATGTAATTTATATAAGTATAAAACTTTTATTCATTAAAGACTTGTACATAAGCTTGAAGGACTTATACATTTATATTATATAAAAATCATGTATAAATTAATTAGGGTTTGTAATTTCATTTACATACAATCATAGTTTTGTAAATTAGGGCTTGTAACGGGAAATATCGTAAAGTTAGGTTTTCGTGCTTTAAGAACTTGTACATTAGCTTCAAAGTGTTGTACTTTAGTGTTTATGGGTTAGTTCATGAAATCATAGTTATAATAAATTATGGTTTCATGAAAACTCCAATAGATAGAAAGCGTTTAGTTTGAATGTTTAATAATCGTACATTTATGAAATAACGTAAAGTGGTAAATAAAGTTGAAAACTTTTATACTTGACGATATAAGGAATGAACTTATGACATTACGGTGTTGGTGTGTACATTTATTAAGAATGTGAGTTCGTCATATTAGTTAGTTGTTGTGATTAGATAAGCGATAACGTTTAAAAAAAATTAGCCGTGAAAAATGGATAAGTATTCTTTAGTTAGAATATCATACAAGTGGAAATTCTACCGGTGGTTACAAACATGGTCTTCAAGTCACCCAGAGGACTCTTTCATATTCCTCTTGGTCTTTTGTCACCATGCTTCTCCATCATCGGTGGTACATGGTCTTGAATCATCCACTGAACAAATCACTCGATAAACCGGAAAGTTCAAATATATAGTGTCGATTGTGATTTTCCCTTACTATCGGGTAAACTACCTTGTTCCCATTTTGATGATCCGAACCTTTGCAATCTTAGCGAGAAGTCTTTGAACACCGTAAGAATGGAGCCTATGGTAAACTATTACGATGACGGTTCATCGACCTTATCCTTCATGTACTCTTCCACTTCATGCAACCTTAGTCTTATCCTTTTCACTCTTTTCTTTCCGATGGATTTCTTCCTTGTTATCTTCACAACTAGTTGCTTAACCTCGACTTCCTCCTCTTTCTTTCTGGTTTTGGCTTATCACCAAGTTTTTCGACTTGACCTTTTCGATCTCTGCATCTTCTGCTTCTTAGCATCCTTTGGTTGAAGATTGAAACCACTGCCTTTAAGCTTTGAAGCTTCCAACTCTGAATCCATTGGAGTAAATCTTTTAATTTGGTGCACTACTTTTTCAAATTCTGCTTTTAGATCATCAGCCTTCAATTTCCTTAACTTGCCCACCGTCCAGCTAGGATTCCCTTGACTTTTAATGTAGTGGATCATATAATCCCTTTGCTCACCTTTGGTCAAGGGTCTGTGCATCCTTTCTCTTTGTCTCTGCTATCTAAGAAGCCTCTTTTTCTCATTAATCATCTCAACCATTTTACTTGCATAGTCTTCTTTGCCAGTATCAGGAAGGATATCTCTGTTTACTAATAATCGGCCTTTATAGTATCCCATTCTTCATAAGTGTAGAATTTGGCGATTCGAATTTCGACTTTCCTTTTCTTTTGGTCTTGATTAATTACGGTTCCTCCTGCGGGTTTTTGGCAATCGACTCATCATTCAATGTTTGTTACGCACGTTTAGCCTGCAGACCTCATCCTCTGCTTGAATCCTAGCAATCTCGATTAAGCTAACCTTTCTTTTGTGAGTTGCTTTTGGTCTTCTTGGCTCGAAGATTCTTGCACTATTACTTTGCCTTCCCTATGCATAAACTCCTCACCGATTACTACGGATCACTACGGGATTAATATGTTCGATGCCGTATTAACTTGACATCAAAGCCGATATTAAAATCTTCATCAAAGCAAATTTAATTTCGGCCACCGTACTTATCTTTAGTAAAGTCACGGACTTATCCACTTCACAAGAACTTGCGACTTCTTTATCCGGTCTTTTCTTAAAGTTTCTTAATTGAAATTCTTAACCAAGATTTCATTGCTTCCAATCCTTGAGGACTAATTTGAGTTTCCTCGGAGGATTCCTCACCTTCTCGATCTGTAATTTCTATCCGCTCGTTTGAATTTCCTCAATTTCTTAACTCTTTTGATCAACATCAAAGCAGTGGTCCTAGTGACTTCTTGGTCTTCTTCAATTTTCTCCAACTCATCAACCCTTGAAATCGGTTGTGGAACCGGTTGAAGTAGATCTTCCATAGATAAGGCTGGGTTCTGCTTTGTAGGATTGGGTGTTGGAGGTTGTGGTTGAGGAATCACTAGTGGTTCTTCCTCATGGGTGAAGGTGAAGGTGGTGGGGTGTTGGTGTCCTTTGTTCAAAATCTGGTTTTTCGGTTCGGATGTAGGTTTAGCTTTGAGCTTGATGTAGCGATGGGAGATGGAGCAGGATGTAGATGTACTGCGAGTCGTGTAGCAATGAGCAAAAGTGGCTGTGTGCCCTTCAAACCCCTTTCATATTACCAAATATCTTTTTAGTGAAAGGGACAACAATGTAAGGATATTTGCTTCTTTGTTTCAACATTTAAGATAATTTGCAAAATGTTGGGTACATCAAAACTTTTTCTTATTCTTGGCATTAGCAATCATGGCATCAAAAATCATTTTGTAAAATTGAAGAGTGCGCGGTGGAGAGACGGACCAATGCGAAGCAATATTGCTTCAAATTGATCCATCTACCACTTTTAGAGCTCATACAATGTAAAAGATGATGCACAAGGAAACGCCATTGTGGCGTAAAATGACTTTTCCAAAAAGTGAATGTTCCATCAGTTAGATATCCAATATTTTCCAATACCTGAAAGAGGTCATTATTTGGCAAATTGATAAATTCAAACTGTTTATAATTAAGTCAATATAATTGCCTAATTGTTAATACCTTCGACTACATTTTTATATCAACGTACGAAACTATTTTATAGACCATCACTTATTCTAAAAACATCAACGTCTTCACTGTTAGGATCCAAATAATATTGTGTTGATGATTCGGGTGGTCTTGGATGATGAAAATACATGTTTGCCATAGTTAGAGAGAAAGAGATGAGAGGGAGTTTCTTGGTAGAGAGTTGTAGCACAAATAAAATGTTAGATTGAAAGAAAAGCTCCACCCCTTCCATGGATGGAAGGGGTATTTATACTTACAAACATAACGACCTCCTATCAGCTTGTGGATCAGGCATACAGACCGTCCTTCCTCCACGGTGTTACTCTAAACTATTCTACGCTACTGACTAACTAATTAACTATTAAATAACGTAAACAACGACAAATCTACAAGCTAACATATGCTAGACCATTATTGGGGTGACCGACACTTTAACATGGAATTTCCAATTCCTAACATTCACTTTGACGTAAGCACATAACGGCATCAGGTATCAGATGTGTAGAGTTAAATTCATTTGAGTTGATTATTTTGAGCTATATGCGACATTTCTAAACGTAAAAAATGTTACACTGCTTTTAAGCTCGATTACTTAAATTAAATATCTCAAATTATAAAATGAATTGGTTGTATACATACAACTGCTAGTTATTTTTACTACCGCTATTTATTTTTACTACTGCTAGTAAAAATAAATTGGTTGTATACTTAGAACTCCTAGTAATATGCTTACACCTGCTAGCTATTTTATCTCGCTAGTGATAGAAGACATCAACGAAATGATGCCCGCGATCGTTAATCTTTGTTGTGTATGGCCGTGTTTGTCTTTGCCCGTGTGTAGGTCTTTGCGATACCATTCGGTGCCCTTGTGTAGGTGTTGTTCTTACTATTACGGGCACGAATAGGCACATAGTCGTTTAGTCTTTGCTAGTATTAAACTTACAAGCTGCTAGTTATATTGTACTAGTGTTGAATGGTAAATCTATTTTTGTAAGTGTGCATAGTCACTAGTTGGTAGTTATTAGTAGATTATAGAATAAGAATTGTAACAACTAGAAGAACTCCTTGGTTTATAAAAGTAGTCCATAGGAAAAGAAGTTTCCCTACGTACAATGATTAGTTGCCAAATTGATTTTGGAAACAAGCGCTAGTTGCCAGATTAAACAAACATGTATAATGGGATTACGAGCAGAGGAAATAGTAAATCGTTGACATACAATGTTTCATAGACAACCTACTACATATTACGTTTACTACATAATTATAAGTTTAATGGTTACATATTATATAACCACTTGATTTATAACATTCATCGAGTACGCAGAAAAATCTAACCACTCCATGCTTCCTTCCCATACAGACAGCGTACTAAAACCACAAAGCTTCATTCCCATTAAGCATGATCCGTAACCTCTGTCGAACAAATCGGTTGAACATGATTATAATGGTAAGTTAAAAATAAAACATGAATAGAATGGTAAGTTAAAAATAAAACATACTATACACATCACAGTGCAGCTAATTTAACAAAAGAAGAGATTCTTTGTATGGGGCGATGTAGAAAGATCCGCATCTCTAACATTCCCATGAAGACAAATAATTCAAGTTCTTTCTTTGTACACAAATACCGAGTGACCCAAATGATTGTGTTGTCGCTTCCACTATTGGAGCACGATCCTTTGTAAACCCAAGCAAACGAAAAAATAGGGTAAGGATGGCGAATAGGCTTCTAAATGATCTTATGGAAGAACCATTCACGTCCAACAACCATCCATAAAACAATGGAATATCTTCACCAATGATCATCCCAAATCACTAGAGAGGTTCCAAGATCGAAAACATTGAATGGGCTGGGGTTCATTTTTAAAATCTGCGGTAGGTCTATAACTTTAAATTGGTGGTTACCAAATCAAAAGAAATCAACATATAAATCTTGTAAATAACACCGTCCTCTTTAGTTAACTTTTCACTCCCATTCCAATAGATAAAGCGACCTACAAGTGCATGACTTTACGTTTCAATTTGATAGTTTCACGAGGGTGGAAATTTTCAAGGTGTGTCCACATATGAGTTCAAAGAAAAGCGGACACATACGAAACCACTTTGGAAAGCAGGATAGGAGACCTTCACGATCGTCGGGTCAAGAGTGTCCGGACGGACGCCAAAACCAAAAAAAATCTTTTGACATTCAATTTGATGCATGTAAAGCGAACAAATACTGCAAGTGATTTTTTGATTGACGGGTTCTAAATAACAGACATTAGATTATAACCATAGACAAAACACGAAAGACCATTAGAATTGCCAACTGCAATCATAGATGAAAGCATTAAATCTATATGAAGTGGCGTAGCGATTAGCTGTTCATCTAAAGCTAACATAAAACCTTGGTGACCCATATCGAATGTTAGCGTAAAAACACTCATCATTACGACGAACACCGTAATTAAAGATGAAGCTTCCACAATCTATACTAGCCTTCCATAACACAAACACTACGTAGGCGGAGTATAGACTTAGGAGGTAGCCTACATATGATATCTAGTTGAACATCCATGGGATATTGTCGAGACATTTTGTTAAACAAAAGCGAAAAGATTGGGATAAAGATATGAAGTGAATAGACCAAAAATGAAAGAAAGATTTTGTTACACAAAATAAAAGATTTGTATTGAAGAAAGAGATTGGGAGCGAGAAGACATTAAAGGACATGTCCGTGATGTACTTTTAGGCAACCAAATATTATATTCTGCTATATACCAAATATTAATAAAGTATACATAACCCATATAGAAGTGGTTTACAAACCATAAGCCTTTTTCTGTATGTGCACGGGTATTTACAAAAGAAATTCCGTTGAGTTAAACAAAATATAATAATCGACTAATATATAACACAAGTAAAAACACCTATAGTAAAAGTTGAAAGAAAAAGACTTCGCAAGTGAACATTTGACAATAATTATGGGTCAAACGGACATTAAGGATCGTACCTTGAAAGGCGGCTATCAATTTACATATTCAACCTTGTGCTTACAGAAGTATTCAATGATAGTTCACGGTAAGATAACGTTGTTTGAAGAAGGTTGTCTACTTCGGAGGCTGGTTCTGAACAATCTGCACAAAATAATGCACACCCATACTCTGCAATCGCCATATAAGTCGATTGTTATGGGACTTTTGGACCTTTGCTATGTGATTATATAATCCCCGGTGATATGCCCTTACTATCACGTTACTCACCTTTGTTAGGTACAATTTAAGTTGTGTTTGTAACTTTCTCTTCAAACCTCGCCACCACCGTGCACCTCTTGGGGTGACCCAGAGAGTCATAAAGGTAAACAACGCCCGGTCGGATATGGAGCACAATGAGTACCAGTGATTTCCGGTTTCATTCACGGAAACTACACGATATATAAAACAAATGCGAGAATATTATAAATGTTTATAACTATAGTGTTGTACGGTAAGAGTCATAAGTGATCTTTTCAACATCTCGACAAGCCACGGATATATTGTGCCATCTGAATAAGTGGTAGGTATTTTGCCATCTAGGATTTGAGTGCGAAATTACACCACCAAAGCCAATCTGCATCGGTGGTCTAAGCGACCACATCAAATCAACCCGTACATCCAGTCTGCGGACATATAAAAAGTCGTCAAGCGCCTTTTAGGTGAAAATAGTAGATATAAACTTCAACACTACTTGAAAAGCTTAAGATAAGACATAAAAGCTTAAAGGTTAGAAGTACTTGTATGCTAGAGAAAATCAATTCAAACAATACCATAAAATATCATAGAAAAGAAGTCCTAACAAGCTATAGTTGCTCCATTTGCAAATCAATGACTCACATTCAGAACACCATTCTTCCTAAATATATCTAGAGTATGAAACAAGATATAATAATTTAGATACAATAATCAATACCGAGCTTGATTCACATGTTTTTTAGCAGAACATAATTGCATCAAATTAAGAAATTTACAAAACACAATTTCGGTTTAGGGTGATAACCTAATTTTGACTTTCATCGAGGAACAACCACAAATGCAAATTTAACTAAAATTACTGATTAAATCGAAGATAAAACACATTAAGTAGATAATAATAAAAGATTGTGTTTGGATCGAGCAATTTTGAGAGGATTCAATTTTTGACATAAGTGGATAATAATAAAGATTTCTTGAGGTTATTTGAATTACACGTAACAAAACGAGCCCTTGCACAAGAAGGTTCAATTGTGTGGTGGTGCCTACGGATAGTGGTGGCGTATGTGGTGGTGCCGCGGATGGAGGTCTTGTCGGGTTGTTGGGTGGTTGTAATGGTGTTAGTTGTGATGGTTTATGTGGAGGAGAAGAGGTGTGTGAGTCTGTGTTTTGTGTGGGCGTTTGATTTTTTTTTATTTAAAATGTAAAATGACCAAAGTATCCTCGTGTATAAATCAAGTTGCCAAAAATATAAAGTTGCCCAAAAACAATACAAGTTGCCCAAAAACAATACCTTACAATACATGACATATACTTTCAAAATCTGAACTTGTGTCATAAGTTGTCGACCGTGGCGATACCGGTTGGGTCCAAGAAATTTGGTGAGCAACCGGTCTAGTTTCAAATTAAAAAAAGGCGTGGTCCGGAAAGTGATAAGCCTCAGGGCGCCTGGTCTATTGCCTCATTTTTTACATGATTTTCGTGATAATGACTTTACACATGGCGAGAATTTTAAGAATAACTTTATCGCACACTACTTCATATTAAACTTTCAAGTACCTATGCATCATGATGCAATGACGATATGAAAACGATAGTCAGTATTATTACAAGATTGTGATGATCAGCGGTAAAAGGTACCTGCTAATCAGTATAGGATGTGAAATATTCGCCAAAATATTATATAACGTATAAACAGCGAGAAGTATAATTAGTTTTTGCAATATATGATTAATAATATATATGACATTGATTTTATAAATTACGGTATTCAAAAATTACACATTTTCATGCTTTATAATTCACATGAAAATCTTCATACCCTAAGATTTACGATTCTTTTAAATCGAATTTATTAGTAAAATGATTAGAATTTCACTAAACTTGTACTAATATATACACACAGATGATAACTGTTGTTTGAATATGCAATTATCAAAAGTCTTAAAGGTCAATAACCAAAAAAAAAGCATTATACTTACATAGTACTTCTAGACCTTCATGACGCTAGTATTTAAAATTTATTTGTATGATTAACTAATTGCGTTTCTTGTCAGTTATTGTGTTTTTTAATCAATTTTGTGTTTTTATATTGTTTAGGTAAAACTAATTGGTGGGATACACATAGATCGACAATGACTCTATATCATGATTCATGCATAAATATATACTTTAGTGTTTCTTTGAATGCTGTTTTTTTTTAAACATATTTTAAGTTTGTGCTTGTATAAAAATATATTGATTGATTTATTGTGATATAGGTCTACCTAACAGATTAAGGGTCAATAGTTGTTAAAGATCCACATCCACTCTTTAAATAAGCAAAAGAATTATCTCCCTCTGGTAATATTCTATGAACTAATACATACTTTACTTTATAACTCGCTCATACGTATATAATACTAGACGATTACCCGCACATAGTGACGACTATGTATGGTAGCGTCAATTTGTGTGTTCAATTTTTTTTTATGTATATACGAGTCCATCATCTGTTATGATCATCTTTTTCTAACAACGAAGTATTCTTTTGCACTTTCTAGCCGACTCCTGATATTTAAACTACTTGACACATAATTTAACAACTTACAATAACAAAGTCTTATGTTTATTATCGTATATGTTTTTCTTTCCGTTCTTAAGTAGAAAGATAAATAAAAGAAATGTATTTGAGTAATTTAATCTTTGTTAGCCCACCACCGTTGAAATAATCAACATTTCTATACTCTTGAAGAAATATAACAACTCTAAAGAGACTTGAGTGTGGTAACGAGGAAGGCAAGGTTAAGGTTTAACATTTGCATGTTAACCCATGTTAACCATACCGCGTATGGTGTTAACAGGGTGTTAACATTCCCATGTTAACACCATAACGCGGCGTTAAAGCCCATATTTATTTTTTTTATTTTTTTATTTATGCCCCCTAAATGAGGGGTTATTTTTGTAAATTGTCGGTGAGTTAAGGTTTAACTTGGGAATGTTATGATAAGGGGTGTTTTTTTGTTGAGTTAAGGTGAAATGTTAAAGCTGATGTGGCGCTGACGTGGCATGGTGTTAATGTTTAACCTAGGTCACCATAAGGAGTCCTCTAAGGCAAATGGTCAAGTAAAAATGTAACCGAACAAAGAGGTGATAATTTCTAAGCTTTTTCCAAAAAAAATTCTATCAAAAATATTTAAAACTAAAAGTAGGATCAAACATGAAAAGACAAAAATAGACACTAAAAATGTGATTATTTGATGTAAAAATGATACATAGTATTAGGACCCAAGTTGATCTTTAATCTAGAAAAAAAGCTTGACGTGATGTTTTGTAAAAGTTATCAAAATAGATGAAGACTATTCAACTTAGAAAATGAAGTATCAAAGAAAAAAAAAGCACGAAGAAATATGAAAAGAATATGTAGAATGACGGGAGATCATCTAAAATAGGATTTGTTAATATTTTGTAGATTATCTAATTTGGAATACGTAATGATGCATATTTGCAAGAAACATAAACTAAATGGGTTGATATCGAAATATGAAAGTACTTCTTTCCTACTCTTATATGTAACCAATCATGATCGGGAATAGAGTAATATGAATCGTGATAAAATAATGTTACAACGAAGACCGAAAGTGGTTGGTATAAAAATTAAAGAATATTGTCTAGTTGTTTCTTGTCTCATTGTAAATTTGTAATGGTAAATTAATATTACAACGAAGACCAAAAAGTGGTTGGTATAAAAATTAAAGAATGTTGCCTACTTGTTTCTTGTCTCATAGTAACGGTGGCGGCATCCTTCTTATGTAATATGTGTGCCAAATAATATGACAAGATCGAAACAATAATGTGTGGCATTTTTTGTTGTGTGCTTTTAACAAGAATTAAACTTGACGCCATACACATTTTAGTGTGATAGAATATATAAGAGCCTAATATTTTTAATTGTCATGAAAAGAGCGGTAATCGTCATAGTTTAGTATTCATTAATTGATTATTGTTTATATGAATTAAACTTAGTACAAAAATTATATACAGATTATAAAACATGAGGTTTTCAGATAATCTTACTTAAAAAAGAAAAAGCAATTAGTTTAAAGCCAAGCATTAAAGGAAAAAACTTCGAATTGGGATAAAGCCGTTTACTTGTTTCTTAATCTAGACGACGATGTATAGTAGCGTTAATGTGTGTGCAATCTTTTTAAGTTAGTGGTTCAAATTATAATTAAGCATTTTAAATATTTTATAGATTACATTCCTTTTATATCTATATAAGTAATTATATTTTGGTCTAACAACACTTCTCAATTTTAAATTTTTAAATTTTAAACAAATGTACTTTCTCTTTATGAATACTATAGATGATAGAATCATTTATGGTAGTTTGATAAAACATTATGATTTAATCTTGAATGATTTAATAGTTACGAATGATTTAAAATCTGCGAATGAAAGTGTAGCGATTGACAATCGTTTTAAATCAATATTCTGAACTATATAAACTATCAATTGCTTAATTAAAATAATCATTATCTTTCAATAGTTATATAATTATTTTTAAATTTTAATATTTTACATGTAGTTTTCTATTTAGTAATGCAATAATCACCTAAGACTTTTGATCTAATATGGTATATGAGTTCTTGCATTAACTTGGGGTTGTGAAACAAGTCTCATTAAAGGCGTTTGTGAGATAAATTATGAGATAAGCGGTATTAGTGTGAAAAATTGTCGTTCAAAAAAAATAATAATACAATCATCTACAACATTGTTACAATAATACAATACATGTTATGAATAAACTTGCAAAATATATATTTGGCATGCAATATAAAAAGGGATAATAAAAGTAATATGATAAATAAATAGATATATAGAAGTTGGCAATCGCTGTTTATTTCATTGTAAAAATAAACAATAATATAATGATCTACTTTCGAAGGCATATATAGAAGACTGAATCATTTTGCATGTTATTATTGCTTACTCGTCCACCAACTAATTGAACAATTAAGAGCACTAAAATGTTATCAAACAACTAAAACCACTGACCGAATCAGGCTAAGGCCCATTAAGTGGCTATCAAACAGCCCTTAAACTTCTAATGAATAACATTATACCATCATATAAAAATCTTCATGCAAAATTGAATTGTTATTAAGTAAAATCATATCATGGAAATTTCCTTGTCTATTGATAAGGATCATTTTTAGCATTCGATTCCTCGCTAATCATTCGCTTTTACAATGAAAATATATCGTGATAATCGATAGGCGTAGTCAAGTCAAAAATTTGTAATGGTAAAGGAAACATCTTGAAACTCCTAGATATGACATACATGTGATGACAAATGTAACGTTCGACTCTGATTTTATTTTTATAAAAATGTTAGGTTAATCATACATCTAAGATTTTGATTATGTCGTATTGGTACATGCGATTGAATACCCGTATACTGGCGGAATATCTAGTATGCTTTGAAGACTAAATCGTCGTATCCGTTAAATGGAATATACCATATTGATCTGAACCCGTCGTTGTATCCATGAACGCGGATACACGTGTTAGCCTATCTGATCTTGAAACTAAGCTGCGGTTTCTTCAATAAACTAAATTGGCGCAACACAACCTAATTTAACATAAAACCAAACATGTATTTACTTCGTAAATAAAAACTATACATATTACTCAGATCTCCGACGACCACCACAACACCACCGACGCCGACAATGATGCCCGATCGATCTATCACTCCCACCTCATTTCCAAGGTCTCTTACCTTTTATTTCTTTTGTTTTATATGTATTTTACTACACGGGGTCAAACAAAAATTACTAACAGGAATCACGTCTCCTACCCTTTTTAATTACTTAACTATTTTGTGGTTTACTTGTTTAATTGTGTTTTTAGTCGTGGATAAATGTATATGGGGATGGTGATATTTTAATGTTAGCGATTATTTAGAGTTAAATAATGTTATTAGTTGTGTGTTTTTGTGTTTTGGATGGCAATCTGTTGTGAGTGGTTTTTCTAAAGTATCATCTTATGAAACTACACCAAGTGATATGCATGTTGTTGTTTCTGGTAAATGTAAAGATTTTATGGAAATTATTAAGGAATTGGATGAGTATATTCTAGGGCGGCTGATTCTGGTGGCATGTTGTCTACTTTGTTGGAAGTTCCTAAATGCATCTCAGTTGTGCCATCTTTCGATGTCCGACAATGTTGATGTATTTCCATCACTAAACTACACCCTTAGGTTAGTCAAATAAAATTATAGTTCCATTAGATAAGGGACACCTAATTACTTTTTGTTTTATGTATAACTTTTTACTTTTGGTGTTTGTGTATAATGAGGTGAATATGATTATGGTTATTTAGAGGTGTTGGGATTGCTTATTAAAGCGCTTGTTTCCTTTATATTAATGAACTGTGAATGGTCATTTATGCATCGGGGAAATAAGCGGTTTGAGAATTTCTTATTCAAATGACTTATCTTATTATGATTAACTATTAAATCCTTAAACAAGTAGAATTTACGAGCACTAAGAAATTCAATTATTCACGTTTCTATAGCAAAATAAAATTGAAGCATTGTTTGTTGCACTGCCTTTTGTTACGTGTCTGCTAAACAAATCCAAACACCCTCAGCTGTCAAATAACAAAGTTTAGATGTAGCTGCAACAGATCATGAATAAATGATTATTTGATTAGTTACTCGCCGTTTTGTTTAGTTGCAAAATCACTTATCTTTCTAAACTCGTAACTTAACTTAGATAATAGGGGTAATGCTTGCTTTTGCTCACTTATCGATATACATTGTTGTTTTTAAACTTCTCTATTGATTTAGTTTTTTTCTCGTAAAGAAAGAAGAAGAGGTTTTATACCAGTATCCTCATAGTAATCAGGTCTCTTTTTGCTGCTAGCACTTACTAGGAAGACTTGAGTCACTGACTTAAGGTTTGTATAGGTCTAAGACATGCCCATAATTAAGAAAGTAAGTGCCTACTGTCAATATAATCTCAATTTATATACCAATAGGTCCAACTACATGAAGGATCATTAAATTCTTCTTATATATCAAGCTTTTGTCTAGAGGTCGTCTTTGTTAACCTATATACTAAGAAAGCAGTTCGAGTTAGGGTTGTGTGTTTTCTCTATTAGGTCAAATGGATTAAATAGATAAACATAAGTAAAAAAAAGTAAACATGTGGAGTGAGTGAAGTTGCTAAAAGTGTTACTTTAATGTATTCACTATACAACATATCACTATACAACATACCCACCCATTTGGCACTTCTACCTTTGCCTCTAATTTGGATAGATGTTTCACAAAGGATGGCATTTAAAAGCTAGCTGTTATCTTCATGCTTTTTTTAATCTAAACTATGATTGTTGTATATTGAGTCATAATGCCATAATTTTCAAGAGATTCCAATTTTAATTAATTGCTACTCCTTAATGCTTTGTGGCGATGCTTAAGTTTGTTTCTTATTATAATCGGTAGAGGTGGCAAATGAGTAGGCTGGTCCGGTTGGAAAATAGGTCAGTACAAATAACAGGTTCAGCTCAAATGCTTAAAACAAAGCGAAACCAGTTTGACCCATTTTATGCATGTGGAAAATTTCGCTACCTCTAATAGTTGGTATAAAATCAAAGTGTCATTACTTATATAAGAGCTGTTGTCCTTTTTGTTATTATTTTATGGGTCTTTGAGATTAAAAGCTTTGTGTTGCGGTTTAGCTTTAGTGTTTGCTAATTTTACAAGCTCTCGGTGAGGAGCCGCTTCATTAGAGGATCCGTGGTGAGATCGTGCGATTGCCACGAGAGGAGTCGACATTGAGTCGCTCCATGATGCCACCGGGAGAAGTTCGGGTGGACGAGAATATGCGATGTATTGGAGACACATAGTGCAACAACTCAAATACATCAATATTGTTAGCACATCGAAGAAAATTGTCAAGTATGAAAATTCAAGCATTGTTAAAGATGATAAAATCAAGCGGTTAAAGTGCGAAGTTAGCGCGGCAAAGTAGAAAATCACTTGTTAATGATGCCTTATAAATTAGTTATATATTGCATCACATTTGAATTTTGGAATAAGAATTATATTTTGGAATCACGAATCATAGTTGAACATTTACATTTGTTGGTAATTGTATTGTACTATTAAGTATTTTGGTTTGTAATTAGCACTTTTGAATTTCAAATTGTTATTTCTTATCGTATTTTGTATTTGTAGCATCTATGGATCGATCACAAAAATTTTGTGGGTTTTAATCTTGTGCGTGGTTATGAAGATGAAGAATGAAGATTGTTGTTTGATTGAGTTCATGTTTTTTAGTTGAGTGGATGAATGAGATTTGAGAATGGTGATGGTGTTAATTTTAGAGAGCCAAGCGAAATTTAGAGAAAAACATGAAAAGAGAAAAGAGATCTTTGGTGGTAGTGATGGTATAACTTTTGATTAAATACTTGTTAGTCCCTAAGGTTGTGCCACCATAATAATTAACCAAATGATGAAATGATCATTTTGCCCTCATGTCAAGGCACGTGGGAAAATAACATAATTTGTTGAGCATTCTGAGTCAAAGGAATCAAATGGCCTCAAAACTTGAAAAATGGACTCACGATGATGAAAAGTTTAAAGCCCTGACAATGCTTTTTCGCAAGTTTAAAGACCAACGGTGTATTTATGTCTTTTCTTTATTTCATAGTATTCCATTAGCATGGTTTAAAATAATACTAAGTAGACAAATTATCTAGCGCTAAGAGTCAAGGTATCGTCATCTGAATAACACGTTATTGGTATCGCATCGTCACATCATCATCCTCGCCGATAACACACCAATAAGCTAAAACACACCTCCTCATATACACCAATAACATATTATTAGGTCATGAAATCATTTCCACTCGCAATATAAAAAAAACAAAACTAAAAAAAAAAAAACTCACAAACTTACATTTGGCGTAAGCCATTCAAATGGCGGAGACCCTTTGGCTAGTGGATGGCGAGAAAGGTGGTATGGGTTTGGCGGCATCATTCGTTTCTATTGGTGCATTTGGCGTGTGTTTGCTTTACCTCACCGTGCTCTCTAATATTCTAGTAATGTGTTTGTTTGGAGATTAACTTCGGAGAAAAAGATTCCGGCCACTTGCATAAAATTAATAGATAATTAAAGACTATTAGCATTAGCTTATTCCTAACGCGTGAATCACTGTCATTATTGTCTTCTTGTCATTTAAATAATAATAATAATAATAACTTTTTTTATTGTATTTCACACTGTACCCATTAACATGTTTTAAGTTATCATTGTCGCTTATAGTTATTTATATAACATGGGTTTTTCTAACTTGTTCTTTAAGGTATAAGTTAAGCATATTAAAAATTAAAGAAAAGTATTTAGGGACCCTCATAAAGTATAAAAATATATATTTTTATGTGTCATTGAGTCTTTTTTGTGGATCCTATAATTCTTTTTGGTGTTAAATAACTTATGCTTGCAAGCACAGCACTACAAAAATAGTTCTAAAGGGTGTGGTTTTGTATATGATGGATGTTAAAATATAGCTTCTGATGAGTTTAGGGTCTATTTTAATCATTAAACTTAATAAGGTTTTATTACAGTAGCATTTTTCTTCTTTTTAGTAGCATTGAGAAGTTAAGGGCTTTTCTTCTTTTTAGAGCACTCCGTAATCGTAACACCATAACAACAATTGAAGTCGCGTCGTCACGTCGACTTTAACATTTAACATTAACATCCCAAAAACACACCAACAATAACATCCCAATAACATCAATAACATTCCCAACAATTTACAAAAACAACCCTCATTTAGGGCAAAAAAAAAAAAAAAAAAAAAAGCGTCCAGTTAAAGGGTTAGCGAAGAAGGACTAACGAAATAACGCGGAGGTCCAAGGGTAATAACGGCATAGCAGTTATTTTCATAAAAACGCCGTTAGGGCGTTACCTTTAGGAGTGCTCTTAGTAATGCATGAAAAGTTAAGGGCTTAAGGGTGTGGTTTTATTTTCTTCTTTTTCTTCTTTTTAGTAATGCATGAAGGCATCATCAAATGATGTTTTAGTAATGCATGAATGCATTAAAATTGTCTCAACATCAAATGATGTTTTATCAATAACCTTTCTCGGGATGTTGCAACATCTAAACTCGTCATCTTCATCAAATCCATGAGACGGGTCATGAAATTTTGAAAAACACCCCAATTGGGATGCGGTTGAGCTCGTTGATCCGGTTGATGACACGGACATACCGAGCTATTTGAAGATGATCCTAGGCTGCGTCCCCGACAAACCACGTCCCACAAAAAACTAAATCACGAGAATATGCCGGGCACCGTGGGTAACCAACAAGATTTTTAGGGAGACTTTACAAAATTAATTTAGACTCGAGCGAGAAGTCGTTCAAGAGATGTACCACGATGACTAAAGCGGAAAATGACAATAATAAGGTTGAAGGGCGCAAAATATGCAACAACAAGGTTTCTCAGCACTAGGACTGAAAGGTTAACGGAGGATGATGCCTTCATCATCAGCATGTAAAAAGAAGAAATCCATGTAAAGGACGTGATATGTAATTGTCTACGTTATTTTTTTCCATGCGTCTTTTCCCCCATGTATTGTTGTAATTTGTAATATTATTTTAATGAATGGAAAATTAGTTGGTTTGAAAAATATTGAGAATAAAATAAATTGGCGAGACCCAAAAAGAGGATTTTGGCTTGAGTGACTAGTGAGGGGTTATTTTGGTGTGTGAGTGATAAGGTAAGTGAAAAGAGAAATGCTTAAGTGGCATGACGTGCAACACCTTTTTCATTTGGTTGAGTCACCATACCTAATACTTTTAAGGGTGACGGTGTGGTGACGGGATTTCCTTGGTATATAAACACCACATTAACTCAACTCAAATTTTCTCTCCCAATTTTTTATTTTCCTTGAACCCATGCAACAACTTCTAAGATCGAATAGATGGAGAAAGCGTAGGGGTCTTATCAGGTAGGATTATCGGGCCAGGTTGAATCGGATTTTATAATATAAAAAAGTGACCCGCAACCCGACCCAATAAGCAATCGGGTTCGGGTTGCTGTCGGGACAAGTTATATCGGGTCGGGTGATTGGGGTTCCTTAGTTTTTTTTACATATAGAATAAGTTAAGGACCAAAAAATATATCATGAGTTAACAAGGAGTATGGCTTTTAAATATTACAAATTGTACAAATAAAAAATAATGAAATGTGGCACGCGTGCGAAAAAGAAGCTCAAAAACAAATTCCAGTAAGCAAATAAATATACCGGTGCCGTTTATATAAAGAAAAGAAAATAAGAAGAAAGCTGCGTTTGTAGGCAATAATTCTTGGACAATTGAACTAAACAAACTATTAGTATGTTATGATTAATTGAACTAAACAAAGTATTCTTGTATTAGTATGTTATGATTAAATGATATGTCATGTCTAACGCAATGAACTAAACAAACTATTAGTATGTTAAAAGGTCATGCCTATCTAATTGTAAAAACTAGGCATGAAAAACTAGCGGGCTTATACAATTTAGAAAATAATTTTAAAATTATATTTCGGGTCTTATCGAGTTGACCGAAAATAAAAATAACTCAACCCGACCCAATAACTATATCGGGTTATCGGGTTCGAATAACATAATCCGATAAGTTTTTTTTATCTCGATTCAACGAGACCGATAAGCCTTATCAAGATCGGGTCAACTGACCTCTACACGACACCCCCAGGAAGGGGTTGGAAAGATGGATCGATCCTTTTCGAGTTTGGCAATAGGTTCAAAAGAGGTTAAGAGGTTCAAATAATTTAAAACAGTCCACAAATGGTTGAAAATGGGTTTTCGGAAATCGAAGAGAGTCCTCAATTTTATCATCATCTCAATCTCAAACCAAAACCCTAAAGCTTTGGCGTCGATATACCTTCATTCTTTGGCTTAGTAACCGGCCTATAGTAATACAAAACTTTAGGATTTTGAAACGAATCCCATTAACCTAACGATTAGTACCACAAGCTTACCTTTTATTTCATCTTATAAGCTTCAACGAAACCTCTTCATCGACCAACGATTTATCTTTCACAACCGATTCACTCTCTTGGGACATCCATCATCATTGTGATCAAATACTTTACAAGTCTCACATCTTGGCGGCTTCCACTAATATTCAATATCAATATTTTTAATGAATGACTGACCCATTAGGGCAAGGGATCGCAACCACAAGAGATTCAAGTAAGGTTTCCTTTGGCGACACTTCCACAGGGCCTAGCATAGGAATTACCCACGCGACTTAAGGCACATCGTACTCGTGTAGGAATCAAGCATGATAGGGACGACCAATTTGCATTGTAGTCAAACTAAGACCAACCCGAGAATCGCAACAATCGGAATATTATGGAGTTTAACCCAAACAGGAGATAAAGTTATATCATCTTTTGTAAGTTTAGTGTTCGGAGTCCAAATATTCAAAAAGATAGGCACCAATCGTATCAACCATGGACCTCCTTCCAACACCCTTTCCATACCCTCTTTGGTTTCAAACTAGAACAGAAAAAACCATTATTAAGCATAACCCTTTGTAAACCAAACTTCGCCCATGTATTTCTAACATAATTTTCAACTATTGGAATAGCGAGTCTTTTACCAATGAAATAACCATACAAAGTATTAGCGAATTTAGAGCTTACCTCATCAATAGCTTCCAAAGAAATGGTGACATTAACACGACACACAATTTTCGTTTCTCATCTCCGAAATCTTAACAGTCATCTTGGGTGTTTTATCCTTAAACTTCACTCTAGTTGGTTGATTATGCATGGTATTATTACTTTTGGTTCTTTCATTTGTTTGAGGACACCAATCTGAACTTCATAACTGCATGAAAAGGTCAAATAGGCACAACTCGTATTGGTATGAGTAGGCCTTGCAAAGCCGGGCACGGATCGGTTCCGTTCTCCTTTGAAGGCGGTAAACACATTATAAAATCTTGTTCTCAACTTTGTTGCAATGTGTGTAGTTGACATGGTGTACTTTATATGCATTGTATATTTAGTAGGTTTTATTCAATAAAAGTTTCACTTTGGCGACTTTTGACCCGTTCAACCATCTGACCATTTTGCCTTTTTTTTTTTGTTCTAATTTTATCCCAAGTCGTACTCGTTTGGTCACATTTGGAGGTTATTTTTTCATTCTATGGCCAAAGTTCCAGTTGTGGAAGTTATGTAGCTCATTGATATCTGAACTTGTATGGTAACATGTAATTTGTGTTTTTGGCAGCTGGTTTCTTGGCAAGAGACTCGAGAATTGTAGAGCGGAAGAAACCAAGCAAGAAAGAGCTTCCAATGGGTCAAGCGTTAGGCGGTTTATGATTTGCTAGATATCTATTTATGGTGTGTGCAATCTTTTTAAGTTAGTGGTTCAAATTATAATTAAGCATTTTAAATATTTTATAGATTACATTCCTTTTATATCTATATAAGTAATTATATTTTGGTCTAACAACACTTCTCAATTTTAAATTTTAAATTTTAAACAAATGTACTTTCTCTTTATGAATACTATAGATGATAGAATCATTTATGGGCCGTTTGATAAAACATTATGATTTAATGCTGAATGATTTAATAGTTCTGAATGATTTAAAGTCTCTGAATGAAAGTGTAACTGATTGACAATCGTTTTAAATCAATATTCTGAACTATATAAACTGTCAATTGCTTAATTAAAAATAATCATTATCTTTCAATAGTTATATAATTATTTTTAAATTTTAATATTTTACATGTAGTTTTCTATTTAGTAATGCAATAATCACCTAAGACTTTTGATCTAATGGTATATGAGTTGCCCACTAACTTAGAGGTTGTGGGCTCAAGTCTCGCTAAAGGCATTTGTGAGATAAATTATGAGATAGGCGGTATTAGTGTGAAAAAATTGTCGTTCAAAAAAAAATAATAATACAATCATCTACAACATTGTTACAATAATACAATACATGTTATGAATAAACTTGCAAAATATATATTTGGCATGCAATATAAAAAGGGATAATAAAAGTAATATGATAAATAAATAGATATATAGAAGTTGGCAATCGCTGTTTATTTCATTGTAAAAAATAAACAATAATATAATGATCTACTTTCGAAGGCATATATAGAAGACTGAATCATTTTGCATGTTATTATTGCTTACTCGTCCACCAACTAATTGAACAATTAAGAGCACTAAAAATGTTATCAAACAACTAAAACCACTGACCGAATCAGGCTAAGGCCCATTAAGTGGCTATCAAACAGCCCCTTAAACTTCTAATGAATAACATTATACCATCATATAAAAATCTTCATGCAAAATTGAATTGTTATTCGTAAAATCATATCATGGAAATTTCCTTGTCTATTGATAAGGATCATTTTTTAGCATTCGATTCCTACGCTAATCATTCGCTTTTACAATGAAAATATATCGTGATAATCGATAGCTGTAGTCAAGTCAAAAATTTGTAATGGTAAAGGAAACATCTTGGAAACTCCTAGATATGACATACATGTGATGACAAATGTAACGTTCGACTCCTGATTTTTATTTTTATAAAAAATGTTAGGTTAATACGCCACATCTAAGATTTTGATTATGTCGTATTGGCTGTACGATTGAATACCCCGTATGCACAAGCCGGAATATCTAGTATGCGCCTGAAGACTAAATACGTCGTATCCGTTAAATGGAATATACCATATTCAGATCTGAACCCAATACGTTGTATCCATGAACCTGGATACACCGTATTGGCCTATCTGATGCAGAACTAACTGCAGTTTCTTCAATAAACTAAATTGGCGCAACACAACCTAATTTAACATAAAACCAAACATGTATTTACTTCGTAAATAAAAACTATACATATTACTCAGATCTCCGACGACCACCACAACACCGCCGACGCCGACAATGATGCCCGATCGATCTATCACTCCCACCTCATTTCCAAGGTCTCTTACCTTTTATTTCTTTTGTTTTATATGTATTTTACTACACAGGGGTCAAACAAAAAATTACTAACAGGAATCACGTCTCCTACCCCTTTTTTAATTACTTAACTATTTTGTGGTTTACTTGTTTAATTGTGTTTTTTAGTCGTGGATAAATGTATATGGGGATGGTGATATTTTTAATGTTAACTGATTATTTAGAGTTAAATAATGTTATTAGTTGTGTGTTTTTGTGTTTTGGATGGCAATCTGTTGTGAGTGGTTTTTCTAAAGTATCATCTTATGAAACTACACCAAGTGATATGCATGTTGTTGTTTCGGTAAATGTAAAGATTTTATGGAAATTATTAAGGAATTGGATGAGTATATTCTAGTATGGTGATTACGGTGGCATGTTGTCTACTTTGTTGAAGTTCCTAAATGCATCTCGGTTGTGCCATCTTCGATGTGCCGACAATGTTGATGTATTTCCATCACTAGGCTACACCCTTAGGTTAGTCAAATAAGAATTATAGTTCCATTAGATAAGGGACACCTAATTACTTTTTGTTTTATGTATAACTTTTTTACTTTTGGTGTTTGTGTATAATGAGACTGAATATGATTATGGTTATTTAGAGGGTGTTGGGATTGCTTATTAAAACTGCTTGTTTCCTTTATATTAGCGAACTGTGAATGGTCATTTGTCTGTCTGAGGGAAATAAGCAGTTTGAGAATTTCTTATTCAAATGACTTATCTTATTATGATTAACTATTAAATCCTTAAACAAGTAGAATTTACGAGCACTAAGAAATTCAATTATTCACGTTTCTATAGCAAAATAAAATTGAAGCATTGTTTGTTGCACTGCTTTTGTTACGTGTCTCGCTAAACAAATCCAAACACCTCAAATCAAATAACAAAGTTTAGATGTAGTTGCAACGGATCATGAATAAATGATTATTTGATTAGTTACTCGCCGCTTTGTTTAGTTGCAAAATCACTTATCTTTCTAAACTCAGAACTTAACTTAGATAATAGGGGTAATGCTTGCTTTTGCTCACTTATCGATATACATTGTTGTTTTTAAACTTCTATTGATTTAGTTTTTCTCGTAAAGAAAGAAGAAGAGGTTTTATACCAGTATCCTCATAGTAATCAGGTCTCTTTTTGCTGCTAGCACTTACTAGGAAGACTTGAGTCACTGACTTAAGGTTTGTATAGGTCTAAGACATGCCCATAATTAAGAAAGTAAGTGCCTACTGTCAATATAATCTCAATTTATATACCAATAGGTCCAACTACATGAAGGATCATTAAATTCTTCTTATATATCAAGCTTTTGTCTAGAGGTCGTACTGTTAACCTATATACTAAGAAACAGTTCAGTTAGGGTTGTGTGTTTTTCTCTATTAGGTCAAATGGATTAAATAGATAAACATAAGTAAAAAAAAAGTAAACATGTGGAGTGAGTGAAGTTGCTAAAAGTGTTACTTTAATGTATTCACTATACAACATATCACTATACAACATACCCACCCATTTGGCACTTCTACCTTTGCCTCTAATTTGGATAGATGTTTCACAAAGGATGGCATTTAAAAGCTAGCTGTTATCTTCATGCTTTTTTTAATCTAAACTATGATTGTTGTATATTGAGTCATAATGCCATAATTTTCAAGAGATTCCAATTTTAATTAATTGCTACTCCTTAATGCTTTGTGGCCGATGCTTAAGTTTGTTTCTTATTATAATCGGTAGAGGTGGCAAATGAGTAGGCTGGTCCGGTTGGAAAATAGGTCAGTACAAGTAACGGGTTCAGCTCAAATGCTTAAAACAAACGAAACCCAGTTTGACCCATTTTTATGCATGTGGAAAATTTCGCTACCTCTAATAGTTGGTATAAAATCAAAGTGTCATTACTTATATAAGAGCTGTTGTCCTTTTTTGTTATTATTTTATGGGTCTTTGAGATTAAAAGCTTTGTGTTGCGGTTTAGCTTTAGTGTTTGCTAATTTTCTGAAGCTCTCAGTGAGGAACTGCTTCATTAGAGGATCCGTGGTGAGATACGTGCAGTTGCCACCAGAGGGAGTCGACATTGAGCTGCTCCATGATGCCACCAGGAGAGAAGTTCGGGGTGGATAGAATATGCAGTGTATTGCAGACACACATAGTGCAACAACTCAAATACATCAATATTGTTAGCACATCGAAAGAAAATTGTCAAGTATGAAAATTCAAGCATTGTTAAAGATGATAAAATCAAGCGGTTAAAGTCTGAAGTTAGCCGCGGCAAAGTAGAAAATCACTTGTTAATGATGCCTTATAAATTAGTTATATATTGCATCACATTTGAATTTTGGAATAAGAATTATATTTTGGAATGCGAATCATAGTTGAACATTTACATTTGTTGGTAATTGTATTGTACTATTGCGTATTTTGGTTTGTAATTAGCACTTTTGAATTTCAAATTGTTATTTCTTATCGTATTTTGTATTTGTAGCATCTATGGATCGATCACAAAAATTTTGTGGGTTTTAATCTTGTGCGTGGTTATGAAGATGAAGAATGAAGATTGTTGTTTGATTGAGTTCATGTTTTTTAGTTGAGTGGATGAATGAGATTTGAGAATGGTGATGGTGTTAATTTTAGAGAGCCAAGCAGAAATTTAGAGAGAAAAACATGAAAAAGAGAGAAAGAGATGCTGGTGGTAGTGATGGTATAACTTTTGATTAAATACACTGTTAGTCCCTAAGGTTGTGCCACCATAATAATTAACCAAAATGATGAAATGATCATTTTGCCCTCATGTGCAAGGCACATGGGGGAAAATAACATAATTTGACTGAGCATTACGAGTCAAAGGAATCAAATGGCCTCAAAAACTTGAAAAATGGACTCACGATGATGAAAAGTTTAAAGCCCTGACAATGCTTTTTCGCAAGTTTAAAGACCAACGGTGTATTTATGTCTTTTCTTTATTTCATAGTATTCCATTAGCATGGTTTAAAATAATACTAAGTAGACAAATTATCTAGCTAAGAGTGCAGGTATCGTGCATCTGAATAACACGTTATTGGTATGCCACATCAACACATCATCTCCTCCCAATAACACACTAATAACTAAAACACCCCTCCTCATAACACACCAATAACATATTATTGGTCCCACAAATACCCCACTCACTCACAATACACAAAAAAACAAAACTAAAAACAAAAAAACTCACAAACTTACATTTGGCGTAAGCCATTCAAATGGCGGAGACCCTTTGGCTAGTGGATGGCGAGAAAGGTGGTATGGGTTTGGCGGCATCATTCGTTTCTATTGGTGCATTTGGCGTGTTTGCTTTACCTCACCGTGTTTCTAATATTCTAGTAATGTGTTTGTTTGGAGATTAACTTCGGAGAAAAGATTCCGGCCACTTGCATAAAATTAATAGATAATTAAAGACTATTAGCATTAGCTTATTCCTAACGCGTGAATCACTGTCATTATTGTCTTCTTGTCATTTAAATAATAATAATAATAATAACTTTTTATTGTATTTCACACTGTACCCATTAACATGTTTTAAGTTATCATTGTCGCTTATAGTTATTTATATAACATGGGTTTTTCTAACTTGTTCTTTAAGAGTATAAGTTAAGCATATTAAAAATTAAAGAAAAGTATTTAGGGACCCTCATAAAAGTATAAAAAAATATATATTTTTTATGTGTCATTGAGTCTTTTTTTGTGGATCCTATAATTCTTTTGGTGTTCGTAACTTATGCCCTTAAGGCACAAGCACTACAAAAAATAGTTCTAAAGGGTGTGGTTTTTGTATATGATGGATGTTAAAATATAGCTTCTGATGAGTTTAGGGTCTATTTTTAATCATTAAACTTAATAAGGTTTTTATTACAGTAGCATTTTTTCTTCTTTTTAGTAACGCGTGAGAAGTTAAGGGCTTTTTTCTTCTTTTTAGAGCACTCCCAATCGTAACACCATAACACCAATAACACTGGCCCACGCCGTCACATCGCCTTTTAACATTTAACATTAACATCCCCAAAAACACCCCAACAATAACATCCCAATAACATCAATAACATTCCCAACAATTTACAAAACAACCCTCATTTAGAAAAAAAAAAAAAAAAACGTCTGTTAAAGGGTTAACGGGGAAGGACTAACGCCGAAATAACGCCGGAGGTCCAAGGGTAATAACGGCATAACGCCGTTATTTTGCGCAAAAACGCCGTTAGGGCGTTACCTTTGGGAGTGCTCTTAGTAATGCATGAAAAGTTAAGGGGCTTAAGGGTGTGGTTTTATTTTTCTTCTTTTTTCTTCTTTTTAGTAATGCATGAAAGGCATCATCCAAATGATGTTTTTAGTAATGCATGAATGCATTAAAATTGTCTCAACATCCAAATGATGTTTTTATCAATAACCTTTCTCGGGATGTTGCAACATCTAAACTCGTCATCTTCATCAAATCCACAAGACGGGTCATGAGAAATTTTGAAAAACACCCCAATTGGGATGCGGTTGAGCTCGTTGATCCGGTTGATGACACCGGACATACCGAGCTATTTGAAGATGATCCTAGACTGCGTCCCCCCGACAAACCACGTCCCACAAAAAAACTAAATCACAGAATATGTCGGGCACCACGTGGAGTAACCAACAAGATTTTTAGGGAGACTTTACAAAATTAATTTAGACTCAAACGAGAAGTCGTTCAAGAGATGTACACGATGACTAAAGCGGAAGACGCGACAATAATAAGGTTGAAGGACGCAAAATATGCAACAACAAGGTTTCTCAGCACTAGGACTGAAAGGTTAACGGAGGATGATGCCTTCATCATCAGCATGTAAAAAGAAGAAATCCATGTAAAGGACGTGATATGTAATTGTCACGTTATTTTTTCCATGCCTTTTCCCCATGTATTGTTGTAATTTGTAATATTATTTTAATGAATGGAAAATTAGTTGGTTTGAAAATATTGAGAATAAAATAAATTGGCGAGACCCAAAAGAGGATTTTGGCTTGAGTGACTAGTGAGGGGTTATTTTGGTGTGTGAGTGATAAGGTAAGTGAAAAGAGAAAATGCTTAAGTGGCATGACGTGCAACACCTTTTTCATTTGGATTGAGTCACCATACCTAATACTTTTAAGGGTGACGGTGTGGTGACGGGATTTCCTTCGGTATATAAACACCACATTAACTCCAACTCAAATTTTTCTCTCCCCAAATTTTTTTATTTTTCCTTGAACCCATGCAACAACTTCTAAGATCGAATAGATGGAGAAAGCGTGGGGTCTTATCGTAGGATTATCGGGCCAGGTTGAATCGGATTTTATAATATAAAGTGATCATGACCCGACCCAATAAGCAATCGGGTTGTCAGTGTCGGGACAAGTTATATCGGGTCGGGTGATTGGGGTTCCTTAGTTTTTTACATATAGAATAAGTTAAGGACCAAAAATATATCATGAGTTAACAAGGAGTATGGCTTTTAAATATTACAAATTGTACAAATAAAAATAATGAAATGTGTACGCGATGCGAAAAGAAGCTCAAAAACAAATTCCAAGAAGCAAATAAATATACCTATGTGCCGTTTATATAAAGAAAAGAAAATAAGAAGAAACTGTGTTTGTAGGCAATAATTACTGGACAATTGAACTAAACAAACTATTAGTATGTTAACAGTTAATTGAACTAAACAAAGTATTACTGTATTAGTATGTTAACAGTTAAATGATATGTCATGTCTAACGCAACTGAACTAAACAAACTATTAGTATGTTAAAAGGTCATGCCCTATCTAATTGTAAAAAACTAGCTGTGAAAAACTAGCGGGCTTATACAATTTTAGAAAAATAATTTTTAAAAATTATATTTCAGGTCTTATCAGGTTGACCCGAAAATAAAAATAACTCAACCCGACCCAATAACTATATCGGGTTATCGGGTTCAGATAACATAATCCGATAAGTTTTTTTTTTATCTCGATTCAACCAGACCCGATAAGCCTTATCAAGATCGGGTCAACCTGACCCTACTGACACCCCCCAAGGAAGGGGTTGGAAAGATGGATCAGTCCTTTTCAGGTTTGGCAATAGGTTCAAAAGAGGGTTAAGAGGTTCAAATAATTTAAAACAGGTCCACAAATGGTTAGAAAATGGGTTTTTCAGGGGGGTCGAAGAGGAGTCCTCAATTTTATCATCATCTCAATCTCAAAACCAAAACCCTAAAGCTTTGACGTCGATATACCTTCATTCTTTGGCTTAGTAACCGGCCTATAGTAATACAAAACTTTAGGATTTTGAAAACGAATCCCATTAACCTAACGATTAGTACCCTGAAGCTTACCTTTTTATTTCATCTTATAAGCTTCAACGAAACCCTCTTCATCAACCAACGATTTATCTTTCACAACCAGTTCACTCTCTTAGGACATCCATCATCATTGTGATCAAATACTTTACAAGTCTCACATCTTGGCGGCTTCCACTAATATTCAATATCAATATTTTTTAATGAATGACCTGACCCATTAGGGCAAGGGATCGCAACCACAAGAGATTCAAGTAAGGTTTCCTTTGACGACACTTCCACAAGGGCCCTAGCATAGGAATTACGACCCCACGACTTAAGGCACATCGTACTCGTGTAGGAATCAAGCATGATAGGACGACCAATTTGCATTGTAGTCAAACTAAGACCAACCTGAGAATACGCAACAATCGGAATATTATGGAGTTTAACCCAAACAGGAGATAAAGTTATATCATCTTTTGTAAGTTTAGTGTTCGGAGTCCAAATATTCAAAAAGATAGGCACCAATCGTATCAACCATGGACCTCCTTCCAACACCCTTTCCATACCCTCTTTGGTTTCAAACTAGAACAGAAAAAACCATTATTAAGCATAACCCTTTGTAAACCAAACTTAGCCATGTATTTCTAACATAATTTTCAACTATTGAATAGCGAGTCTTTTACCAATGAAATAACCATACAAAGTATTAGCGAATTTAGAGCTTACCTCATCAATAGCTTCCAAAGAAATGGTGACATTAACACGACACACAATTTTCGCTTTCTCATCTCCTCAAATCTTAATGATCATCTTGGGTGTTTTATCCTTAAACTTCACTCTAGTTGGTTGATTATGCATGGTATTATTACTTTTGGTTCTTTCATTTGTTTGAGGACACCAATCTGAACTTCATAACTGCATGAAAAGGTCAAATAGGCACAACTCGTATTGGTATGAGTAGGGCACTGCAAAACTGGGCACCGGATCAGTTCCGTTCTCCTTTGAAAGACGGTAAACACATTATAAAATCTTGTTCTCAACTTTGTTGCAATGTGTGTAGTTGACATGGTGTACTTTATATGCATTGTATATTTAGTAGGTTTTATTCAATAAAAGTTTCACTTTGGCGACTTTTGACCCGTTCAACCATCTGACCATTTTGCCTTTTTTTTTTTGTTCTAATTTTATCCCAAGTCGTACTCGTTTGGTCACATTTGGAGGTTATTTTTTCATTCTATGGCCAAAGTTCCAGTTGTGGAAGTTATGTAGCTCATTGATATCTGAACTTGTATGGTAACATGTAATTTGTGTTTTTGGCAGCTGGTTTCTTGGCAAGAGACTCGAGAATTGTAGAGCGGAAGAAACCAAGCAAGAAAGAGCTTCCAATGGGTCAAGCGTTAGACGGTTTATGATTTGCTAGATATCTATTTATGGAAACATCTCGAATGTGTTAGGGGAAAATATTTTGTTTCACGTTTGGGATCTTACTTGAAATATTCATATCAACACCATTTTGGATTTTGGACTTGGACTTGCAAAGCTTAGTTTGTTGTCTTTGATAATTTTTAGAACCTGGTCATGTTAGAGCAAAACTAATATAGTAGTTGCGGGACTTTTTTGCGGTTTTAAGTTACAATGGAAGTCATGTTACCATGAAATTAATAATTTTGTTGGATTTATATAGTGATTCATGAGTAGAAGTGGCCGAGTCTGGAATTCTGTTACGTAATAATAACTTGTTCGTTATCTTTGCGGTATATTTCATATATTGATTACTTCTAGCTGGTTCGACCACTTGAAAATGTATGCTTGGCGGAATGTTTGTGGATGCAACGTCTACTCATCCTCTTCGGAGTGATATACAAAAGTAATAGTAGTGTACAATGCAAACCTCTTATCTTTTGCTATAAGAACATGGTCGTTATGAACAAAAAGTAGTTTTATGCATCAATAGTTGGTTGAGAAAAGTTAAATTGAAAGGTGCATGGTTATTATTAAATGTTCAAGTAAAAATAATGCATATCTCAATATCTTGATGGCCGTGAGGGCGGTTGTTACCATTTTCCTTAAATAAAATCATACGTTTTGTTTGTTGACTTTAGTTTACATTTAATGTAGTGGACTATAAGAATATAATGTTGGAATTATATAACATGAAAATCATATATAAAACACATGAAACATCAAAGAAACATGCGGAAGCGTATAGGAACGGATAATGGATAATTAATTAACATAAACATAAAGTATGCGTACCTTTTTGATTCTAGCCGAACAAGAATCAATTCCACAAAACTAGCAAGTGATGAACCCTAATTAGGGTTTATAGGATTATGTGAATTACCCCTTACCGATTTTGTAATTCAATCTAAGATACTAACAAAAGTATGTTAGTACCACGTTCTTGTACACACGTACTAAATCAAATTAAAGTAATGCTAAATGTAATCACACTAAAATATTTGTTTTGGAAAACACTAGAACAAAAGTGGATTTGGCCACACCGAATATGTGTGACGATATACATATAGTCACACATGTTTTTTCGGCCGTGTGACTAGGGTCGCACGACCATAGGTACCCTATGGTCACGTGTTTGACTTTTTTAGTCTCTATTGCAAAAGAGTAACCAAAACCGTAATATGTGTGACTAATTAGGTACAAATTTTGTTGGATTAATCCGTATTAGTGACCATAAACACTCAGATAGTCACACAAAGCATGTTTGTTTTGGGTATTTAGTCACATACAATTAAGCATAAAGTGGCAAAAGTGTTAATAAGTGTGACCATATGTTGTTTAAGGTGAAGAAATATGTCTTTTGTGTGACTATTGATCATCTAATGGCCACTTGAATTTTATGTTTGTGTGGCCTTTTCTAACATTTAGTCACACAAAGCATGTTTGTTTTGGGTATTTAGTCACATACAATTAATCATAAAGTGGCTAAAAGTGTTAATAAGTGTGACCATATGGTGTTTCAAGTGAAGAAAGGTGTCTTTTGTGTGACTATTGATCATCCAATGGCCACATGAATTTTATGTTTGTGTGGCCTTTTCTAACATTTAGTCACACAAATCATGTTTGTTTTGGGTATTTAGTCACATACAATTAACCATAAAGTGGCTAAAAGTGTTAATAAGTGTGACCATATGGTGTTTTAAGTGAAGAAATGTGTGTTTTGTGTGACTATTGATCATCCAATGGCCACTTGAATTTTATGTTTGTGTGGCCTTTTCTAACATTTAGTCACACAAAGCACGCTTTTTTTGGGTATTTAGTCACATCCAATTAATCATAAAGTGGCCAAAAGTGTTAATAAGTGTGACCATATGGTGTTTTAAGTGAAGAAATGTGTGTTTTGTGTGACTATTGCTCATCCAATGGCCACATGAAATTTATGTTTGTGTGGCCTTTTCTAACATTTAGTCACACAAAGCATGTTTCTTTTGGGTATTTAGTCACATGCAATTAACCATAAAGTGGCTAAAAGTGTTAATAAGTGTGACCATATGGTGTTTTAAGTGAAGAAATGTGTGTTTTGTGTGACTATTGATCATCCAATGGCCACTTGAATTTTATGTTTGTGTGGCCTTTTCTAACATTTAGTCACACAAAGCATGTTTCTTTTGGGTATTTAGTCACATTCAATTAATCATAAAGTGGCCAAAAGTGTTAATAAGTGTGACCATATGGTGTTTCAAGTGAAGAAATGTGTGTTTTGTGTGACTATTGATCATCCAATGGCCACATGAATTTTATGTTTGTGTGGCCTTTTCTAACATTTAGTCACACAAAGCACGCTTTTGGGGTATTTAGTCACATCCAATTAATCATAAAGTGGCCAAAAGTGTTAATAAGTGTGACCATATGGTGTTTTAAGTGAAGAAATGTGTGTTTTGTGTGACTATTGCTCATCCAATGGCCACATGAATTTTATGTTTGTGTGGCCTTTTCTAACATTTAGTCACGCAAAGCATGTTTCTTTTGGGTATTTAGTCACATGCAATTAACCATAAAGTGGCTAAAAGTGTTAATAAGTGTGACCATATGGTGTTTTAAGTGAAGAAATGTGTGTTTTGTGTGACTATTGATCATCCAATGGCCACATGAATTTTATGTTTGTGTGGCCTTTTCTAACATTTAGTCACACAAAGCATGTTTCTTTTGGGTATTTAGTCACATACAAATTAAGCATAAAGTGGCCAAAAGTGTTAATAAGTGTGACCATATGGTGGTTTAAGTGAAGAAATGTGTGTTTTGTGTGACTATTGCTCATCCAATGGCCACATTAATTTTATGTTTGTGTGGCGCTTTCTAACATTTAGTCACGCATCGAATTAAGCAAACCGTGACCAAAAGTGTTAATAATTGTGACTATATGAATCTTTTAGTCACATATAAGAAATCAATATATATCAAAACAAATTTAATATATAAAAATATATTCAAAATATATTCAAATACAATAAAATTGGAATGTATATAAAATTGTAATGTCGTATATAATAATATTCTCAATAATTTAACGACTTCGACTCTTGATCTTCTTAGCTTCCTTTGCATGGTATGACTAGAGACGTAGCGCTCAGATTTAATTTAGGTGCGCTCTGTTTCACCAATCGCTTTATGGTACTTGGTGGTGTTACCGAGGAAACAAAAGCCGGGTATCAAACACCGAATTAAATATGAAGAATGATATATGTAGGTTTATAAAACACATGCATCTATGTACCTTTTCATCGAAACCACTTGATCCTTTGGCCATGCATAAAACCACCCATCGCATCCTTAACTGCTTTGAGACCACATTTCTACATCCGTATGCACGCCGCATCCACTAAAGATTTTTCAATAGATACTCAGAGCAATCCTTTGGGAGTGGTCTGTTATGAAGCATTTGTTTTCCATCGCTTTGTACACTGCACCTCCGCAATAATAGTTGATTTCTTTATGCCACACCGCACTTAATTACCTAAAAGATAATTTGTTGCATGTATATATGTATCAAGAATTAATTTTAATTAAACTAAAGAACATATGAAAATGTTTAAATACATACTTGTGGTAGTACTCGTTAATGGAGACTCGCTCTTGTGATCCAAAAGTTGACGTGAAGAATCCTTTCCTTTTGATCTAGTCGATTTCTTAGGTGCGATGATTTAACAGCTTCCTATATGTATAATACACGGTAAATAAATAATGTATGTAGAATTCAAAATCCTGTGGGGTGATTTATTACTTACACTTATTTGAATTTCCTTTTCCAAAGTTGCAAGTCCATTAGACTTCTTAATGCTCGCAACTTTCTCACGCCCAAAGAACACGTGTTCCAAGATCCTCATCAAGACCGCTATTTAAAAGATTAATGTTCACCGAGACACCGAAATATAAATTGTTTAAGAAGACCGCAGCAGATTTAAAAGGGTAAAAAAGATGGAATGTTACTTTCTTATGTCTTACTCCGCTTCACAATGGAGTTGAAGTTGATCGCAATCGCCTTTGTGCACCCAATTGTTTCATCAAACTCAGACACGCCTTTTTTCTTGACGCTACGCCTCATCATCAAGTTCACTTTGAAGTAACACCACTCTTTCATCGATGCTTGTCCGATTCGAGGCGCATCAAAATACCTCTTGTAGGTTACTCCACCTCCCACCTCTCTCGCATATCCTCCCTTTTCCTTACCTAATACAAATGTCATGGCATCGCCATGATCAAGCTTCAAGGTTCCTTGTTTGATCTTCTCCTCCGCCTCTTTCTCGCACACACAATATGGGAAATAGGTTATTTAATTCTACCAAGATCAAATTATAAATAACAAGATTAACTTATAACCAATGTAATTAATTAATAACTAACAGCTTTAACTAATACACTATCGCTTTAACTAATACACTATCAAGATTAACTTATAACTAACAATAAACATAATCATAAAATGAGTCAAACTTACAATTTTTGTTCAACTGCTCGATATCATCATCGTGAAATTCTCCGCCTTTATTCACCCTTCCTTTCAACCACAACAGCACACGCGGTGGTTCTTCATCCGTTGAATTTCTTTATTCTCGATCTTATAAACATCAAATACATACACTTGTAAGATAAACCAATATAAACGAAAGTATGATGCTATTAAATGCAAATGTTTAATGTTTAATGTTACCATTTTATCCATCACACGGGCGTATCCACCTCGTCCCATTCTATGTCGATAAATGACTTGAACGCGCCACTTTAGATGCAAATGATTTCACCTTGCAACACAAAATAAAAAGGTGTTTAGATGTAGTAATGCCGATAGTATACAACTAATATATATGGAAACATCAAATGTGATGATATTTGAACTTGAATAAAATGAATAATTAACACCTTGTATTCCTCGGTGGTCGTAGTAGTTTACAAAATTTACCCAATCTTCGCTTTTATAATTGCACTATATCACGGACTTCATTAAGTTTTGAAAGGGTATTTTGTTGGGCAATATGTAGTTTTCGGTCAATTTCCTTCAAAATTCCTTAGAAGTTGACCAAGACGATTCATTATCGCCTTTCGGACAACAAGCCAACATCAAAATATCGCGCAAAGATTAACACAATGTTGTTAATTAGTTGCACATAATGTAAATGCAGAGATAAACTTATTAACACCTTGTACCCACGATGCCCAAGCCACTACTAGTTAAAAAGTATATGTGTACCGTGATCTCGCCCCACATTTTATCTCTTGCTTCGAATCAACCTTCCTCCGTGATAGAATCCTCGACACCTATATGCTCACGAACCAAATCACCCAAAAACTCGAAAACAATGCCCTGCTTTTTCCTCGATATCCTATTCAAGGCATCAAGGTTACACCGACCTTTATTCCGCCGGTTTTTCCATAATCCTCGCGAAACTTAGCTAACCTAGTTATGCCCTCTTAACAACATTCGCATTTGAATGGTTGTTTTCAAGATCCTCACCCTCATCCGAATACGCCCGATTCATATTCAAATTGCTATCATTTTCACGATCGAATAAACCAAATCATCCCGACAATTGGTTTGAGTTGCCATGATTCGTCAAGTAATGTGTTAAAGAAAATTAGTAAACTTAATTGGTAAATAATGGTGTAAAATTGAAGTTCGTTGTTTTGCTTGAATCGATTTATTGGAGTAAAATTAGGCTCATTATGGGCGCTTTTCAAATAAGGAAACCATAAATTCCTAAGTACTTTTAAAATTTTAATAAATTTGGCTCCAAATTTCATAATTTTAAAATGTGGCTCCAAATTGATAATATAGAATTTAAATATTTCATTTTGGTCGATTTTGAAACCAACACACCCATGATGTAAATGGTTCTTACCCACATCCCAAACACCCATATAACTTCAAACCAAATTGATCAAAGCACATATAATCAGCAGCTACACTAAAATCTCACCACATGGCGATACAAATGAAGAAACAAAATAAAAAATGGAATTAAAGCAACTAATTACAACTATAACTAATAAGCAATCCCATATAAACAAGTAAGCACAAAATAATCAATCCAACCAAGGATCAC
The DNA here is from genome assembly GCA_022545495.1 of Chrysanthemum lavandulifolium. NCBI lineage: Eukaryota > Viridiplantae > Streptophyta > Magnoliopsida > Asterales > Asteraceae > Chrysanthemum > Chrysanthemum lavandulifolium. The sequence goes on along the minus strand of CM040239.1, from coordinate 42,117,554 downwards.
GACACAACAAATGTTTCGACACTTACTTTAAGCCTATAAATAACCTATTTATAAGCACTTAAATAAGCTCTAACATCCTCCAACAAGAAAAAATCAAGAAATCATGTAAATGCAATTAACTTAAAGCAAAACAACAACAAAAACACCCTAAAATTGACAACAACCTAAAAATTAACAACCTAAGCAAAGCACTTATGAACCGTGATATCCATGGCTCAACATTGAATGTAGTTTGGATCAACCTCAAACCTACAATAATACATTCTACCGATATGAACTTAAACACCACAACCAATTCCTAAATGCAAAACAACATTAAAAAAAGATGAAACAAACTAGCGAGCGCAACCCATTCCATTCCATTGGATAAACCATCAAAAGATCCATACATGTTTCATCGTTAATATATCTACAAACCATAATATTAAACCAAGACATTAGACATTATAGCAAAAGAAACCATCCCTTTACATAGCGAGCAACCCTTCAACCATTCATCGACTTAATTTGTTCTTCCTTGGTCTCGATATCCTCCTCACCTGAGTAATGAGATCATTCAACCCCGCAGCCTTAGTCCTCGTAGCCTCCATGTCATGCCTAAGATCCATCAATGTGTCAAAATATTCATCCCCATCTCCAATAGCTACCATCTCAAAGAATTAAAGCATTAAATGCGCAATCTCATTCTTTACCGTGGTGGCCTCTTCACAGATCCGGTTTATAAAGCCACGGAGACCGGAAATTTGTCGAGCCTTGAAGAAACTCATGTAACCATCAATGATGTCTCCCCGCTAAACTCAATTAGGTCATCAATAACACGCTTAGCCAAATGGTTTTGTGGTGATGGTGCCGCCATTGATAATGAAATTGGGTAAAATATGATATTATTGAAAGATTGCAAAGAAAGGTTGAAGAAGAGTTGTGGGATAGTGTGATAGAGAAGATACTTGTAACTCCTTATGAATTCAAACTATCACTATAAATTAATTAGGGATGTTTATCCGCTTGGTTATCGGGTTGTTTGGTTTTGTTAAATCGGTATCTTTTATTCGCTTCAACACGAAAACCGAACCGAACCGAACTAGAATTAAACCGGGGAGCCGAAACCGAATATGAATTCACTTCGCTTCGGGTTGACCCAAAAGTCTTAAAACGGATAAAACGGAAAGAAACGGACTAACGCAGACGGAAACGTAAGAACGTAAGAAAACGTATGGAACTTAAGAAAATGTACATTAATATGTAAAACATATTAAAGTGTATGAAAACGGACGAAGATGTCTAAAATAGATGAAAACGGCTAGAAACGGACCAAAACGGTCAAAAACTTATACAAACGGACTAAAAGATGAAAACCAATGACAAAGTTTAAACACGGACGAAAATGTGTAAACAAAACAAAACGATAAAACTTATTAAAAGGACAAAGTCGTATTTAAACGGTGGAAAAGTATGAAAACAGACGCAAACGTAAACAAAAACAAAACGATAAAACTTATTAAAAGGACAAAGTCGATTTAAAACGGTGGAAAAGTATGAAAATGACGCAAACGTAAAAACGTATGAAAATGTGTAAAAGTGTAAAACGCATAAAACGGACGAAAACATGTGAAAAGAGACGAAACGTAAAACGCATAAAATCGGAAGAAAACATGTACAAAACTAAGAAAACGTATGAACACGGACGAAAACATATAGGATGACTAAAACGCACGAAAACGCACAAGGGTTGTGTTACCGCGCCCAACGATATAACGCAACCCTAAACACAGCTTTCACACAATGTTTTGAGTAAGACACATGAGTTAATGATTTTATGTCATCCCGAAATGTCAAAATTAACGTGCCCACCTTTAATAACTTTAATACAATTCATATAACATTCACACTATAATATGGGTCAAAATCATTGGGTTATAGTTGCTTAGAGTTTCATTTTACGACATGATTCAATCAATAGTATATATAAATTATATCCGAAACCATGTTACGGTTTTGGAAATTCAAACATGTTACGGTTTTGGAAATTGCTCGGTTTAGGAAATTCAAACATTCAATCAATAGTATATATAAAATTATAGTCACACATGTTACGGTTTTGGAAATTGTGTTCGGTTCGTGATCGGGTGATAAATAATAATGAAAGATATTTGATTTCGTGAATAAATTGATGAAACATACACTAAAAACAAAAAAGAGCAAGGTTAGATCAAGTGGTTAACACTCTTGCCTCCGGAGAAAGAGGTCAAGGTTCGATCCTTACCCCTTACAAGTCGGAGGTTCTTTTCACCTTGGTAGAAAAGAAAGCACCTCTCAGGGTTCGATCCTTACCCCTTGCAAGGTCGGAGGTTCTTTTCACCTTGGTAGAAAAGAAAGCACCCTCAAGGGTTCGATCCTTACCCCTTGCAAGGTCGGAGGTTCTTTTCACCTTGGTAGAAAGAAAGCACCTCTCAAGGGTTCGATCCTCACCCTTGCAAGGCCGGAGGTCCTTTTCAACCTTTGGTAGAACCGAAGCAGCCTCTCTACCTTAGGTAGGGGTAAGGTCGTTCACGCCTCAACCTACCACATACACCGTGGAAGACGATATTGGGACCCATAACCCGTGGAAGACGGATCGAGTTAGTTTATTTTTTATTTTTTAAACTAAAACAACTAAATAAGCAAATAATTCAACTAACAAAATTATACTTTTCTCAATTTTATTTTATTTATTATGAATAAAAACCTTTTAAACTAATTAAATGAATAAAATCATTAAATCATAAGAGAAAAACATTTTTAAACTAATATGAAAAATTTTCAAAATTTAAGCAAATTTAAAATTCCCCACAAATTAAATTTATTCCCCAAAGTTTGCATCAAGGCATTTCAAACTAATTGCAAAATTAACTCCTCCTCCTCCTCCTCCTCCTGCACTGCCACACCTCCCTCTCATCTCACTACAAATCCTGCCACCACCACAACTCTCCCACATAGACCCACCATCCCGCCACCACCGGTAAGTATTGTTATCTTCCTTTGTACACATCTCTAACACATAAAATAACCCCATAAGCGTATTATAATTGAACATTTGTTTCGAGATATCCTCTTGTAAATTATGTCAGCTTTTGTTAAATTTAGATAGTTAATTGGTTAAAAATTTAAGAAACCTCATAAGCTCTGTTACTACATGAACATGGAACCATAATTTAGCTAGTTAATTTCTTATTTTTCCTTGACCCAAACATCCCTTTAGGAACTGTTTATTAGACTTTATTCAATTCTTAGCATAATTCAATACGACATTCAATCTTTGAGCTATCCTCATTACTTGGAATGTCTTTTTAACTTTTAAGATCATCAATTGAAGTTTGATGTTGTCTTGTATAATCTTCAATAACTTGACTGCCTTTTAACATGCCCGCAGGGACTACATTTATAAACATTGTCGCTTGGATAAGTGGGACACATTTATAAACATGGACAAGTCTTGGATAGGAACTAATAGGACCAACAAATCTTATGTTGATGGAGTAGCAATTTTATTGATTATGCAAGACACAACTTATGGAAGATGGGGAACATCGACCCACGAGTTAAGAAAATGATCTTTCAATGCCATGTCCGTGTATGATTGTTTAAACCACATAGAGCATCAAGTGGAGAAAGTGCGCCCATTTATTCAAAGAATGGGTTTGATCTAAGCTACCTAAACCGGACTAAACATGGAGAGAAGGATGAGTCATCAATAAGTACCAAACACCGTTAACGCTACAATGTAGTTTGTTGACGACACGGATTTTGCTTCAGATATTCCAACAGATGCCCCAAAGAATAAGAGAAATGGTTAATGCTACAAAAGATAATTTTGATGAGGATGATCTTGTCAAGTTTCAACAATTATTATTAGACGCAGAGAAGCCTCTTTACGCAGGATGTCCCGACTTCACAAAGATGTCCGCAATAGTTAAACTACTCAACTTGAAGGGTAAGTACGGATGTTCGATAAGTTCTTTATCGAATTACTAGGATTGTTAAAGAAGATGTCACCACCGTAACGAAATGGTGGAAAAACTTATCAAGCCAAAAATATTTGAAATTGATGGGATCAGATACAAAAGATACATGTATGTATCAACAACCGCTTTCTTTATCGGAAGGATGACAAGGATTTGATCATGGTCGAACTTGTGGGATATCAAGATGGAAGGTGGATAATAAGACTAAGAAAGTGTACGAAAACATTCCAAAGAAAGGTAATGTGGTACTTTCCAATTATACCAAGACCGCAACGACTATTTAAGCTAGAAAGTATTTCGAGGATTTAAGATGGCACGCGACACGGAGGATAACCGATGGTGTGTTACGCCACCCCGCAGATTCAAAGGCATGGCGCACTATAGATGAAAAATTCTCAAATTGTCAAGATCCAAGAAATCTACGGCTAGGAATATCGGTCGATGGGGTTGACGCCAACTCGTGAAATAGGCATCACAAAGTATGGCCCGCTTTAACGGTCATATACAACCTTCCTCCATGGTTGTGTATGAAAAGAAAGTTTATCATGCTTTCGGTATTAATATCGGATACCCGGAAATGATATCGATGTTTTTAGAACCGCTTGTTGATGATCCGCAAACCTTATTCGACATGTGGGTTGATACATATGATGCATCCACAAAAGATAACTTTAATCTACGTGCCGTTGTGTTATGGACAATAAATGATTACCCCGCACTTGGTACATTATGTGGCTGCCCGCATAAAGGATTCAAAGGTTGTGTAGTATGGGAAAGATACAAACCGTGTTAGACTTTCTCGCCTCATCCAAGCAAAGTTATGTTGGTCACAGACGATATCTACCATATGACCATCCGCTCGTAAGGCAAAGGAAGGCATTTAATGGACAACAAGAATTTCTCCCGCCCAAACCCAATGACCGGGAACAAATATACAACGAGGTACAACATATTGAAAATAAGTGGGAAAAGGAAAACGAACAAACAATAATGCATCGAAAACCAAGAAGATACGAGAGGTAGAGGTGGGAAGATTCAAAAGCGTAAAAGAAACGTAATGTAAGTAGAGGTAGTTCAAGCCAAGTAAACGGACAAAACGGTGCGTATTGGAAGAAATTCAACATTTGGTATCGAAAACTTAGGTATTGGAGGCATAATTGCTCCACATTGTATTGATTTTATGCATGTAGAAAAGAATGTTGTCGAGAGTCTCGCCGAACTTTGCTACATGTTCCGTGAAAGACGAAAGATGGACCAATGCTCGATTGATCCGGCCGAGTTGGGGTAAAAGAAGAGTTGTTTGCTATGCAAGAACAAGACAAAACAACACTACCTCCAAAGAAAGTTACACATTAACGAATGTCGAAAAGATATTTTTGTGAAACTTTACACAACATCGTGGTACCACAAGGATATTGTTCAAATTTCTTCTTTGGTCACCCTAAAGGATAGGAAGCTCATTGGCCTAAAATCGCATGACTATCACATGCTAATGCAAGAGTTTCGCCAATTGCAATACGCTCAATCATGCACCCACCCACACGATATGCTATTATCGTTTTTGCTTTTCTTTAAATCAATATGTTGCAAAGAAATAATATTGCAAGAACTAGATAATATGCAAGCGTAATCGGTAGTGACACCGCGCCTACTCGAGAAGTTCTTTCCTCCATCATTCTTTGATATTATGATACATTTGACCGCACCTAACTAGGGAGGTAAAATTATGCGGTCCCATATGCTTTCGTGGATGTATCCATTCGAAAGATGTATGAAGGTTATTAAAGGACATGCGCGAATGTAAATAGACCGTAAGGATGCATTGTCGAGGAGACTATCATGAAGAAACAATAGAGTTTTTAGCGAATATCATAAATCCATGAAAACTGCTGGTATCCCACCGATAAACATGAAACAGATGAAAATGAGGAAGGAAAGCCATTGTCGGCCAAGAAATCAATCAAGTTTCATGAACTCTTTCGTAAAGCACATTTGTATGTAATAAATAATACGATGAAATTGTACCGTATATCGCGTAAGTCTTACTAACACATGTCTATTTCATATCGAAAATTAAATGATGTATCAAATATAATAATCAAACACGTTGTTTCAAAGACACAAGCAAGTTTTGAAAGCGTAAAACCCGTAAACGAATAGCATTTCGGAGAATGAGCACAAGAAATCTTTTGCCAATTGGTTACGCAAAGAAGTAATTAATCTTATGTTACTCAACATACCCTTTCTAAACCTTATTTCTCACTCATTTTAATCAAAATTGGTGTACTTATTGTTTTGAGCTAATATATACTTCTAATGAAATTCAGTTGAGAGAGAGTTACAAATCGACAAAGAAAGTGTATCGAAACTGTAAGGTGGATATCCTATGGACCACGCGCCACCGTAGTGAAATACGATGCATATCACATCAATGGGTATACTTTTCGCACGAAAGATCATGAAGGCAAAGTTTACCGTAATGGGGTTAGTGTTGAGGCATTAGATATCCACATATCTAAAGAAGTTGCAACCACAAGAAAAGCATATTATTATGGGGTTTTACAGAGATATGGGAACTAGATTACCGCTTCATGCAAATTCCTCTTTCAAATGTGACCGGGTTAATCACAAAGTCGGTGGTGTGAAACGCGATACTACTCTTGGGTATACATTGGTTGACCCGAATAGTTTAGGCCACAAGGTTGATCCGTTCATATTAGCCGCACAAGCACGACAAGTGTTTTATGTGAAAGACCGTAGATAAAAATTGTCTATTGTGTTTAAGACACCTCCCAAGAATTACAAAGATAAGTATGACGGCCGATGAGGAATTTAGTACCGCTATTCACCAAAGACAATGATAACATATTGCCACGTGTGGATCGACGTGACTTGGGTAACGAATCACGAACCGACTACTATCGAACCGACCGTGGAGGTGTTGTTATATTTAAAGTCCAAGTGAACCATGTTATGGTCAAGTTGTCACACTCTACCTTTATCATATTTCACTCTTTCAAAGCATATAGATTCGATTTTTGTACTTTTTAAGAATTTATGTTTATAATACAAGACTTAATATTAGTTAAATCATAGGTATATTTTTTTTGTTTAAGGATATGTTGAAAAGAAAGAATTCTCACAGATTGAGATGTATGGAAGTCAAGTAGTTGATGTGCTATAGTACGTAGTTAATTCGTGATGTCATTTTTAAGTCTGTTTGACCATTCTTTAGTCCGTAGTGTGCAAAAATAAAAACGATTTTTACTGCTTAAATAGTACCGCTACCTAATTTTAGATGGTCAAGTATTTATATGGATAATTTTATTTTTAGAAATCATATTTATCCTTTAATTACTTTATCCTAATCTTTAAAAGTTTAATTATTTTATTTCGATTAAGTCTCCTCACCAAAGACTAAACCCTAATTGCCCCGCACTACCAAGAATTCAATTAACATAAAAGATGGCACAATTAAAGTTTGTAGACAAGCACAATCAAGTGGGATTTCTCAAAAGCCCGCACGAAGCACAGTGCTCGAGCAGATAGTGGACTTTCTAAAGGGTAGTCATATCGTATGCCCTTACTCATAATCCAACTATCTATGATTCCCTAGTCAAACAGCTCGCGATCGCCATCGCTAGAACTATTGCCGATGGGACACTAGAGTTAAATGCAACTATTGATACGTTAGAGATTCAATCATCGAGGAATCACCGTAAGCAAGCTTCAATTGGTCGATGCCTCGTGGATTTCAATGTTGGCAAATCATGACCTCTTTCGTGGATTGGAAAAGATTGGATATCCAACCGATGGAACATTCACTTTTGAAGAGTCATTTTACGCCACAATGGCGCTTCCTTGTGCATCATATTTTACATTGTATGAGTTCTAAAAGTGGTGGATGGGATCAATTTGAAGCAATATTGCTTCGCATTGGTCTGCTCTCCACCGCGCACTCTTCAATTTTTCAAAATGATTTTGATGCCATGGTTGCTAATTCCAAGAATAAGAAAAGTTTTGATGTACCCAAGATTTTTGCAAATGATCTTAAATGTTGAAACAAAGAAGCAAACATCCTTACATTGCTCTCCTTTCACTAAAAAGATATTTGGTAATATGAAAAGGGGTTTTGAAGGGCACACAAGCCACTTTTGTCTCGCTATGTTGCCTTCTCTGCTACCGACCTCAAGGTACATCTACATCTGCTCCATCTCCCATCGCTACATCGTAAGCTCAGCTCAACCTACATCCGAACCTCGAAAAACAGAGTTTCAACAGAGGACACCAACACCCCACCACCTTCACCTTCACCCATAAGGAAGAACCACCGTGATTCTCAACCACAACCTCCAACACCCACTACTACAGCAGAACCCGCCCTTATCTATGGAAGATCTACTTCAACCGGTTCCACAACCGATTTCAAGGGTTGATGAGTTGGAGAAAAATTGAAGAAGACCAAGAAGTCACCGGGACTACTCGCAAAAGAGTTAAGAAATTGAGGGAAATTCAAACAGACGGGATAGACATTACAGACTCGAAGGTGAGGAATCCTCCGAGGAAACTCAAATTAGTCCTCAAGGATTGAAGCAACAAATCTTGTTTAAGAATTTAAATCACAAGAAATCCTTTAAGAAGAGACCGGATAAAGAAGTCGCAAGTTCTAGTGGAGTGGATAAGTCCGTGACTTTACTAACGATAAGTCCGGTGGTGCCGAAATTAAATCGCTTTTGATGAAGATTTTAATACCGGCTTTGATGTCAAGTTAATACAAGCATCGAACATATTAATCCCGGTAGTGATCCGTAGTACCGTGAGGAGTTTGTGCATAGGAAGGCAAAGGAATAGTGCAAGAATCTTCCGAGCCGTTGAAGACCAAAAGCAACTCGCAGAGAGGAAGCTAGCTTTGCGAGATTGCTAGGATTCAAGCAGAGGATGCGGTCAAGAAGCTAAACGCAGTAACAAACAAGGGATGATGAGTCGATTGCAAAACTCGCAGAGGAACCACAATTAATCAAGAACAAATGAAAAGGAAAGTCAAGTTCGAATCGCCAAATTCTACATCGATGAAGAATGGGATACTATAAATGCAAGATTATTAGTAAACAGAGATATCCTTCCCGATATTAACGGAGAAGACTATGCAAGTAAATTGGTTGAGATTGTTAATGCGAAGAAGAGGCTTCTCGAGAGCGTAGACAAAGAGAAAGGATGAATGCACCCATGACCAAAGTCGAGCAAAGGGATTATATGATCCACTATGTCAAAAGTCAAGGGAATCCTACCGAAGTTGAGCCGCTTAAGGAAATTGAAGAATGATGAACTAAAAGCGTAATTTGAAAAGTAATGTACCAAAATAAAAATTTTATTCCAATGGATTCGAGTTGGAAGCTTCAACGCTTAAAAGGAAGGGTTACAATCTTCAACCAAAGGATGCTAAGAAGCACAAGATTGCAGAGATCGAAAAGGTTGTCAAGTCGAAAAACTTGGTGATAAGCCAAAACCAGAAGAAAGAGGAGGAAGATGAGGTTAAGCAACCGCTTTGAATATGACAAGGAAGAAATCCAATCGGAAAGAAAGGAGTGAAAAGGATAAGACAAATGTTAAGAAGGAAGTGGAAGAGTACATGAAGGATAAGGTTGATGAACCGTCATCGTAAGAGTTTACCATGGGCTCCATTCCTACTGTGTTCAAGACTTCCGCTAAGATTGCAAAGGTTCGATCATCAAACATGGGAAAAAAGTAGTTTACTCGATAGTAAGGGAAAATCACACGTACACTATATATGTGAACTTTCCCGGTTTATTGAGTGATTTGTCCAGGATGATTTGAAGACCATGTACCACCGATGATGGAGAAGCATGGTGATGAGAGACCAAGAGGAATATGAAAGAGTCCTTTGGGGTGACTTGAAGACCATGTTTGACACACCGATGTCGATGATGAAATGTGAAGTCGGCCCACAACAAAAAGTGATCGATGGAGATATTTCCACACTTGTCGTGCACTCGCTTGGAATTAGAAACCGCAATTTTTATATGCTTACGTATGGAGTATCCACTTCCAAACAAGATTTTCGTGGCTATGCTTGAGAAGAAGCTTTTGGTGAAAGAAAGGATGATGCATGCTATCGCCTTTTGAGGTTAATTGAATCAAAAGCTCAACAAAGAATAATACCGGCAAGATAATGCTTAAGTCCGGTAGTATTCGTAGTTAGTTCTGCTTATGAAAACATAATAGTTTATTAGAGTTTAGGAAGGCATATGTACGCCAGAGATATCTTAGGAAGAGATATCTATATCCTTCTACACGCTTTGTATACTAGGTTTTCCTAAGTGTATAAAGGAACCCTAAAGTATAGTGAAATGAACTTGTACTTAGACGAATAGAAATATTAATAAAATAAGTTTATTAGTGAAATAGTATTTGTGTTCTTCTTGCTTGTTGTTAAGATTCCGCATTAACAATCAAGTACTCGTTGTTAAAGAGTTCTTCATATATATAATTAGTTTGGATTTATCCAAGTTTAGTATATTGTGGTGTTGCACAAGTGTTAATGTGTGTGCATATCAATGTGACTATAAAAGCCATCACCTACAAACCCACATTTTCATTAACAAAGACAATAAATGCAACAAACTTGACCATATGGTGTTTAAAGTGAAGAAACGTATATTTTTGTGACTATTGATTATCCAATGGCCACATCAAATTTATGTTTGTGTGGCCTTTTCTAACATTTAGTCGCACAAAGAATGTTTGTTTTGGGTATTTAGTCACATACAATTTATCATAAAGTGGCCAAAAGTGTTAATAAGTGTGACCATATGGTGTTTCAAGTGAAGAAATGTGTGTTTTGTGTGACTATTGATCATCCAATGGCCACTTGAATTTTATGTTTGTGTGGCCTTTTGTAACATTTAGTCACACAAAGCATGTTTGTTTTGGGTATTTAGTCACATACAATTACTCATAAAGTGGCTAAAAGTGTTAATAAGTGTGACCATATGGTGTTTCAAGTGAAGAAAGGTGTATTTTGTGTGACTATTGATCATCCAATGGCCACATGAATTTTATGTTTGTGTGGCCTTTTCTAACATTTAGTCACACAAAGCATGTTTGTTTTGGGTATTTAGTCACATACAATTAACCATAAAGTGGCTAAAAGTGTTAATAAGTGTGACCATATGGTGTTTAAAGTGAGGAAACGTATTTTGAGTGACTATTCATCATCCAATGGCCACATATTAAGTTACGTGACCATATGTACCGGATTTTGGCTACACTTGAATAATATGTGTGACAAAACGCTTAGTGTGACCATATATGGCATTTGGTCACGGTGTTAGTAGCAATGTGACTTTATAGATTAGCTTTCGCAAGCTAACACAAACTAAACTTTAAACACACATATTAACTTACGTGAACATATGTACCGGATTTTGGCTACACTTAACGAATGTGTGACAAAACATTTAGTGTGACCATATATGGCTTTTGGTCACAAGTGTTCAAGTGTGTGACATATATTTGTCATCGCTTATATGTATATCGTGACTAATGCTTCAACCTTACTTTTCATTTGTCACTTGTTCCAATTTCGATGTGGCTAAAGAGTTGGCAAAACATATCACCACCCTTAAATAATGTGTGACAAAACTTGACTCTATGATTTAGACACACAAAAATTACTTCATGTGACTAACGATCAAGGTTACTTGTATTTGTCACGCTGCTCCAAATTCATATGTGGCTAAATGATCCAAACAAAATCACCAGATACCTTTAGCCACACAACGCTCAATTGTGTGGCGACATAGTTCTAATGGTCACACAATTAAAATTTTCATGTGTGACTAATTAGTACATGTTGTCAATTTTCAGACCTTCACCACACAAATATGCGAATGTGTGGTCGCTCCATTTCGACCATGCGTGACCAAATCCTGCTTTTGTACTAGTGTGGTAGAGATTAAGAGGCATTAAATGAACTGAAATTACCATGTTCTCATGTTCGTTTATATTAATAATTTTCTAAATTTATGATGTCTACCAAAATTATCAATGTTTTACATGGAAATTAAGTTATTTAAAGAAATATTAATCTTTATTAAACACTTCTAAGCTTGTGCGACCATGGCACAAGTTAGAAAAACCCAAAAATTTAATAAGAGAAAAATGAATTTAGAAAACAAAGTAAGTGTGTTATTTACTCACTCAAGGCAACTGGTTGAAGTTCTTATCCCAGAAGGAAAACGACACAAACGCAGAAGCTCTGGAAGTGCGCAGATTTTCAGACCATTTAACCCAAATATGCTTTGTGGAAGATGACTTATGCCTGTACGATTTATATCTAGCTTTTCTAAACATTCTAATCGGCCAAGATCTTCGGGTAACTTCTTGAGAAGAGTACAATGATCAAGTTTGAGAAACTTCAGATATTTCAACATACACATACACTATCTGGAAGATGTTTAATACTTGTACCCTACAAACCTAGTTTCTCCAGAGATTCTAACTGGCCAATGTCCTCAAACAACTTCTTAAGATGCTAACCTGTAATAGCGAACGACTTCAGAAGTTTTAGCATACAGATGCCATTTGGAAAATGTGTAATCGTTGTACCCTACAAATCTAGTATCTCCAGTAATTCTAATCGGCCAATGTCCTCAGGCAACTTCTCAAGACTACAACACTCTGTAACATAGAGCTCCTTCAGATGTTTTAGCATGCATATGCTATCTGGAAGATATTCAATTTTCTTACTACTTACAAATAGAGCTCTTCTAAACATTCTAAGTTGCCAAGATCCTCTGGTAGCTTCTCAAGATCACCACTATTGACTTTGAGTGATTTGAGATGTTTCAACATACAAATGCTATCTGGAAGATATTTTATCTTCGTAGCATTCAAATAGAGCTCTTCTAGAGATTCTAACTCACCATGATCTTTGAAAAACTCCGGAATATGGGCAAGATCTTCGTAGATTGTAAGTTTCTGTGAACAATGTAAACTACAAATCACGTCTGAAAATATCTTAAGGTCTGTGCAAACACATAGACCAAAAGAAATAAGCTTCTCAATATTTCCAACTGATGACGGTAGATTTTCATCATAAAAACAATCAAACCGCAACTTTGGGAGATTACTGTCGGGGTGCAATGGGCATGAATTTAGGGACTTACCAACCAGATGTAAAGTAGCCGAAGAACGACTAACTGACTCGGTTCAGATCCACCGCCAAACTCAAATTGGGGAAACCTCAAACAACCACTTAAGTTTAAGTAGCCAACTTTTTTCAGACATCCGACGGGAGCATTAACTTCCATCAACTTATCACATCCTCTAAGATCTAACTGTTGGGTTTTACTAATCATAACAATTATAGAAAAACACATAAACATCATCAAACATGCAGCGGAAGTAATAGGAATAATACTTGTAAATTTAATTAACCGAATTAAAAGTATATGCGTACATTTTGCGAATCAATGCAATTATGGTTTATGAAAACCCCTAATTAAGATCAACGACCAAGAAACCCTAAACCCTAATAACTTAGGTTTTATGAATGTCGACCAAAACCCTTGTCGACCCACCAAGATATGAAAACACAAGTGTATTTGCTCTTCGTTCTTGTACACACGTATTAGTAACTAATCAATGAGAAAAGCTAGGTTCTTGATCACAATAGATTAACCAAACACCTTTGTTATGCTCAAGGTCACTCGCAAATCCCTTACATGGGGTTTTGTCATCGACCTAAGAACAAGAGGAAGAAATAAGAAGTTTGGCCTTCTATTGAAATCTAGTGTACCAAAGGATGAATACATGGGGATGTATTTATAGCCTTATGGTAGATGTCAAGATTACTATGGTTTCCGATGTGGGATTCCATAGGTTCGGCCAAAAACAAGCCCAAAAGAGGATTCCTAAAACCTTCTATTGGCTTGTTAACTTTTCTTCATATCCCGTTGACATTTAATGACCGATAATCAAAACTCGTCAAATATTAAATATCATTAAGTATTTATTTCGTGATCAAATAATTAAATATAACATTTTATATATTAATTATTTATACATTGATTCTCATACGTAATGTGTGCAATCCCGAAGTATCGAGTTCGAATCCGGTCATACTAATATTAATAATTATCCATAAACCTTTCAGCTCCCACTTGGATATTACTTAATATAGTAATGACATTGGTTAGTCTAGCTTTAACACGCCAATGCCCCCAGATCGAATCGAGCATGGTCTTCTGGAAAAAACCATTTAATGATTCATCATTTTTACTTATCCTTTTGTTACTAATACTACATTAACTATGAATATGGATCAAGTCATTTCACAAGTTAATATTCTGTTTCTTGTTGTATTTGATTGAACAAGATTACCAAATCATCTGAACGTATTCTAGATAGATCTTGGGTAAGGCCTTACAAACATCTTGCCAATCCTACGAGAGGCCCAAATATAGTATTATGCTTTGAGACAAATTCAAAGGAACAAATTCTCTTGACTACAAACATAACTCATGAACTTTGTAACACTTCAAAATAGCCCTTATAACTACCATTCCACGGATAGCGTTAGACTATCTTACACAAATGCACTACATTCATATCGCTTATCCGGTATCTCAAGTCCGAGGATAAACACTTCATGATATACTTAATGACAAAGATCCATAAAGTATCATCATGTAAAGTTGGGATCTGTCCTATATTCAATTCATTAAATATCATGTGAATTTGGCATGTCCCACGCATCAACATACTTAAAGTATATTCTACCAAAACTCAGATTTGTCTTAATTCAATGACATTCCCACATCATTGATCGACAACGGACTTTTAGAATAGCATAAGTTATTCACGGATTAAACATGCAAATATAGGATATAATATTAAGAAAATGAAAAATAAACATACCCAATATTTTATTTCATTTAAATAATATTTGTTCATAACATCCCTTATCCAAATACTAAATAGATCAATGCATGATAATACTTGTTAATGAATTATGCCTCAAGTAATGACAATCATACTTGTTGACAAGGCATAATTTCAACTAACTTTGATCTATTGGAATTTTGAGAATACTTATTTCAAGAATTCAACAAGTGAAGTTCTTGTATGTGTGCATTCAAAATATCTTGATATTGCCACATAATATTTCATAAAATGTGTGACATCCTCAACCACCAATTTATGACAATCAAACTTTCAAACATTTTAAAGTTTAAAGTATTCTTATTCTTTAATGTATAATGCAACTATGCTCTTAGTTGAGCACACCTAGTTCACATGGTCATTTACAAGGATGAAATCCTACCATGACTAGTATTGAGTGTCACCTCAATTAAACCAAAGAACATTGTATACAAACAACAATATGCTCTTTAAAATCTCTCATAAACTTCAATATCTATAGTGTAGTGTTTGATGCCTTCCAAACTTTCAAGTTCGCTGGTTATGACAATTACGCAACAATTCTTGTATTGCTCATCAAGAGAATTTTGAGAGCAATTCCAGTGAGGAATGTAATTCTAGATTAAACATATTCTATTAGAATATTCACTACACTAGTTATCTAATAACTTCATTAGATATCAATGTTGTCAAATCATCTTGCATTCAAGCATGATACAACAGTAACATGATGTACATGAAAAATCCTTATGTCAAACAAAGATTTAATTCATGTTCTATATATCTATTTTCAAAATGATATATCATGTTCTATTAGACTCATTTATTTTACCGCACATGTTTATTAATAATAAACATATATTCCAAGGTTGTATGTCTTATTTTCTAAATCTTTCAAGTGAAGTTTCATTCCAAACTAAAACTTAACATTTAGCTTAGATGGAATGTTACTACCCACAACATATAAGATTTAGGGTGTGTTTGTTTCATTAAGATGTTTCGGTCTGATCGACTACCACATCTTCTCGGTAAGAGGTGGCTAGAAAGTCTAAATCGAATCGAAATAATGTTGTTTGTTTTGTATAATTGTCGAGATTTTAAGTGCTCGTTTTGCAATTTGTTTATTAAACCAACGCAATGCGATAATAAGTAACTTATGTAAATATGAAACAAGACTTTTTATCATAAATATAACATAGTTAATAAACAATCAAATATATTATATAAAGTTTACAAAACGAGTAAGAGGCAGTAAGACAAGTTTCCCACCTCTTAATGAGTAAGATGTTATATGTCTAACTGGGTCTTACTCAAAAGAAAAAAACAAACAAGCAAAACGTATGCCCTCCTCTTACTGGTAAGAGTAAGAGGTCTAGTAAGACTTTTTTTTTAAAAACAAACATACCCTTAAAGAAAATAAACATAATACTCCCACTAGCTTTCAGGAATACTTAGAAATTATCTTATTTTAATATTAAATCAAAACTAGGATTTAATAGTTAAACATAAGAATCATCTCCTAGATGCATGCATATATCCATTTATGGATTCTTGTAGTTTGTACATTTTCAAAGATTATGTGAATTCATAAAACTCATTTGTATTACTTATCGTCCTCGCAAAAGCAATCACACAAGAAAGAGTTTTAATATTCCATTGTTATTTTTCATATTAATGAAAATAAGTATGACAATTATAATCATTATATATTTAATGTGCCAAGGAAAGAATACTCAATCACAGTTAATTGCTTAAGTGTGATTAATAATCTTGTCACAAGTCATGCATTAAACACATGTACAATTTTGTCCATATGATTTCTACACAAAGATTTAAACCACTAAGGTTTTCTTTCTTTTTGAAGAAACTCGTCTTCATTAAGATAAACCAAATTCCAAAGTTGATTATCTTTTTGGACAGCATCTTAACATTCATAGTATGAATAATTTACCACAATTCAGTATTAGGTAAATGCATCATCATGATTAACAGGTTTACCATAATCCTGCAACTCATATATCTCAGCACATCAATCAATTATCTAAGAATCCTTGCGGATCTATGAATGAGAATTCCACCATCTTGAGGTCTATCATATTTGACCTCATCATGATATTTACTAGTGTATTTTAGAAGATTATGTGTTTTGTAATTGTAATTTAATCTCTTCAAAATCTAAACAAAACTCCCACTTGCTTTTGTAATTTAAAAAACTATCTATAAATACTTTAGCAATTAGAACAACACTAAATTATTTTCTTTTGGGATATTACAAATCACATTAACAGTTCATAAATCTTGTTCATTAATAACCTACTCCATAAGTAGTTTTAACAAATTAGAACTTTAATATAAGACTCAATGTTATTCATCACATTTCATACTAAAATGGTGTCTTAATAATCTTCTAGGTTTGAGTTTTATTAAGTATATCCAATCAATACTCAATTTTCTAACGTTGATAACTTTTGGAAGAAAAGAAGATATAGTTATCTTGAATCAAACAATATAACAAATGTTTGATTCTTCTAACTGAACATTTCATATATATACAGTATTTCATTAGAATTAATATTGTAAGACAATCTAACAATATGTAAGATAAACATATTCCTTTTGGCTTACCTATTTTACCAAATAAGACAACTTAATGGTATAATAGAATATTTTAGCCAATTGAATGCTTTATAACATAAGTATTATTTGACCAAGTCAAAAGACATGACAGTTATAATATCTTACTTTATATTATAAGTCTTTAAAAGACTTCATGTTTGTGAGTTTATACAAAAACACATAACCATGTATAATTTAAAGTTATTATGAACACCACGCCATGGTTTCAATTAATTAATTTTCAAGTTAATAAACTACTCCATCTATTTATGTCATTCTAAAATTACATAAATATTCAAGATAGAATTAAATTACTATATTTATTTATGTCATTCCATGAAGTGTCCAACTTAAGAAACTGTAAAAACATCCACGCCCGATCCCACGACAAGTGGAGATTTACCTTGAGATTACAATCTAGCCAAGATCTCACTTAAACTAAAATGTAACTTCAAGTGTTTCTATATTTTGAATGACATAAGACATAAAAGTAGTCTATGCTATAATTTTGACACATGTTCTTTAAGCAAGACAATCTTATTAGAACGTTAATCTCTTGCCTTACGATCAAGAGAATCCATTAATCATATTTGTATGTGTTGTTCCTTTGCACACAATAGATGCTTCTCCCACTTGTGCATAGAACAACACCATATAGCACACAAACAACACGACTTGCATTTTGTTTATGTGAACAATATGATAGTGTCATAGATATATATAAGTATTACAAGTAGATGTAGGAGCACTTAATTATCAAGGAAACGTTCACGACTATCCTTGAGAATATGAATGTCTACATTTTTGAACGTAATGTATTATTTCAAGAAAATCTAGAAATAATCTGAGTTACTACCAAGATGACAAATCTTGTAACTCCCACCTAATTAGACAACGTTACAATAATGTCTTATTCAAGAATACACCATACTCCCACCGGATTTGACAACATTGTAAGTGTTTCATTAACCAAAGAAAATAGCGTGCTATTACGTTGTTACCCTTTGTAAGACCATTCGTAACAATTACTCGGGTAGTAAAGAGTGTATTCTACTTTGTAGATGATGAATCATCCATCAATGCTATTAACTTGAAAAATTGAGCATGCAATTTCTTCCTTAATAGGTCTACTATCCCCACAATGGTGTGTAGCACCTTTAATTGGTCAAAACAAAACAACGAGATAAAATATACTAGTTTTTCTTTTACCAATTTTGAGGTAATTAGTCTAGATTCTAATTTAATAACTCATAAAATGTCAAACATGTTTTATGGTTGACCAAAATCTCATATATGAATTCAATCACCAACATAGGGTAATGAAATCTCTTAAGGAAAACATGGTGTGCAATTTTCTTAACTATTAAAGTTGCTATGAGTTATATTAGAATTTAGACAATTCTAATGTTCCTAACATACCTTTCTCAATCATGAAAAGGAATATGATTGAGTCTGACTCTTCTTCCATGGAAAAAAGTCTATGTTTGTCTTTTTAGTAAATTTTTCTTGATCAAACATTTGTTTGAAAACAGAACAAGATCAATTTACCAAAGCCCAAACCATGTTTACGGTTTAATGTTGCATTAATACAATCAAAAGAATTAACAAAATTCAATTTTTAGTATTTTCGATAATTAAATCTTTCAAGAAAATAAAATACCCTTAGGTCAATATTCATATTAACCATAGAATTTTCCTTGAATCTAGGACCCTCATTATCATAGTTTCACCACATCAGTTGATCTGCTAGTGATGAAAGTATAGAATAGGTAATTGTCGAAGAACAATAATTGACAAACAAGTTTTAAATTCCTAGAAAATATGGGATTTACAATTTTGCCAAACAATTATGCAAAATGTAAGCATGTTTTATCCCATCTTATGCCTTAAGTTATAGGTCTCACTAGCTAGCTTAATTAAGTTGTCTAATTTAGAAACTGCAAATTATTTAAGCTGAGGTCTCACACAACATAAAGATTCACCTTGTTATTGTAATCTAGCTCAAGGTCTCACATAACTAAATTACAACTTCAAGTGTTTCATATCATTAGATGGCATAAACTTAAATTTTAAAGGGTACAATTTTTGATGTGTAATCAAAACTTATGTATGAAGAAGCATGCATACATCTTCATAAAAAAAATTTTCAAAACCTTACTCATAGTTTTAAATTGCTAAGATTAAATTCTACAAAGTTTTAATCGATGCGTTGATAAACTTACAACTTTGCACTAAGATGCTTCGTACATAGAGGGGCAGAGGACCAGGTAAGCGCTGAAGCATAACCTTAGACATTCTTTCAGTGTGACTGTGCGCACTTCTTTAAACCACCTTTCAAGTTTGTTCTTTTGGGTGAGCCGTTCTAACCATTTAGTACAGTCGCATCAGTCGATTAAAAGTTCAAGATTTAATACTTAGAAAACAAATCAAATTTCGCCATTATTTAGTCCATTTGATTTTCTATTCTCGAAAGACCCTTTTTGCTTACTAACATGTCATACAATATAAACAAAAGGCACTTAAATAAAAATTAAAACGAACTCAAATAAAATACATATAACTTAACAATTAATATATGTAAAAACAATTAGCCACATGCATAATTTGTTCGATAAAACCCTAATAATCAATTCTAGGTTTAATAATGCATATGTTTAACCAAGACTTCTACGTGTTTTCATCAAGTACAACGTGAGCCACATACATCGAAGAATCGATTGCGTAAGTCTTAGCTAAAACACATACCACATAGCACATAATTGATTCATTAGATATATTGAGGTTTTCCCCAATTCAATATTTATCAAAACGAATTACATGTGAATAAACTTAACAATTAACGATAAATATATACTTAACAATTTAATCATATAATCAATAATCCATGATAAAACATGCATGTATTTACCATGGATTCCACATAACAATTATTCAAGAATTCCCAAGATACGCATAATTATGTCACATAACAATTACACATAATTATACACATAAAAATATACATGCAATCCTAGGGTTTTTACAAGTTTTACAAAAAATATAAAACCTAATTAAAAATTAAAGGGTAATCGACCCAATTAATAAAAATTAGGGTTCCAATTTTAAAACCCTAGAAACCAATAAAAGCATGTAATAATCACAAAGATTCAATTTTTATGTGTTTCGGTAATTAATTACAACATATTAACGGCTCGTGATGCCACTGTTGGGTTTTACTAATCATAACAATTATAGAAAAACACATAAATATCATCAAAGCATGCAACAGAAGTAATAGGAATAATACTTTTAAATTTAATTAACCGAATTAAAAGTATATGCGTACCTTTTGCGAATCAATGCAATTAGGGTTCATGAAAACCCCCAATTAATATCAACGACCAAGAAACCCTAAACCCTAATAACTTAGGGTTTATGAATGTCGACCAAAACCCTTGTCGACCCACCAAGATATGCAAACACAAGTGTATTTTCTCTTCATTCTTGTACACACGTATTTGCAATGAATCAATGAGAAAAGCTAGGTTCTTGATCACAATAGATTAACCAAACACCTTTGTTATGCTCAAGGTCACCGCAAATCCTTACATGGGGTTTTGCTTCACGACCTAAGAACAAGAGGAAGAAAGAAGAAGTTTGGCCTTCTATTGAAATCTAGTGTACCAAAGGATGAATACATGGGGATGTATTTATAGCCTTATGGTAGATGTCAAGATTACTATGGTTTCGATGTGGGATTCCATAGGTTCGGCCAAAAACAAGCCCAAAGAGGATTCCTAAAACCTTCTCTTGGCTTGTTAACTTTTCTTCATATCCGTTGACATTTAATGACCGATAATCAAAACTCGTCAAATATTAAATATCATTAAGTATTTATTTCGTGATCAAATAATTAAATATAACATTTTATATATTAATTATTTATACATTGATTCTCATACGTAATGTGTGCAATCCCGAAGTCTCGAGTTCGAATCCGGTCATACTAATATTAATAATTATCCATAAACCTTTCACTAACCTCTCAAGATTTGGAATCAGCTCAAGGTCAAGGCTCCTCAACCTTGATCCAAGAAGGCGGAGGGATTTGTGATTTGGACATGCAACATACACGTGAAGTTCAACAAAATCAAGACAACTAGAAAAAATTAGCGTCTCGAGATTGGGAGTCAACCCAAGGTCAAAGGTTCTTAACTTTGATCCAATGATCTCGAGGTAGTTGAGCTTTTGACAACTACCTGGCATGCAAAGTTCTTTTAAAAAGAAACAACGAATTAGAGACAACGTCTCGAGATTCGGAGTGATCCCAAAGTCAAAGGTCGTCAATTGTGACCCTTCGAGAGAAACGAATTTGAGTTTTTTAAGAACCTACCAGCAAAAATAAGACAACAATTAACAAACCAATAATTAATAGCATTATTACGAATTATGCAAAATAACCAATCAACAATTATTCTACCTTTTCTTCTCCCTCTTCCCAAAGTTGTACCATTCTGCTCCTTTCCATTTCAAGTCCAACAAGATTGTTTGCTTGAAATGTTTTGGGTAAATACAAGAAAGGGTAATGAATACATATTACATATTTTAAAGAATTTGGAAAGTATTGGGTAGATTCATTCAATTGGCTGGTATCATTAAATTTTGGATCACTGGCAAGACATTCGTCATCACTTTCACAGTCAGATTCAGAATCATAATCTGCAAAATACACTTCAAGATATCCAAGTTTCTTCATTTTTCCAAGACCTTTCATAACAGTTATCGCATTTACTCTCCGCGCATAAAGTTTTAGACATCTTGTTGCTTCAGTACCCTGCAATCCAAAAACATTGTCAGAAGTCATAACAAATGAAAATGTATTAGTTTTCTCCATCTTACAAGTAAACTGATCTTTACCATGTCATTAGCCAATATATCTTCAATTTCCTCTTCAATCCACAAATGGCTATGTTTGTTAGTCTCATCGGGGTGCTCACGACGAACAATGTTCTTTCCCATTTCTTCTATATGGTCATGCATGCCCAAATATTCCTTATCTTTAAACTTAGAAGAAATAATAGTTATGAGAGATCTCTGCTCAAGAACTTTTAAACCAATTCTAGCATGAAATCCACAACTTTCAAGAATTCTAATTGCATGTTCTTTGCTCTTGCCTTTCAATATGCATGCAATGTCTAGAAATATTTCCTTATAATCATCCTCGAGACTGATATAGCTTAATTCTAGCTTTTCCAGAGTGTCCTTTAAGGGAATTTTTTCTAATCTATCTATGGCATCTACCCATTCAAGCTTATCTTTACCACAGAGAAATGAACCCATTACTTCAATTGTTAAGGGAAGACCAGCAGCATAACGTACAACTTTCCTTGATAGCTCTTCGTATCATTGAACTGGATTTTCTCTTCCAAATGCATACCTACTAAAGAGAGAAATTGCTTCCTGCTTTGATAAGAGAACAATATCACGAATCACGTCCACTCGGTGTGATACCAATACTTGCTCATCTCTAGTTGTAATGAGAATTTTACTTCCTGGCTTAAACCACTTTGGCTCACCGGCTAACGCCTTAAGTTGTTAAATGTGGTCCCCATCATCTAGAACAAGAAGAACCTTTTTACAGCACATCATCCTTTTCATTATGTTTTTCCCATCATTAACACTATCTAGAGTGACGCGTTCATTTAGCACTTTTGAAAGGACTTGTTCTTGTAAATTCTTCAAACCAAACATAGAGGCTTTTGAAACTTCTCTCACATTCCCAACAAAGCTTTTAGCTTCGAAATGATTAGATAGATGATCAAAAACAGCTCTCGCTGTAGTTGTCTTCCCAGCCCCTCCCATGCCCTTGATCCCTATCATGCGAACTTCATCAATACCAATTTCTAAAGATGAAATAACATCCCTTGCTCGGGTCTCCATGCCGACTAACTTTTCATCAACGTCAAAATTAATGGAACGTAACTCTAGTGAAATCTCTTGAACAATTTTATTAATGAATTTAGCTTCGTGCCTGTATGTATGTAAAAACATGATCTGTTTAGCATACAACATTCATATATGAAGTAAAAACGTAGTACTCATCAAGAAACAAAAGTAAGGAACATGGCACGCATAGATATGATGAAAGAAATTACCCATCAAGAGTGTTCTTCAGCTCCCAACCAGCCAGATCAGCTGCTTTTTTCAAAGCATCTCTCCATTTCTCCGCAGCCTCTTCATTTTCATGTTTAGCAAAAGCTTCACCAACAGCCCCACTTTGTTTGCGGATTTCGGTGGGTTCCACGTCGTAGAAAACAGGGTAAGCAGTGTGCTCATCCATCTTCTGGCACTCCATAATCTTGACAAGCTCATCCAGACACCATGACGAAGAAGCATAGTTTTTGGAAAAAACAATGATGTAAAATTTGGAGTCTTCAATGGCTTTGATGAGATCATCGCTGATCCTTTTCCCTTTCTGGATTTTCTCGTCGTCTTTGTAAGTGTAAATGCCTTTGTCTTTAAGAGCATGATAAAGATGATCAACAATGTATTTACGGGTGTCTTCACCCCTGAAGCTTAAAAACACATCATACTTAAACCTTTTCTGAACGGATGAGTTTGAAGAAGATGCCATTCAATGATCCTGTTAAATTAAAATTTTAGTCCTTATGACAGTGATTCAAGCATTAACAATCATGTTTGAAATACAGATACAGAAAAATTATTTAGATGCCAAGAAGACGGGTCAAAACGAGTAAGCATGATTAGTAAATTGTGGAGTAAAGGAGAAATGGTTCGAATTTTTGTCAAATATTTCTCAAATACTAAATCGGTTATTCAAATTCGTAACCTTAATAATACAAAACATTCTAAAAGCAAAGGGACTCTCCGAAATTAACTTCTCGGACAGACTTCCTACGGGATAAACTAGTTTTAAACAACGAAATAAGTCTATAATCCTAAAGTATCTACAAAAATAAATTCTAACAAACTAAAAAACTAATAATTCAAACGTAGACATTAATACCACAATTATACACAAAACAAAACACATAAACTCTAAATAACTGAATAAAAATGAGCAAACCAAACTTGAGAAAAGTGGTGGTGCTGGGCTGTCGTGGTGAAAATGGTGGTGGTGGCTGTAAGAGATAGTGGTGGTGATCGTGGGTTTGACTTTTGAGAAATAAGAAATCAAAGGTTTGGAGATGGGAATATGGGATATTAAAAGAGTAAATTCTTGGGACAAAAACTTTGGTACAAAAATTACACGTCTTCCAAAAATGTCATGTGCGAATGTGCGAATGCGAGATTCCACTAATTTATTAGCACAGTTATTGTTGGGAATAATGTTTTAGTTATTGTGATGTTATTGGGTATTTGCTGAAATGACATGCCACTAAAATGTATTAGTGCCATAGTGCACCTAGAACTCTTAATATTAACATAAATATCCTTCATATAAATTCTTACAATGTTGATAAATGAGTAAGCGGTATCACGCTTCATTATAAGCAATGGCGGAGCTAGAAAAATTTCTGTGGGAGGGCCGAAACAAAATTTTTTCGAGAAATACATTAAATGGGAGGGCTGAAATAAATTTTTTTTCGAAAATACACATGAAATCGCTAAAAAATACACTAAAGGGCTTAGGCCTGGGGGGCCGAGACCCTTCCCGGTCCCTTAATAGCTCCACCCTTGACTATAAGTACGAGAAGCTTCAAGTTGTATATTAAAAAATGCGTTTAATAAAATATAAACAAAAATACTTATCGGCTATGTTTAAGATCATATTTAAATAATTTGCATGTTTAATCAGATACAATTATCCTTAATACTTCGTATAAATATCATTATAAAAATTCCCTCATTAGAATACAATTATTACTTGTCATATACATAAACTTCTTGACTTAAGATAAATATTTAAAAGCGAGATATTTTTGTATGTGCGTTGCTACGGATTCAAAACATTCATTTTATAGTTATGAAATAATATGCTTTTTCAAGCAAAACTATCAAGAATAATAAAGAAATATTTTTAATGAGGTAAAAATATATAGCTTAATGGTCCGACAATAACAATAATTAGTTATTGTAGTACTTAACTAAAAGAAGTATTAAAATATAAAATTTAAAGGGTTTAAGAATCAGTTTCATATCACGAGTTATTCAGAGCCGTGCTACGCACATCAGTGTGAATCATAGGGACCGAATTATAAAGGAGATGAAGGTTGTTGGTACTTATGATTCTTCTGTTCAAAGCTTTGCGGATATTAGAAAATCGCAAGAAGAGGATTTAGATGAAGTTGATAGGCTGATGTTTGTGGTAACACAAAAGCATGTTCGTCTTCGTGCACTGTTATCTTTTATCGAAAAGTTGGAGACAACGAAGTTTTGATATTTATTTTCAGTTTTTAAGATTTTTGAATATATTTATTTAATAATTAAGATGTTTTTTTATGATAATGTTTTTTGTAGTGTTTTTTATGCATCTTTTATCATAATTGGCAAACTTGAGGATTAGTTATGTAATATTGCCATTTTTTTTTTGTAGTAGAAGGATTGAATGCGTTAATGCAAAATTTATGTCTAAAACCGATTTGATATTTCTGCAAGGGAAAATAAACCAACTGTGTGGATTTAATTTTTGTAATCATGAAGTATGTTCAGTTACAATTCAGTTTTGTTACTTATAATGCATTAGTACTTATTTCAGATTTAATAATCTCTCTTAATTTTATCACTCAAAAAACCCTTTGTGACCTAACCACACAAACAATGGCTGATACAGCTGAAACTCCCCTCATCACGAACTCAAAGAATCTTCTGGGTCACAAAAGCTACATAAAGCCTTCAAGTTTCTCTTTGTCCAAGAGCATACAGAAGATGAAGCGTTCCTCATGTGGCTTGGGGAGCGACACAGAGAGCTTCAAAGGAAGATCCAAAAAAGGACAGAGACAATAGCGGAAGTGTGGTCGTTCAACCATGATGAAGAAGAAGCTGGTGGTGACACTTATGAGTGCTTACGTGAGGTTTAGATCAGGGAGAGGAGGAGAATGAAGGCCCTTACGGCCATCTTGGTTGAGGTGCGTGATGGTTTATCTTAGAAGGATCATCACCTCACCATTATGGATATGTATGATTAGGGCATGATGGCACAACTTGGTTGGCTTCTTTTGTGTTTTTTTATCATCTTGATTGTATGTTCTCTTTTTTTGATGGGTGGCACATGAATGGATGTTGATGAAGACCTAAATGGTCTTGATGTAATTAACTATTATTAATGGAATGGCAGTAAAAATATTAGTTCTACTTTTGCTGTTGTGTTATTTATTTTTATTTTTTTTCCTTTTTTCCTTAATTTTAATTTTTAAATTTTTTTATTTATATTTTTTAATGGAGAGGGTATATACAGAGTGGGTTTTGGTACTTTGACTTTTTCTCAGTCATACACATGAATATACACACACTTAAAGTGGATCGATTACAGTTGACTAAGCAAACTTAGGGTTTGATCCTTTTGGGGTTTGGGTGAAATAAAAATGATCCATCAAATAGATTACAATAAAATCTATTTGATTTGGGGATTCTTTAATCGTTTTAGGGTTTGGTTGAAATAAAAAATGAAGATAATGAAAATCCTAGTTACTCTCAGGTGTGTGTTTTAAAGATACACGTATTATATTGATTTGTTGGACTTTGTATTAGTTTGATGAATTTAGTCATTTTTGTTTTGCATTTGTTAAAAACTTGTTACTTTATGGTTAGGTTAGATGTCTGTGAATTGTATTGATAAAGGGAAAGTATAAAGCTAAGTAGTTTAGAATAGTTGGCTAGTATTTCATTCGGCGGATGTTTTTGCGAATAATTAGAGCAAAAGAGATATTAAGGGGTGTTTGGATTAGCTTATCTTGTGGGTTTATCGGCTTATTGAGATTTAGGAAAGATAATAAGCTCACTGTTTGTTGGCTTATTAGCTTATCCACTTAACCTTATGGCTTGTTTAAGTCATAAGCTCAAATAGGTAAGGCTAAAAAATTAAAATAAAGTAGGCTTATTAGCATTCCCAAATCTCAATAAGCTGATAAGATCACAAACTAAGCTAATCCAAACACCCCCTTAGGGTTACTTATTCTTAGGCTTAGGTTGACTATCTGTTATAAGAATTTTGCTGCATTTCTATTGAGAGAATAAGTAAGAAAAATGGTGGATGTTTATGCGAATAATTAGGCCAAAACATATATTAATTTGTTTATTTGTATTTATGTATGCAATTCTGATTGCGATTATATTATTTAAAAGGTTTCACAAACATAAATAGAGCTTTTAAGGTAGATTTTCGAAAGTCTCTTTGAAAACAATATTTCGGGTTCGATGCTTGGATTCAGTATCTTTGTCTCCCAGCATCAGTATCTCGAATCCAGCGGGACTCATTACCCTAGATGCTGCAGCATAAAGTTTCCCATGACTGGACACAAGATTTAGCAAATAGACTCCTACATGCGCAAATGATTGGCCTTGACGTTTGTTAATGGTCATTGCGTAGCATGGTTTCACTGGGAATTGCATGCGTTTCATTATGAATGGCCATTGTGTTTGTGTGGATGTAAGTGTAATTATGGGTATAAGAACGGTGTCTCCTATCTTTGAGCCAGTTAGGATTTTTGCGTGTAGAACAAATTGACCAAGATCAGTGATGGGGATTTTTGAAAACACAAAAGAAAATTAGCATAAGTTTACCCAAACACCCTCATTTAATCAATTACCATGACTGCATTTCAGTTGCATTGTTACTTAAACCATAAGCAGAAAGCATTGCATTCATACTTAAACCATAAGCACATGGGTTACAATAGATTTATTCTAGGGCATTTAAGGCATACATAAACCACCAACATAAACTAAACCATACTTTTTTCCTCTTCCATTTTGAACCATCTCTTGCATCTTTTGGATTTTTGACAATAAATGGCTTGATACCAATTAAATCACAACTTTCCTTATTTAGCAGCCCTAGAACCTTAATACTATCAGCAAAAGCAAGCTTTGCAATCTGTTTTGAGGTTAAACTCTTGCTAGTTTCAACCTGTTTTTAGCTTGAACCCATTTTTGGTTGATAAAACTGCATTTCATCATAACCAAGATCAGAGCGTGAATCTTCAACCTTTGGAAAATAGTCAGCCTATGGCATTGGATATGATGCATCCGAAATTTCACTGGTGGAAATGGTTATGGTTTCTGCACAAAAAGAAACAAAATGAATGGTGTGTTACAGATATGAGAACTGACATGAAAAAGATAATGTTGAATACCTGGTTTCTTGTTGGAACTCATATTTGCAATTGTAGTTTTTGTTACAGATGTGTGGAGGGTTGTTTGGTGCTTATGCTTTTATATAGTGGATATGTGAAGGGTTGTTTGGTGTATCAATTATACAGAAAGCAGTCAATGTGCAGGGATTAGGATAAAAAAAAAACAGTGTTTGCTAGCAAAGATTCTCATCTTTACTTTAGTCCAAATTGCAATCACTTCCTAAAGAAAAAAATAGTGTTTGCTAGCAAAGATTCTCATACTTTGGCCTGCATATCCTTGCTCTGCACACACAAACTTATACCAACTCAATTATAAGCCTTACCAAGGCTTTTTTTGTAACTTTTGCTTAGTCATAAAGTCAATTTACACACTCATAAAGGCACTTTATTATATATCGGAAAAAAGTTTAGTAACTAAATTTGTATGCAGAGGTTTGTTAAGTGACCTTCTATGTACCTACATTTGTTTTTTAGTCTTTTATATATCTATTGACTATCTTGTAAACAAATAACCAAATTCAGCACAATATACAACAATATATTTATCTACATTTGTTTTTATGGATTTGGTTGTGTATTTACTGTGATTACCGGAGAGGTTTGAAAGTCTCATGGAAACTAAGAGCATTTTGTTGTTATATTATAACCGAGAAAGGATTTGGAGACATAAACTCATGAATAATTGCATGCCTAAACTTGGTGTGAGTTTTTAATTAGTGCAACAAAGGAACATACTTAATCATAAACCAATTAGCTGAGCTTTAAGCCCAAAAATAGGCATGAGTTTAGGCCTCCCAATCATTTGTCATCCGAACCGGGTGTATTAGATTTTTTTATAAATAAAGCGTAAGATTAAGCTTGAGCCAATGTGTCCCAATATGCATGTATTGTTTTGTTACAGATATACATGTACTTGTAAAGTAGGTCCACTATGTAGCATAACATAATTCATGGCGTATTTGTTAGGATTGTGATACTTTGGCTTTAGTATGTTCTAGGAAAAAAATACCCAACGTAGAGAAATGTTGAATCGTACATATATTCAGTTAAATAAGCTGGTGTTTTTCTAAATATATGTTTGGTTAGCTGAACACGGAACTTATTATTTTTCCTATACATCTCAGAATTTGTTGACGGACTGTTAACTATATTTAACCACTCAGGGATGGCTTAATGGTAAAAGCCTTGCGACTAATACCACTAAAATGTGTGAGGTCTCAAGTTCAATTACTTTCCTGCTATGAAAACACCATGAGTTTGGTACTATTGGGTTGATATCGGTAAGGAATATTATTTAGAATATTTTTTTAGGTTTTCTTGAAAAAATGCTACACAATCAAGCTGACACACAAGGTATTGATAAACAGTTTTTACATATGGAGCAGGATCCTAACAACGCTTGTGATTCATCTTATTATTTTTTTTTCCTAACTCTCTATTTGTGGAGCTATTCAATCATCATGTTCTTTAGCATGGTTGAGTGATCCACCTTTGAGTTTTATTGATGATCTTTGATGAGTGTCTAAATACTCATCATTTTGTACAATCTAGACTGCAAAACATCCGAAAACACTCAAAATGCATCAAAATGATGAAAATATCACAAATCGGTGTTTTATGTGTTTTAAATGCAAAAGATCAAAATCGGATGAAAAGCGTATCAAGTTTGCAAAATTGGCGCTTTAGCCTCCCAAGTTTCAAAATTGTCAAAAATAGTCCACGAGTCAAAATTTCAAAGAAAAGTCACCAAAGGTCCTTTTAAAATCATAAGTTGTCAAATTTAGTCCTTTGGTGAAAATATAAAAGTTTGAGAAAATTACAAGTTTAGTCCTTCAACTTTGAAAATTGGCAGAAATGGCCCCTGAAAAATTGCAAAATGTCAGCTTTGGTCCTTGTACTTTTGAAGGTTGTCACTTTTAGTCCTTGGAAGAAACTTTTCAAGATTGGCAGTTCAAGTCCCTCAATTTCAGAAAATTGCACAAAGGTCCCTATCATTTAAACCCTTTAAACCTAATTTTGGACCCTTGCCTACCTTGGACCCCCTGTCAAATTTCATTGTGACCCCCCTTTTATTATTAACCCTTGGGTCAAATGTCTGGTCAAACCAACTTGGCGCCAAAGTCCACCCCTTCCAACTGCTGCCTGCAAACTCAGCTACACCCCATCCCTCTCCTCATTCCACTCCACCATGTCTCCCACCTCCAACTAACATCCAAATAGCATTAAATGCTCATCCCCTCCTCACTCAACCCCAATTGTCAAAAGCAAGATTTGGCGCCAAAATCCGTTTGAAGGGCCAAGATCATTTTAAAGCCATCCAATGGCTGAGGATTGGTGGGAATCATTCAGAGAAGAGAGATAAAAAGATTGGAGTATAAAAAAGAAAGAAAAGAAGCAAGACAAGTAGTAGATTGTTAGCTTAAAATTTACCTATTGTCGTTTTTCTTGTTAATGTGTTAGTTTAAATTCAAAGCTGTAGTTTTTTGTTCACAAATATTAAACTCAAGTTATATTTGCAGTATTATCAAGTTTTAATCAGTGATTCCAAGTTTCTATCTATTTTCACATTTTAGCATAACTGTTGAAATTTTCCTTATCAAAATCTCATTCAAAAGCTTCATAATGCTCATCTCTCAGTTTCAATAAGCTTAAATGAGCTTATGATAGCTTTGTACAAGCTCACATTCAAGTTTCCATTCATTTTGGGACTTGGTCAACAAAAGTCAAACAGGGGCAAAAATGATGCAGATTTGGTCAATGGGTGAAGCAGCCATGGAATTGGTTTGATAATGAGCTAGGGTAGGGGTTTTGGATAGGTTAGAGGTACCTTGGTTCATGGTTTCAAGCTATAGTAGCTAAGGACTTTTGTAAGTTATTTTTAAGGTTTTATTGCATAATCTCAATTTGAAGTTTTAACTAGTTCAAACCTGTTTCAGTACCTGTATTTAGGATAATCAGAATTAGTTTGATCATTAATATCAGTTGGATCAGTGTTTTGATATGTTTTTATTGCATAACTGTTGATTAAGGTGTGTTTGGAATAACTGCTAAAACTGTCCCAAGGATTTATTCATTGATCAAGTCCTGTTGGTTCATGCTTGTTGAGTTATATTTAACTCATATCTGTCTTAGTTTGGTCTGAAACACCACTAAAGTCAAAATTTCACTTAAATCTATCTCATTTGATCCATTTGTTGAGAATTTGGATTCTGACTCATTATTTTGTGTTTAGAATTGTTAAATACTGCTTGCATTGTGCTTGTTCATTCATCTTTCATCAACATCAGTCATAAAATTGGATTTAAAATCCATTTTGGTCAAAGTTCTTCAATATCATCAAAAGTCAAATTGCTAAAATATGTTTTTGAGCCAACTACAAGGAATTTTCTTGAGCTCATTT
This sequence comes from Chrysanthemum lavandulifolium, assembly GCA_022545495.1. Lineage (NCBI taxonomy): Eukaryota > Viridiplantae > Streptophyta > Magnoliopsida > Asterales > Asteraceae > Chrysanthemum > Chrysanthemum lavandulifolium. Next base: position 42,085,299 of record CM040239.1, on the reverse strand, counting down.
TTTGGACTTATCAAGTGAAATTTGGCATTTTAGAAACTTCAACTGGTCTTTCTACTTATTAGCATTTTAGTATAATTTTGCAATTCATTTAAAATCTCCAAACAAGCTCTTCTTTTAGGCCATAAGTGCCCTGCTCCACAGGCTCAGTTGACACTGAATTTTTCTCAGATTTTGTGCAACTTGCACAGGGCTCAAAAGAGCTTCCCATGGTCTGATTTTTGGTGCATTTGGTCTCACCCAGGTCTAGTCTAGATTCCAATTTGTAGTTTTCATTTTGAGCTTATTTTTAAGCTTGTGCTTATGTCTAAAGTTAGTACTCGAAAATGCTTTTAGCTTTGAACTCATAAACATCAAATCTTTGTAGCTTGTGATTCAGTGGTTAAAAACAGTTAAGGATTGTTGCATTTGGTCATTTTTAGTAGTTTAGAACTTCTTTAATCAGTTGGTGCTTGTTGTGTAACTTTAGCTTATTCAAGTGCTTATTTCAATAAGCACTTGTAAAGCAGTTTCAAATTCCTCCACACAAGTGCCTGTTTTTCCATTTTTCTTATATTCCTAATATTATTTTAGACTTTTCCTGAAATTTTCAGATTTTTCTAAGTTGATTTGCTATTTTTATTAATTTAAAGTAGTTTTTAAGCATTTTTAATTAGCATTAAATACAAAAAATTAAGAAAAGGTTCAAAAAAATAATTTTTCAATTTTATTAAGTTTAGATAAATACAAAAAGACAAAAAAGTATTTTCTAGATTTTTCTTAGTTAAATTTGTATTTTTAAGCTATTTAATTAGTTTTTAATAGTTTTAATTCATAAAAATAGAAAATAATCGAAAATTACAAAAATAGTTTTGAAAATTCTATTTTGATATTTTAGATTTTTCTAAGTCTTAATTTTATTTTTCTAGCTTTATTTCCTAATTTCTTGTATTTTAGGTAATTATTTAATAGTTAAAATTAGTTTTTAATTAATAATAATTAGATAATTAGTCATAAAAATAATTATCTTTTTCTAAATATTTTCTTTCATCATTAGGATTGTAAAATATATTTTCATATTTTTAGGGTTAATATTGTGTAAGTTTCACTTTTTAATTTATGACGCTACGTAGTTTTAATTTCGCTTTGTAAAACATAAAACAAAACATCATTTTAAATATAGTGATAGCGTTTATTTAATAGATTTTATCTTTTAAACTTTCTTTAATTTGCATTTAAGCCGTTGTAATTTGTTGGCTTTTACGTAGTTATAATCATATTCGGATCCCTTTTCCGCTCAAACCTCTCGATCACTATATCGTTCGATAATCCATTGCACATTCATTGGGACATAACGACCGGGAAACACTATACTCCCCAGATCTTCATTGCATTTGTGCTTAAGTCGTTTTAAGTTTCTTCAGGTTGTCCATTCACAGTGGTCGACTTGCGTGAGAAAACTTGACGGTTTTGCACATCAAATTTTGGCGCCACGCCGGGAGTCAGGCTTGATTATCTCACGTTTAGCGATTAGTAATTTGTATACTCACTCTTTGTTCATACCATCATTCTCAGATATGTTTATATTTTCTTATCCAAAATACAAAACACTCTTCTCATTCCTCTTATTCGTTGATTCTACTTCTCTTACCCTCTTTGCTGCTTAATTCTATTCTTCGTATCCTCTCATCCATTTGATTCTCTTCTTAATCCTCTATATGTTTAATTCTTATGTCGACAATCGTCAACATCATCGTCACAAATGTGTGTGAGCGGTGTGGAGGGCCTAGTTCAAGCGAATTTTGCAATTAGTGCGAATTATCCATCAAAATTCTTTTCAAAGTTATTTCGACCACCCACCACAACCCGAAATACATTCTAATCTTGACAAACCGGTTCAAACGTCGGAGCTACCCCAAGCACCCACCGAGGATTACGAGGACACTTTCTTTGAAGATAGAGCCCGTAATCTAATCGAACAAATTCAAGCCGATGAAAAAGGTCGAAATTAGAATTGATTATGATGAACCCGTTCAAACACCGGTGACTAGCAAGAATGACTTGCCTAATCTTCACGTTTCTCAAGAACCAAACCGGAGACCATAACGGAAGTGGTGGAAATTGCAAGCTCTCGAGCACACCACTTGTCCCACCTCCCGATTTTTCTCGAATGTTCTTGAGACTTGATAGTCATTCGGATTACCATGTTGGTTTTGTTGATTCTTTGAATAAACCGATTCCTCTTCATAACTCTCAAATGCAATCGTTTATTCCTTGTTTCGGTTGTGGTGAGCCCTCTTTGGTTCACCACATCGTTGGTGTACGTGTGTACAATGTGGTAATGATATTCATAACGGAGTTGTTTGTTTTGTGGTTCTAGGAATTCATTTGATTATGATCCTAACTCATTTAACGACCCCTCAAAATTTTCAAATTACCCACCACACCGACTTATCTTCATACAATCAACACTTCTTGTGAATTTTGTGGAGGTCCTCACCAAGGATTTGAGTGTCAATCCGGAAACACGTTTGTCTATGAGCAGTTTTCCAATGATGCTCGAACTTTGGTTATAACCAAAATCCATATGATTCACTGATCCGCACTCAACAGTTTCTTGTTGTGAGTCTTAATCGGAGGTCCCCATTTCACTCGATTGTCAAATAGGAACCCGGTTCCTTGTAGCAATCATGACTCTCACATGTTTGATAATTTCCAACCTCCACAAGACCATACGGTTCAAACTCCACCGAGCCGTTATCTCAAGAAATCTCCCAAGATTTTGAAACCACAATGAAAACACTTGATGATATGATTCAAAACTTTAAGAATCAAGTGAGTGGTGAAAAGACCATAGGAGAATTGCTGGCAAGAACGAGAAGAACGAGAAGCTCGCAAATCTAGGGAAGAATTATTAATCCTAGAGCAAGCGACTCTAAGGCGTTCCCAATTTCTCAAGGCAATCTATATGATGATGACGAGGAGAGTTTTATCCTTTAAAGATAATATTTCTCAACTCCCTCGGTCCGGTTGATATCCTGCAGCTTGAGATTCCATCTCAAACAATCGCTATCACACCCGAGATTCACACTCACTCTCTTATTATGGGGACGAGCATCTCGACATCGTTCTGAAAAGGAATCGGACGAATTCATAAAGTCTAGTGTTGAGAACCTTGTCCCAATCCCAAGAGAGTCACAGGAATTCTCGAGCATTTGTGTGATATCCTCCTCCTCTTGTCTTCCAAAATGATCATGTTGAGATGCTCTCCGATTCGATGATGATGATTCGTTATCTTGTGGAGACATCATTTATGTGGAAGATTCACCTTCTGAGCTTGTTAGCTTAGAAGAAGAGAATGATGAAGTTATTGACATTGAAATCAAAGATGAAGCTCTTCGAGCAACATTACTGAATGTCAGTCTTCTCATTTCTAAAATTGAGGCTTTCAAAGAGATACCTATTTCGTCTCCTATCCCCATTAAGGATAGTGACATTCTTTCCGATGATTCTATTCCGGAAATGAAAGCCTTCTGTTTTGATAATATGGGAGAGAAGATTAGTGGCAGTACCACTTCTCATTCTCATAATTCTCTCACCGATTATGAATCATGTACATTGGAGGAGTTCACTAGTGAACCCACTCATATCAATTCTGAGTATGATTCATTCACATTCATGGAGTTCTCAGGTGAACTCACTCATATCATATCTCCGCGGGAGTATGATAAATTCTACTTTGATCTAGACACTCCCGAGATTTGTCTTGATCACATAAGCTTAAATGATGAGATTCATAATCCTGAAATTATGGATCCTCCTATAGATGAAGATGAGTTAGTCATGATGTTTATCATGATTTTCTATCTCTTCTTCACCTATCCCGTGACTTCTCCTGTTCTTCACTCCTTCGGAATGAAGACATTATCTTTGATCCCGGCATTTCCATATATCATTTTTGAGCGGTTCTATGTATATCTCATCGGTGTGGAACTTTCACATGCTTCAAATGTTTGTCCAAACATCCCGAATGAAAGTCCGATGGAGATTGTTTCTTCCACTTTGCTTCCCATGAACCAATGAATTCGAGGTCGAGTCAAGCTAGCGACTCGGTAATCAAAAACAGAGCTAACATGGGTTTTACCCGTGTCCCACCCTAGTGTGGGGAGTTGCCCACATGTTATATGTATATAAGTTTTAAAAAAAAAAAAAAAATCATCTTTCTAAATAGTGGCGTAGTATTTCCCTTTTCGTTCTTTGTTTCGGCATAACCGCGGGTACTTTGAATATTGAGGCAATATTCATTTCTAAGTGTGGGGAATTCTCACGAATTTTATCATATAATTATACCAATTCCCGTTTTGGCCAAATTTTTTTTTGGAGTAAGTGTTTTACACTTTCTCATTTGGTTATCGATCCTCCTTGTCTAATAAACGAAAGGATTGGCTAATCCAGAGCAAACGGATCTTGGTAAAGATATCTCAAATCCGTTGACGACTTGCAATTTGCCCAAAATTGTATGGTATTCACCACCATATCCTAAAAATGAAGAGTTGGCTAGCCCGCAAGGTTATGGCTTGTGGTAAAGGCGATGGAAAAACCATAATTGGTAATCGACTCACCAAAGATAATATTGATAATTTATCTAAGAGTTGGCTAGTCCGGAAGGTACGGCTTCGGTAAAGACAAATCAAATCCGTTGAAAGTCGGTGGTTTGCTCAAAATCACATGGTTATCGGTGTACCATAGTTCTTACTTGAACCGAAACATTTGGCTACTCCGAAGTAATGGCTTTTGGTAAAGAGATTAAAATCCATTATGTTTTCTCAAATCATTGCTAGGGACTAGCAATATCTCGATGTGGGGATTGATGAGTGTCTAAATACTCATCATTTTGTACAATCTAGATCGCAAAACATCCGAAAACACTCAAAAATGCATCAAAATGATGAAAATATCACAAATCGTTGTTTTATGTGTTTTAAATGCAAAAGATCAAAATCGATGAAAACGTACCAAGTTTGCAAAATTGGCGCTTTAGCCCCCAAGTTTCAAAATTGTCAAAAATAGTCCCCGAGTCAAAATTTCAAAGAAAAGTCACCAAAGGTCCTTTTAAAATCATAAGTTGTCAAATTTAGTCCTTTGGTGAAAAATATAAAAAGTTTGAGAAAATTACAAGTTTAGTCCTTCAACTTTGAAAATTGGCAGAAATGGCCCCTGAAAAATTGCAAAATGTCAGCTTTGGTCCTTGTACTTTTGAAGGTTGTCACTTTTAGTCCTTGGAAGAAACTTTGCAAGATTGGCAGTTCAAGTCCCTCAATTTCAGAAAATTGCACAAAGGTCCCTATCATTTAAACCCTTTAAACCTAATTTTGGACCCTTGCCTACCTTGGACCCCCTGTCAAATTGCATTGTGACCCCCCTTTTATTATTAACCCTTGGGTCAAATGTCTGGTCAAACCAACTTGGCGCCAAAGTCCACCCCTTCCAACTGCTGCCTGCAAACTCAGCTACACCCCATCCCCTCCTCTATTCCACTCCACCATGTCTCCCCACCTCCAACTAACATCCAAATAGCATTAAATGCTCATCCCCCCTCCTCACTCAACCCCAATTGTCAAAAGCAAGATTTGGCGCCAAAATCCGTTTGAAGGGCCAAGATCATTTTAAAGCCATCCAATGGCTGAGGATTGGTGGGAATCATTCAGAGAAGAGAGATAGGAAGATTGGAGTATAAAAAAGAAAGAAAAGAAGCAAGACAAGTAGTAGATTGTTAGCTTAAAATTTACCTATTGTCGTTTTTCTTGTTAATGTGTTAGTTTAAATTCAAAGCTGTAGTTTTTTGTTCACAAATGTTAAACTCAAGTTATATTTGCAGTATTATCAAGTTTTAATAAGTGATTCCAAGTTTCTATCTATTTTCACATTTTAGCATAACTGTTGAAATTTCCTTGTCAAAATCTCATTCAAAAGCTTCATAATGCTCATCTCTCAGTTTCAATAAGCTTAAATGAGCTTATGATAGCTTTGTACAAGCTTTCATTCATGTTTCCATTCATTTTGGGACTTGGTCAACAAAAGTCAAACAGGGGCAAAAATGATGCAGATTTGGTCAATGGGTGAAGCAGCCATGGAATTGGGTTGATAATGAGCTAGGGTAGGGGTTTTGGATAGGTTAGAGGTACCTTGTTCATGGTTTCAAGCTATAGTAGCTAAGGACTTTGTAAGTTATTTTTAAGGTTTTATTGCATAATCTCAATTTGAAGTTTTAACTAGTTCAAACTGTTTCAAGACTGTATTTAGGATAATCGAATTAGTTTGATCATTAATATCGGTTGGATCGGTGTTTTGATAAGTTTTATTGCATAACTCATGATTAAGGTGTGTTTGGAATAATCATAAAACTGTCCCAAGGATTTATTCATTGATCAAGTCCTGTTGGTTCATGCTTGTTGAGTTATATTTAACTCATATCTGTCTTAGTTTGGGTCTGAAACACCACCAAAGTCAAAATTTCACTTAAATCTATCTCACTGATCCACTGTTGAGAATTTGGATTTGCAGCTCATTATTTTGTGTTTAGAATTGTTAAATACTGCTTGCATTGTGCTTGTTCATTCATCTTTCATCAACATCAGTCATAAAATTGGATTCAAAATCCATTTTGGTCAAAGTTCTTCAATATCATCAAAAGTCGAATTGCTAAAATCTATTTTTGAGCCAACTACAAGGAATTTTCTTGAGCTCATTTTTTGGACTTATCAAGTGAAATTTGGCATTTTAGAAACTTCAACTGGTCTTTCTACTTATTAGCATTTTAGTATAATTTTGCAATTCATTTAAAAGCTCCAAACAAGCTCTTCTTTTAGGCCATAAGTGCCCTGCTCCATAGGCTCAGTTGACACTGAGTTTTTCTCAGATTTTGTGCAACTTGCACAGGGCTCAAAAGAGCTTCCCATGGTCTGATTTTTGGTGCATTTGGTCTCACCCAGGTCTAGTCTAGATTCCAATTTGTAGTTTTCATTTTGAGCTTATTTTTAAGCTTGTGCTTGTGTCTAAAGTTAGTACTCGAACTGCTTTTAGCTTTGAACTCATAAACATCAAATCTTTGTAGCTTGTGATTCAGTGGTTAAAAATAGTTAAGGATTGTTGCATTTGGTCATTTTAGTAGTTTAGAACTTCTTTAATCGGTTGGTGCTTGTTGTGTAACTTTAGCTTATTCAAGTGCTTATTTCAATAAGCACTTGTAAAGCAGTTTCAAATTCCTCCACACAAGTGCCTTTTTTCCATTTTTCTTATATTCCTAATATTATTTTAGACTTTTCCTGAAATTTTCAGATTTTTCTAAGTTGATTTGCTATTTTTATTAATTTAAAGTAGTTTTTGAGCATTTTTAATTAGCATTAAATACAAAAAATTAAGAAAAGGTTCAAAAAAAAATAATTTTTCAATTTTCTTAAGTTTAGATAAATACAAAAAGACAAAAAAGTAATTTTCTAGATTTTTCTTAGTTAAATTTGTATTTTAAGCTATTTAATTAGTTTTTAATAGTTTTTAATTCATAAAAATAGAAAATAATCGAAAATTACAAAAATAGTTTTGAAAATTCTATTTTGATATTTTAGATTTTTCTAAGTCTTAATTTTATTTTTCTAGCTTTATTTCCTAATTTCTTGTATTTTAGGTAATTATTTAATAGTTAAAATTAGTTTTTAATTAATAATAATTAGATAATTAGTCATAAAAATAATTATCTTTTTCTAAATATTTTCTTTCATCATTAGGATTGTAAAAATATATTTTTCATATTTTTAGGGTTAATATTGTGTAAGTTTCACTTTTTAATTTGTACGCTACGTAGTTTTTAATTTCAGTTTTGTAAAAACATAAAAACAAAAACATCATTTTAAATATAGTGATAGCGTTTATTTAATAGATTTTATCTTTTAAACTTTCTTTAATTTGCATTTAAGCCGTTGTAATTTGTTGGCTTTTTCTGTAGTTATAATCATATTCAGATCCCATTTTCCGTTCAAACCTCTCGATCACTATACGTTCGATAATCCATTGCACAGCTCGCTGGGACATAACGACCCGGGGAAACACTATACTCCCGAGATCTTCATTGCATTTGTGCTTAAGCTGTTTTAAGTTTCTTACAGTTGTCCATTCACAAGTGGTCAGCTTGCGTGAGAAAACTTGACGGTTTTGCACACATCAATCTTTGTATCACATCTTTTTATGGGAAATTGTCTACAGTTCAATTTGAATGGCCATTTAGATATGGTAGATGTGAGCGTAATTCTTGGTATTAGAACCGTCTCCCCTATATTTAAACTGGTGATGATTTCTGCTTGAATAACCAATCTTCCAAGATGCTTGATAATAAAGTGGGTGCCATTAAACAAACCTTGGCTTGAATTAACATTTCTTATCAGCACAACTCGTAGATCTTTTTTGAGCTTTAGGACGCGCGATGGCATTTGCTGAATGTCTATATGTTGTGACATAGTGTTGGAATATTTTGGTGTGTTAATAGCAGTCTGTTATTTATACTATGGCATAGAAGGGTTAATGAACTGAAGCATTTATTGGTAAGCAAATGAAAAGCATTGGGTGAGTTGGCGATGACTGTTGAGAGTCCTAATTTAATAATGCTAAAACTTGGAAAGGTTTTGGTGACTCTAGTGTAATTAACAACATCAGTTACAGCCTGATTAATATGGTTTCAAATTTTTAGTAATGAATGCCATGTTTAAATTTAAAATAGCAATTTAATATGTTGTTCAGTCAAGTATTTTAAACCAATGAAATGTGTTATTCAGATTAAGGTAATGCAGCTTCGTGCCTTCTATAACTTTTAATTAAGAATTGTGTTGCCTCATTAGGAATTTGCAAATTTGAGCCTAAACTCCATTCTTTAGAAGTTATTGAGCTCAGTTCATTAACCCTTCTATGGCAAGGGTCTAAGGACCTAAGTCCATAACTCTAGTGTAATTAAGAATTTTGTTGCCTCATTAGGATTGGGACAAGGGTCTAAGGACCCAAGTCCACAAGAAGGTCTGAATTTTGACCATGTTATAATTCTTGTTAAAAATTATGTATCACATATTTCTAAAGTATGTGATAAGGATTTAAAACGTACGCTTTTAGGGGGTCATTTAAGCCTTATTTCGACACATTTTATATCCGTTACCGCTTAACTTCCTCCTTTTTACTTTTTAGGTCTTTTGTAAGCAAAATGCTGGAATGAAGCACATTTGGACGAAAATGAGCAAATACATGAAGAAAATGGCAAAGTCAAGATCAAATCCGCTCAAAGTTGTTCAACAAAACCTGACGGTATCCCAAGCAAAGGGCGACGCCGTCACTCTATGAAGATTTGATCAAAACATGCATGCGACGGCTCAGCTAAATTTCTGGTCTTATTACTTGACGGCGTCACGCTTTAATTATGGAGGGTGTCACTCACAACTTTCACCCCAGAAGGCCCAGATCTAGAATCAAGACGAAGTCCCAACTGAAGACCGACGGCGTCACAAATCTAAGGTGACGTCGTCCCATCGATGACTTGGTCAAGACGAAACCCTAATGACGGCGAGCTGACGGCGTCCCATACAAAAGGTGACGCCGTCGCAGCTGTAAATCTATATATAGAATTCGATTTTTCTGTATTTTAAGAGGTAGACTTTGGAGGAAAAACCCTAATTCTTTTGTAGTCCGACTTAGACAGTATCTTAGGGTCTCATACCCTATTTTACACATCGAGACCTGTTTATTAATCCAAAATTTCATTATGTCTATCCCGTATTCGATTGATTGTGTGTATGCTTGCTTGTCTATCATGTCTAGCTAAATTATTTGTGTGTTTGCTTAGATCTCTGAAACCTAGTTATTGATTATTGTTAGGTTGTTTCTTATGTTAATTGAAATTGGTTTAGGAGTGCAACTAGGCATCTTCGTTGTATTTAATGCTTGAGTATGCTTTATGATGATATGGTCTATGGATGAAATAGCTTAGGCTTGCCGACTTTGTAGGTCATATACGAGAGATAACCTCAAAGAACTAGGGACCACGCATACCTTACGAGCTTTAGGAATACAATGCGTTAAGATAAAGGACGTGACAACTCAAACCAATAAAAGATAACTAGGGAGTAATAGTATCTAAGTGAACACATCTTTAATCATCATACGAGCACACCTCAATTAGACATAAGCTCCTCGTAGGAATTAGATAATTAGATAATTAGATAAAGTAGAGTAATCGGTAAAAGTACCAACCCCAAACCAATTGCCCCAAGATATTTACCTTAGCTTTCTAAAAAACCATAAAAAAGATTAAAAAAAGAAAAGAAAAAAAGAATCATCCTCAACCCCACCTTCTCGTTATATATTTCTTACTAGCATTCCTATTCCCCTAGAGAACGATATCAATCCCCGAGGCTTACCCCATACTACACTATAATGATTAGGTTCACTGCTTAGGAGGTTGAAAAAATTTCTCGAAGAAAAGGAAGTTTCCTTTGACCCCGAACGCGCCTTCCGAGCGCATCAGTATGTTATGTACATGATGATGAAATTGCTTGGTGGATTGACTCAGGTGCAACTTGTTATGCATGTAAGGATTGTTGCTGGTTTGATACTTTTCATCCGGTAGAAGATGGATCCATTCTTCGTATGAGCGACGAGTCAACAAAACCAATACTTGGATGTGAAAATGTTGTAATAAAATTTTGTTCTGGAAAAACAATTACTTTATTGAATGTTGTGTATGGACCGGGGCTTAAGAAGAACCTTATGTCCGGCCCTGTGTTGAATAAGTGTAGCTACAAACAAGTCTATGTATCTGATAAGTATATCTTATCAAGACATGGTGTATTTATTGGTTTTGGATACTATAATAATGGCATGTTTATGTTAAATCTTAATAAAGTTCCTACTAGTATTAATTCTGTTTATATGGCTTATTCTCATGTTGTTAATTCTAAATTATGGCATGCTCTTCTAGGACATGTTCATAATAAACATTTGCATGATATGTCTAAAGATAGTTTAATACCTTCATTTGACATGAACTTGGAAAAATGTAATACTTGCATGTTAACTAAGATCACTAGACAACCTTTTAAGAATGTAAAAAGGGATTTTGTTTTGCTTGAAATGATACATAGTGATTTATGTGATTTCCATGAAACCCCATCTATAGGAAACAAGAAATATGTTGTTACATATATAGATGATGCCTCTAGATTTTGTTATGTTTATCTATTACATGCTAAACATGAAGCCTTAGATAAATTTAAGATCTATAAAACTGAAGTAGAGTTACAACAAAATAGTTTAATTAAAACTTTACGCACAGATAGAGGTGGTGAATATTATGATCCTAGTTATTGTCAGTCTGTAGGAATCATTCATCAAACAACGGCTCCATATACACCAAACCAAAATGGTGTGTCTGAAAGCAAAAATAGAGCTTTACAGGAAATGGTTAATTCCGTGTTATCCTACTCGAGATTGAGTGAAGGATTTTAGGGAGAGGCCATGTTAACGGCTTGTTATTTGCTAAATAGGGTTCCTAATAAAAATAGCATGATTACCCCATATGAACTTTGGTATAAGAGACGACCCAAGTTGTCTTATTTGCGAGTTTGGGGTTGTAGGGTGGTCGTTAGACTTCTGGAACCTAAAAGGAAAAATGTGGGTTAAAAGGGTATTGATTGCATCTTTATTGGATATGCTGAGCATTCCAAAGCATATAGGTTATATGTTATTGAACCTAATGATTTTGTATATGTTAATTCAGTTATAGAATCAAGAGAAGCAATATTTGATGAGAATCGTTTCTCTTCAACACCTAGACCAAAGGACATAGCATCTAGCTCAAGTGGAACTCAAGGTGGAGACATATTAGGTTAAACTCCAACTGAGATTCCTAAACCTCGGAGAAGTAACAGAGCTCAAGTAGCTAAATCGTATGGCTCTGACTTTCAACTTTATTTAGTTGAGGGATTAAGAGATGAAGTTGGAACTCAATATTCTTACTGTTATAGTATAGAATATGTTAATACAAATAAATCATAAAAACGTTTATTTATATTTAGCAATCTCTTTGTGTTTTGTTGATAACAAATATAAAGTTATCATAAGTAAAATTATAAGGATACATGTTATTTTTGTAAAGCATTTATATATATAATCATTTAACATTAATTGTTGTAATGATTCACTTATTCTAATAGTTTATTAGGATGGGTAAAAACCATAACCCGTGACCCATACCCATGGAGCATATCCATAACCCATGGAGCTAACCCATGACCCATTGACTAGATACATTGCATCTTCTAGATACATTGTATCTATTTGGATACCCATGGTCCAAAGTCTATGACCCATGACCCATGACCCAAAACCCATTTAGGAGGAGCGTCCTACGGATCCCTCAGTTTACACTGGACGGATCCCTCATGCAAGGGATCCGTGCAACAGTGGCAAGTTTTTGCCCATAAATAGAGAGCCATTTCCTCATTGTAACTCACCCCTCTTCTTACAAACTCTCTCATATATTCTTTCATTCTTCTAATCTCAGATCTCTTGATCTATATAGTAGTTCTTCTTTCTTTTGTTGTGATTCTCGTATAGGTCCTTCTCTAAGGCGAGATCACGAGATACTACAAGTCATCCAAGCAAGGGGTCCTTGATTGATTTGTTCCTCCACTAGATTTCTGTAGCAAATATCTTGTATTTCATATTTCACATAGTTGTTGTGTTATAGTTGTGCTGGTTTGGTCCTCCGTGTTAAGGACTCGGTATTTAGCTTTGTACTGGAAAAAGTGTAAGCGATGTTGTGAGCGCTTCTCCGCCAAGTTGAAGGAGTTTGTTGACATAGTGCTTGAACACTTGAGTAGGTGACTCGGGGAGTGGAGTAGGGCAAGGTAGGTGTCCTTGTAGCAGAACCATTATAAATCGGTTGTGTCATTTCTATCCTTTACTTTACTTGCTTTTCTTTACTTGCATTACTTATAGATCTATACTTTATATCCATCCATACGATTTCACATAATATCGAATCTGAAGTTTTTGAAACTAAATTAAAATCAGCAAAACTATTCAACCCCCCTTCTAGTTTTCCGCAATTGGCATCAAGAGCTAAGTTTACAAAAGTTTTAAATTAAATAGTATTTTAAAAACTTTTCGATCACAATGGGTTCTGAAAATTATAAAGAAGGGCAATCTATGCAACGACCTCCACTAGTTGAAACTAATGGTTTTATTTATTGGAAAAATAGATTCGAAACGTATGTGAAGTCAAAAGATATTGATCTTAGGCACATCATTTTTGAAGGCGATTTTGAAGCCACTACAAAAGATGATAAGACCGGAAATTTAGTAAACACACCTCATGATCAACTCTCCGATGATCAAAAGAAAAGCTTTCAAAAATAGTGAAGCTAAAATGGTTTTATACAATGTTTTACCCAAAAGGAATTGAAGAATTTCTATGCTTAAAACCTCTAAAGAAATTTGGAATTCTTTAGTTGTAACTCATCAAGGAAATCAACAAGTTAAAAACAATAAAATAGATTTGTTTGTTCAACAATATGAACAATTTTCAATATCGGATGAGGATACTATAGATAATTCTTTTGCTAACTTCAATACTATAATTACATCATTACAAGCACTTGATGAGTCTTTTTCTAGTCGTAATCATGTTAGGAGATATCTAAGGGCACTTTCATCCAAGTGGAGATCAAAGGTAACGGCTATCGAAGAATCAAAAGACTTGTCAATCCTCACCCTCGACGAACTCATAGGCAATCTAAAGGTCTATGAGCTTGTCCTCGCTAAAGATTCCGAAGCCTCAAAATAGAAGGAAGAGAAGCACAAATCTCTTGCCTTAAAAGCCAAGAAGATCTCAAGCGATGAAGAAAACTGTTCTTCAGATAGTGATGACGAAGAATATGCTATGGCGGTAAGGGATTTCAAGAAGTTCTTTAGAAGGAAGGGAAGATATGTCAAGCAACCATATGAGGACAAGAAGGGGTTCCGAAAAGGTAAAGACGACAAGAAAACAAGGGATGAACACGCATGTTTTAAATGTGGGGTCCCTAATCACTTCATTAGTGAGTATCCCAAACGTGACGAACAAAAAACATTCATGAGTGGTTAGTGGGGAATGAGCGAGGAGGAGGACGAAGAAATTTGTCTCATGGCAAATGACTCAAACGAGGTATGTCCCGAATCTCTCTATTATAGTAGCTCATCATTAGATGACGATTCATTACATCGTGAATATGATAAACTTTTCAAAATTAGTCTAAAAGTAATTAACAAAAACAAGATTTTGAAAAACAAAAGTGAACGTTTAGAAAAGGAAGTCATTGAGTTAAAAGGGAAATTAAAACGTTTAGAAAAGGGAAAGATAGCAAGTGGGAAATGTGAGCTTTATGTTCAACTTCAAACACTAGTTGATAATCTTGATTCCAAGATTGCTAGAATGAGTACTAATACTCTAGATATGATATTAGATAGTGTTAAAACAGGAAACAACCAAAAAGGTTTAGGTATTCAGCAACTTGATTCATCAACTAGCGAAAATAAAGAAACGCAATTCGTCAAAGCAATAGAAAAACAAGCCACTGTGGTCACGGATCCCTCGGATCCCACGAAAAGGGAATCGTCTAGTATTAAACCAGGGATCCGTGGGTCTGATGATGTAAATAGTAGGAATAACATAGCTACCTCATCTAGAACCGACTTTGTTATTGTTACTAAGAAGAAACCAACCCACGTTACTGTTAGACAACCATAAAATCAAAGTTTCATGAAAAACAAAGGTCCATCATTTTCAAAACCAAACACATTTATAAGGATACCTAATAATGTTTATCTGAGAAGTAACCACCATCAAATGGGATGGAATTCTAATGTACAAAATTGCTTTCCATTTCAAAACTGTACACCTTGGAATGCATTATCACCTTTTCCATATATGCCTAACATGAATGAAATGTATAACACTAATGGACCCATGAACAAATGGGGACAAAACGTTTGAGTTAATTGTTTTCTTAGGTGTTCTTAAAGGTCGACCTAGATCCGGATGAATGGATCAAGGATAGCGGGTGCACGAGGCACATGACCGGTAACAAGTACTTGTTTTCCACATATGAATCCTACAATGGAGGAAATGTGGTATTTGGTAATAGAAAGAGTAAAATCATCGGTAGGTACAATATCTAACAAATCCTTAACCATTAACGAGGTATGTCACGTAGAAAACCTAAACTTCAATCTTCTTAGTATAGGACAAATATGTGATAGAAAGTGTAGCATACTTTTTAGTAAAACCGGAAGTAAAATATTGAAAAATGGTATAACCATAGGAAGAGGCATTAGAAAACATGGAGTATATGTCATTAAAATCGGTAATGAACCTAAAGACAAACTTTGTCTTACTTCTATGGATGATTCTTCGACCCTATGGCATCAAATATTGGTTCACACCAACATGCGACTTCTTCAATCGCTATCATCTAAAGAACTAGTACGAGATCTAGCAAAATTAAAATACGAACATCACCTTTGTGATGCTTGTAACGTAGGAAAACAAGTCCACGCTAGCCATAAGGCTATAAATATGGTCTCTACTACTAAGTGTCTAGAACTACTTCACATGGATTTATTTGGTCCATCCGCTATTCAAAGTTATGGAGGTAACTACTATACTTTGGTCATAGTGGATGATTACTCTAGGTACACTTGGACTAAATTTTTAAAGAATAAAACTGAAACATTCGATTACATTGAAATATTAAGTAAGGAAATCTAAAGACAGTTAGGAAGTCCTATAGTGTCTATTAGAACAGATCATGGTAGGGAATTTGATAATGAAGTGCAATTTTGAGCTTTTTGTGACGCTAATGGTATTACTCACAATTTCGCGGCTCCTCGCACTCCACAATCAAATGGGGCAGTTGAAAGGAAAAATAGAACCCTACAAGAAATGAGCCGCACCATGATAAATGAGCAATATATTCCTCAAATTTTTTGGTGCAATTCTGTTGATACATCAACGTACATGCTCAACCGAGTCTTAATAAGACCATTCTTAGGTAAAACTCCTTACGAGTTACTTCAAGGCAAGAAGCCTACGCTAGAACATTTTAGAGTCTTTGGTAGCAAATGTTTTCTACTTAACACTAAAGATTACCTTACTAAATTTGATCCTAAATCAACCGACAGTATCTTCTTAGGTTACTCTCCTAATAGTAAAGCTTATGTTATATTAAATAAAGAAACAATGAAGGTTGAAGAGTCACTAAATGTAAAATTTGATGAGAGTCCACCTAAACCTACCCAACCTCTTGTCGATGACGAGATAATCGAAAGTGAAGTCATAGAAATAAAAAAAATAAAAACAAAGATGATGAACCATTAAACAATGAAATCATCAACATTAAAGAGTCTAAAGATCACCCCATAGATAAGGTCATAGGAAAGTTAAATGAAAGAACCTTAAGGTCTCAAGTCCAAAACCAAAGTTGCTTATTTTGCTTTGTCTCGACCATAGAACCTAAGAATACACAAGAAGCCATAAAAGATGAAAGTTGGGTAATGGCTATGCAAGAAGAGTTAAATCAATTTATTTCTAATGATGTTTGGACACTTGTCCCTCCACCTAATAACCAAACCATAATAAGAACTAAATGGATATATAAAAACAAGTTAGATGCAAACGGTGTAGTGTCTAGAAACAAATCTAGACTCGTTTCCCAAGGATATAATCAACAAGAAGGCATAGACTTTGATGAGACCTATGCTCTCGTGGCTAGATTAGAGTCTATAAGAATACTTCTTGCTTATGCTTGTGCTAATGATCTTAAGCTTTTTCAAATGGATGTTAAAAGTTCTTTTCTAAATGGCTTTATTAATGAAGAAGTTTATGTAGCTCAACCTCTGGGCTTTATCGATTTCGAAAAACCTAAACATGTGTATAAATTAAAGAAAGCTCTTTACGGTCTTAAACAAGCCCCAAAAGCTTGGGATGATAGACTCAAGTCATTCTTAATAAAAAACAACTACACCATGAGGTTAGTTGATAATACACTTTTCACCAAGAAAATGGAATCAACTATAATTATTGTTCAGACATATGTTGACGATATTAAATTCGGATCGACTTGTCAAGACATGTGTGATGATTTCTCAATGATCATGCATGATGAGTTCGAGATGAGTATGATGGGAAAACTTAGTTTCTTTCTTGGTCTACAAATTAAGCAACTAGAAGATGGTATCTTCTTTAATCAATCTAAATACATAAAAGAAATGCTTAAGAAATTTGGTTTAGAAAAGTCAAAACCTATACTAACTCCTATGTCATCCGATACTAAACTTACAAAAGATGAAGACGGTGAATCCTTTGATAATACCAAATACCGGGGTATGATTGGTAGTCTACTATATCTTACGGCTAGTCGGCCGGATATAATGTTTAGTGTTTGTCTATGTACTAGGTTTCAAGAAGAACCTAAAATCTCACACTTAGAAGCTGTCAAAAGAATATTTAGATATATTAAGGGTACTACTCAATTAGGATTATGGTATCCTAAGGAACAGGGTAGAAACAATTGTATATGCGGATTCGACCATGCGGTGATTATGTTGACCGAAAAGCACAAGTGGTGTGTGTACTTTTATGGGATGTTGTTTAACATCTTGGTTCTCAAAGAAGCAAACGGCATTGGCCAATTCAACAACCGAAGCTGAATATGTCTCCGCCGGCAAAGCATGCCAACAAGCACTATGGATGAAACAAGCGTTAGTTGACTACGACATCCATCTAAGTGATATAGCCATTCTATGCGACAACAAAGGTGCTATTGACTTAAGCAAGAATCCGGTATTGCACTCCCGCACCAAGCATATAGAGATCCATCATCACTTCTTAAGAGACAATGTTCAAAAGGGGAACATTTTTATTGAGAAGGTAGCATCCGAAGATAACATAGCCGACGTCTTCACCAAACCGTTGAACCGGGAACAAATCAACCTGCTTCGTCTTGATCTTGGTCTCATGGAACAATTGTCGTAATTTACTTCTCAACTCTACAAGGTATGTAAACATTGGCCTTCTTCTTTTCTGAGTCTAGGATCTCTTTTTCACACACAACTCACAAATAATACGGGAATTTTCAAAATCCAAGGTAAATTTTATTTATAGCATGTAATTTCATATTTATTTTTCTTAACTAAAGATAAACGTTTCCTTCAAACAAGAAACTTTTTGAAATGCTTTCTAAAGATACTTCTTCCGTATCATTTTCATAAAAGCTTTTCTCACGTCTAGGACAAACCTTTTCATTATTAATACAAAGTAAAACCCGTTTTCATTGCATCTCATGTCTTTTGAATGCTAAAGGGAACACATAACTAATATGTGTTTTCGGGTACATTCATTTAAGCAACAATGAATTTAGGAGCACTCTGGTTATCTCACATAATAGTATGCTTTTTCACTTCAAGTTTATTTTTCATTTTCTTTTTAGGAGTCGAGATAACTGCAACTCCAAATAGTTTGCATATAGGCACACACTACGCACAAATATTTCCAAAAGGAAAAATTTGAGTCTCGAGTCACCAAGACCACGGATCCCAAAGATTAACATTGGACGGTTCCCTTAAGGGAAGGATCCGTGGAACCGTGAGACGTGGTTTAATTTCTTCTATTTTTCTCACTTTGGCTATAAACCTTCATATTTTCATCATTTTACCTCTTTCACTAATGAGTATGTCACTTAATGCTTGTGTTCTCATGATCACATGCCTTAAATTCATATCTAATCATTAGATTTTAGTCTATATTTTGTGTCAAGCATTCATTACAATGCAATATTTTCTCTATAAATAAGGTTCCCAAAATGCTTGCATATCCATCACTCTCAACCTCACAAACAATCATCAGCATGTCATCCAATGAATCACCTAGTGCAAACAACCCTCTTCAAGAAATCCAAAATTTTATCCTACCACCTTCCGTAGTGCCACCACCCAAATCTAGAAAACTCGCACGGATTAGCATCCGACCTTGTTGTTTAGCAAAACCATTATCAAAGAGTTCATCAGCAACTACTCATTCACCACAAAATGATTCCATAATAGCACCTCCCTCATCTCCAACAAGCACACCACCATCATCACCTATCAAGTCTCCACCTAAGATCACTCTATCGGAACTCCTTAAGACTCCGAAAATACTCCAACAAACCAACCCAAAAGAACTAGACTTTTTAACACCACCCACATCTCCAAACACAATTTACAAAGACCTTGTAACTTCACCACCTTTAGCTCCCATTGTCTTACAAGAAAATCTAGGTTCTTTTCCACCACCACTTCCAAACATTCCGGACTTTGATCCATATTTTTCAACTTTTCCACCACATCTTCCACCTCCCACAAATCAAACTAACCCGGAAACCATCCACACACATTGCCCACATCATTTACATTGTGAACATTGCCAATCCACTAGAGAACTTGCAATGGAAATTAGGGACGAGATGCGATTCTTTCTTAACAATATCCTTGATCGCATCAACATCATCACTTCCCAAAACTTCCATCATTAACCTTATGCAAGCATGGAAGGAATGATATTACTATTTTCTCCATTTTTTTCTTTTGAGTCAATTTTAAAGAACAAATCTTGTTCTTAGTTTTTACATGTTTGTATGTGGCCTATATACCACTACACTTTGTTATTTTATTACAAGGCGTTGTTTACATACCTTGGCTATCCATCTTGTTTCTTGTCAATCACAAGATTATATTGCATGATGATACTAACGTTTTCTTTGTAGGATTTATATTTTTTCACTTGACGCCCTTTTCTAGGGGGAGATACCGTCAAGGGGGAGTTAGTGATTTGTGGATTATATTATTTCTCTTTTTGTTTCTCTTTTTCTCACTTGACGCCCTCTTCGTTAGGGTCGCTTTTTGTTTCGAAAAAAAGGGGGAGAAGAAGTAAAACTTAGGCTTTCAAAACATACATCTAATATTAAGTTTTACTCATCATAACATTATGTTTTGTCATCAACAAAAAAGGGGGAGATTGTTAATACAAATAAATCGTAAAAACGTTTATTCATATTTAGCGATCTCTTTGTGTTTTGTTGATAACAAATATAAAGTTATCATAAGTAAAATTATAAGGATACATGTTATTTTTGTAAAGCATTTATATATATAATCATTTAACATTAATGTGGAAAACATGAAGGGTTGAATAGTTTTACCGATTAAAACTTGGTTTTAAACTATTTAGATAGACTTATGTCAATCTATTTAAATGTGTGTGTTGGATGTTGATAGATAAGCAAATAAATAAATAAAGCAAAGATAAAGAGTAAGAGGCACAAAACCACAACGCGAGTATTTATAGTGGTTCGGCTACAAGGACACCTTCCTTGCCCTACTCCACTCCCCGAGTCACCTACTCGAGAGTTCGTAATCACTACACAACACAAACTCCTTGTGGCGGAGAAGTCTTCACAACGTCGCCTACTCTTTATCCGGTACAAGGCTAGACACCGGGTTCCTCCACGAGGTAGAACCAAACCTATCACAACGTCGCCTACACTTTATCCGGTACAAGGCTAGATACCGAGTTCCATTACAAAGGAGGAACTACTACCCAACACTACACAACACCTATCTCGAAGGAGATCCACTCCTTATGACAACATCAACAAGGATATCAATATCCTTTGACCCAATGATAATCTATCTTGTACATTGACACACCATATCAAATGTACATCCTAGGCACCTTTCACTAATGCCTTTGACACGACCCTTCGGCACCTTTCACTAATTCCTTTGACTCTATTCTTTAGCACTCTTCACTAATGCCTTTGACACTATTCTTTGGCACCTTTCACTAATGCCTTCTACACAAGCCTTCGACACCGTTCACTAATGTCTTCGACTTGAACCTTGGGCACCTTTCACTAGTGCCATCAACACAACACTTCTAAGGAGGAAGAAAGAACTTATCAACAAGAGAACTTCAGTAGTCTTGATGATGACGAAGCTTGGAAACTCATGGACTTGAGCTTGCTCCACTTCAAGAAGTGGTGATCTCGCCTTTAAGAGGAACCTAGAGAATTACACAAACAAAAACACAAAACTACATAGAAAGATCCTTTAAATATGAGGTTATAGAGTTTGCAACACTAAGGGATAATGTGTGTGAAAGGGGGTTACAATGAAGAAATGGCTCACAATTTATAGACAAAACATGCTACTGTTCCACGGATCCCACGGATCCCTTGCTTGAGGGATCCGTCTAGTGCAATACTAGGGATCCGTAGGACGCTCCCCCTAAAGTGGGTTGTGGGTCATGGATCATGGATCATGGGTTGTAGGCTTTGATCCATGGGTATCTAAATAGATACAATGTATCTAGAAGATGCAATGCATCTAGTCAATGGGTCATGGGTTAGCTCCATGGGTCATGGATAATACCTATTATGACTTATGCATGATGTCATGCAATGGGTCATGGGTTATGGATTATGCTCCATGGGTATGAGTCATAGACTTTGGGTTTTACCCAACTACATTCAATGTATTTAGTCAATGGGTCAAATACTTAGACTTCTACCCATTATATTACCCATTACAATACATACTAATTATGTATATATATGCCCATTATGTAAACACTAGTTGATATACATATGCATTTGATAAGGTTTTAAAATGTACCTTTTTGAGGGGTCGTTTAAGCCCTTATTTGATCACTTTTGTATCCATTATTACTTAATATCGTTCCTTTTCACTTTTTAGGCATCTTGAAGGCAAAATGTTGGAATGACACTTATTCGGACGAAAAGGCGCGAATATACGAAGAAAATGGCCAAAGTCAAGAATCGAGCCACTCGGATCGCTGGACCGGGACGGCGTCAGTGTTATCTGCGATGCCATCGCATCACTTTTGTGATGGCTCGAGCCAAATTTCTTATTTACAAGTGACGGTGTCGCTTTAAAAGAGTAGGTCGTCGCAACTCGCACGGCCTAGATTTGATCCAGACGGCGCCGAGATCAAGGGACGGCGCACAAGCATAAGGTGACGCCGTCGCAAGACTAACGTGGCCAAGATGAAACCCTAATGACGGCGACCCGACGCGCCACAAATTAAAGGGTGACGCCGTCGAATGTAATCTTATATATAGAATCCAATTTTTTGGTTTTCAGTGTAGTCTTTTGGAGTAATAACCTAAACCGAACCAAGGTCGTCTTGTACAATATTTTAGGGTTCCAAACCCTATCTTATATCAAGATAAGTTTTTTACTTCATTAATTTAGTTATGTCTTCAATTACTTTTGTGTATGCTTGCATGTTCTCCATGTCCGGCTAATTTACTTGTGTGTTTGCTTAGGGAATATGAAACTTAATTATTGAATATTGATTGGTTGTCTCTTATCTTAATTGTTAATGATCTAGTAATGCAATAGGTCATCCGTTGTGTAGTTAATGCTTGATTAATCTTTGTAAACCTTAGTTTATAGCACCTAGAGTTGTTGTAGGCTAAACCATCCGAAGAGTACCTTAGAGTTAAAGTTTATAAATCCTAGAGACTTTGTATGCGATAACCTTTGGTAGTTTCAAAGAGCTAGGGACAAACGCATACCCTACGACCTTAGACACACAACGCGATTAAGAATAAGGACGTGACAATTCAACCATCAATAGGAGATAATTAAGGAGTAATAAAACCTAAGTAAACACATCTTTAAACCATCATACGAGCACACAATAATTAGACATAGACTACCCTCACCTTAGTTAATTAGATAATTATATAGTAGAAGTAACGGTAGAAATACCAACCCCCCTAAATCCAAACCCCGAGATTCGTACCTTTCCATTTCCTAAAAATATAAAAGATAAAAATAATCTTCCTCAACCCCAACCTTAGCGTAGTAACCTTTCACTAGCATTCCTATTCCCCAGAGAACGATATCAATTCCGTGGCTTACCCTAATACTACACTACAACGATTAGGTTCACCGCCTAGGTGTTGAAAACTTGCTCGACGAAAAGGAAGTTCCTTTGACCCCGAACGACGCGTGTAGCGTTATCAAGTTTTGGCGCCACGGGAATAGAATAGCTAGTTAGAGTCCACCTCGTTTAGGTTTCTTTGCTTGATTCCTATCAAGTAAAATTTTTTCTCATTTTTTAGCTTCCTCGTAGTCTATCCCCCTTCTACGTGACCTTTGTTCGTAACCCCATCACTTTTCATCATGGAAGGTGATAACCAACCACCATTCATCAACCCACCACCAAATGACCTGCCAAGAGGCCGTACTCTTGGTGAATACTCGAGACCAAGCCACCTAGGCTATAGGAACACCATTGAGCTTCCCGATCAAGCCCAAACTACGGCCCTGTGATTCAACACCATCCGGTTGGTGCAAAACGGATGTGCATTCCATGGACTTCGTTTCAAAGATCCTAATCAGCATCTTAAGGATTTCCTTAAAATTTTCGATTCCATCAACCTCGATGCTACTACTAGAGAGACCACGCACCTGCGTCTCTTCCAATTCTCTCTACGGGACCAAGCTAGTAATTGGGTTGAGCGACTTCCCGCCAGCTCCATCTCAAGTTGGAATGATCTCACCTCTCGCTTCCTTGCTTAATTTTTCCCACCGGGGAGAACCACTAAGCTTAGGAATGACATCTTGATGTTCCAACAACGTCAAGGTGAATCTCTCTACAAAGCATGGACTCGATTCAAGGACTTACTTCATAAAGTCCCTCATTACGGCATTGATCTTTGGCTCCAAGTCCAACTTTTCTATGATCATGTCAACTTCCCCACCAAGCGATCCATTGACCAAGCGTCCGGTGGAAAACTTAGTGATCTCACCGCGGAAGAATCATGGAGTATAATAGAGGACCTTGCTCTCTATGACAACAAAAGTTGGAATGACCCCCGTGAGTTGCCCAAGACCGTTAAGGCAATCTCCTTACCTCTCATTGACTCACAACTTTCCGACCGTAGGATGCTCGAACTTGAAGATCAAGTTAAATTCC
This sequence comes from Chrysanthemum lavandulifolium, assembly GCA_022545495.1. Taxonomy (NCBI): domain Eukaryota; kingdom Viridiplantae; phylum Streptophyta; class Magnoliopsida; order Asterales; family Asteraceae; genus Chrysanthemum; species Chrysanthemum lavandulifolium. Next base: position 42,061,205 of record CM040239.1, on the reverse strand, counting down.
TAATGAGTTCCTACGAAAATCCTAAGTCTTCACGCCATGTGAACAAAGTTTCTTCCTCGTGTGAGCCGTGTAGTGATCCTCATAACACGCGCACTTGCACCCGATTCCTCGAACATGCTTCCATTGACTACGCATCCTCGTGTATTAATGGAACGGGTGGAAGATTCCCTACAACACCCGGACCTAGGACTTTCAATGACGCCCGAGAAGCATGGAAGGGAAAGCCCGACTTCTATTGGGGATAAACCAAAGAATTCACTTCCAATGATTTCTCATGGCCCCCATCTCATGGCCCTAACCAACAAAACATTGAGGGAATGTTGCAACACCTAGTCGCATCACACGAAGCTCAAATAGCTAAGCTCTCGAACCGTTTTAACCAACAACAAGCCGAGATGGATAAGAAGATAGATAACCTCTTGAAAGCCATGACCAATAGTGATAGAAAGGTTAATGCTCTCAACTCCCGAGTCTTCCAGTGTAGAGATTAAGGACCCAAGTAAGTTAGCTAAACACGTCCAATTCGTCAATACCATCACCTTAGTGAAACCTAATAGAACAAATGACGAAGCAGACCATGAAACTATATTTGAGGATAATGAAACAACCAAGGAAGTAGATGAGTAGACAATGACTATTTCAATAAATTTCCTACGGAAGAAGAGCTATCTCGCCACCCTCACTTAGTGCGTGACCTCCGTCACATGTATGTTAGGACAAGCCCTAGGATCAAGTTTGGGAACCCTTGGAATCTTAACATACCATGTTGCATAGGACACCTTTTCGTGGCAAAGGCCTACATTGACCGCAAATCACCAATAAACATAATGACTAGCACCTACTATAATTGGGTAATGAAGAAGCCTATCCCAACTAGGCAAGAACCCGATAATCCTAGGGTTAGGTGCAATTTTCTTGGTAGAATTAAGGGATTGCCCATTTATGTAGGTAGTTTCACGTTTCCTACGGACTTCATAATTGTGGATGATATTAGCACGGCCATAGATCCTAAATTGTCCCACGTTATTCTAGGAAAACCTTTCATAGAAAACACCGAGATGACTTATGATCCCTCATTGGGATTAGTGCGATTCAAGGATGAGACCGATGATGTAGCTTACCAAATGCCGTTTAAGATTGAGAAGTTTTCATCACTCTCCAATGATGAAAAGGAACTTAAACTATCGGTCTATTATAGGAATGATGAGGATAAGGAGAAAGGAGTAGATTATGTTATGGCCAAGATTTTCGAATTCTATAAGGATTGCTTGAACTTAGGACCGGAATATAGAACCGATTGGGGAGAGGAAAACCTCTTAGAAAGGTGCATCATAGGGCACTTTTACAACATGGAATCCCCCAATAGAGACCGTCATACGGAAGAAGGTGACGGTAATGAAGTCACGTAAGGGCACGACTACAAGTCTAGCTACAAGACACATAAATAAAGAAAAGCGCTTCGTGGGAGGCAACCCATGCTTAATTGTTTGCTTGTTTGTGTCATATATATTTTATTGATTGCTTATTCTCATGTTTAAATTTGTAAAAATGCTTTATTTTGTTTTTAACCTCGTCTTAATTACATATAAAGGTATTTTACATAAAGGATAAGTGTAGGGAGGATTACACACGTTTTCAAAAGAAATGTAAACATGAGAATTTCAATTAATTAAAAGATATACATGTGTGTTTGTTCGAGTCAAATGCTTGTATCGAGTCATAATGGATGTTTTGCGTAAATTTTTCCGATTCTAAAGATGTAAATTTTCCGTAATTTTTCTAGAAAATCGCACCGCTTTTGTCGGGATAACCGATGGCGTCAGATCGCAACCGACGGCGCGAAGGAGCAAAAATAACTGATTACTTTTTCTCGCTTTCGAGCTACTTATAATTTTTGGAATTTTCTATGTCTTAATTTTCCGTAAATTCGTAAACATCCATTCCACAAGCATTATATCCTAGTTTAGTAGTCTTACATATATTATTACCGCTAATTTTACGCGAGGGTTTCGTTTGTTTTCTTCAAGTGTGCGTGTTTAATTTATCAAGAAGGAGATACATAAGATGAGAAGGAGCTTTTCACGCAAACGTTCTTCTTGAAGAAAAATATAACCACCGCTTTACACGGATCCTACCGAGCTAATCGTGGAGTACTAGTTTCTTTCATCTTTATTACCTTCCATTATCATAACTTTGATACTTTCTCGGGAACATTGGGGACAATATTCCGCTTAAGTGTAGGGAGGAAAATAAACGGAACTTTGAAACTATGCTTATCTTTGATTATTTGCTTTGTCCAATTGCATTTGTGTAATAAACCATGAGAAAATGTCGGTTAGGGTAATTTTGGCACCAAATTTAAATTTTTTCATGACATGTAGGAGTGGGCCATTAGTCTTAACAAAAGCGTCTCACGGATAGGAAGTTATATGACTAGCACAAAAACCCTTTACCACTTAAATTCCACCCAAAATGTGAGGATCACTCTTAGATTAGTAGAAATTAAAGCATTCATCTTTAATGCTTAGAGTGTGAACAGGTAGTATAATAGATTCTAGAACTTGTTTTGTGATGCATCCCGAAATCGCTAGTAAGACTACACTTGTGTAGTTAGGAATAACTAAATGATAAGAGGCATTAGGATAACCCTTGTTTGATACCCGTAATATAATTACTTCTTCCACATTGGTCGAGTAATTCCCACACCTTTGCGTTGTACTCATCTTTAGTACACGATACCCTAGTTAACCCTCGAGCCTATCCTTTTAGCGGTTCTCGTTATGTTTCGATTTTCCGAAATATCAATGAAGAGCATTGTTTACAATCCACCCCAAATGTACACCCAAATCGCTTTAGCCTACCTTGTATGCACTCACTTTTAGTGCATTATTGTTATCACCCTAAAACCCTTAGTTCAATTATCTAGTTGCTTGCATAAGTTGCTAAGTCGAGTCATATCCTTTGTACACGCTTTGGGACGATTGGGACTCATGGGAAAAGTTAAAGTTTATGAAATGACGGAAGGAACGTTAAATTCAAATTCCCTTTATTTGCGTAATAATGTACTCCAAGTGTTTTGATCTTTCAATTCGGTTCAAATTAGTGTTAGAGTAATAAAACTCAAGTGTAGGGATGTGCCTATAAATCCCTATCATTTTGATGTTACCGTAGAGGATGGTAGAGTAAAAGTGTATGAAAAAAAAAAACGAAAAAAAATAGAAAAGTGAAAAAGAAAAAATTGAAAATTGAGTGTTCAAAAAAAAAAAAAAAAAAAAAAAAAAAAACATACGGGCTACCATCCTGCATCTATCTTTAATTTATGTTTGTTTATTTCAGTTATCTAGAGTCTAGAGTGTCGAGTCTTGGCTTAGCAACGCCATTCTTCGCATGCTTGTAACAAAAAGATTTTTGACTTGCCACCACTAAATAGCCTATCCCACCAAACCCTTTGTTTCCCTACCGTAAGCCTAACATTACAACCATTTAAAAGACCTCTTTGATAGTCTTTCCTAGGTGCTTACGCCAAAGCGATGGAGGTTTGATCTAGTCTCAAGCCTATGGTAATCTATGTACTAGGACCGTTAATGAGTGTTTATCTTCCATTTCCAACTTGTTATATTTCATATACACCGAGAGATGTGAGTATCCAAACACCCCATGTGAGGTGCTAGTATATAATTCCGCACTTGTTATGACTTTTATGGGCTTATATGTGTTGAGGATTATTTTAAACCAATGCTTCATGACCCCTAACTTATAAATTAATTGGTTAAAGCACATTTGCTTGAGGACAAGCAAATACCAAGTGTAGGGATATTTGATAAGGTTTCAAATGCACCTTTTGAGGGTCGTTTAAGCCCTTATTTGATCACTTTTGTATCCATTATTACTTAATATCGCCCTTTTCACTTTTAGGTACCTTGAAGGCAAAATGTTGGAATGACACTTATTCGGACGAAAAGGCGCGAATATACGAAGAAAATGGCCAAAGTCAAGAATCGAGCCACTCGTGATCACTGGAAATGAATGGGAAGGCGTCAGTGTTATCTACGACGCCGTCGCATCACTTTTGTGACGGCCAAGAGCTAAACCGCTTATTTACAAGTGACGGTGTCGCTTTAAAAGAGTAGTTCGTCGCAACTCGCACGGCCTAGATTTGATCCAGACGGCGCCGAGATCAAGGGGACGGCCACAAGCATAAGGTGACGCGTTGCAAGACTAACGTGGCCAAGACGAAACCCTAATGATGGCGACCGACGGCGCCACAAATTAAAGGTGACGCCGCGAATGTAACCTTATATATAGAATCCGAATTTTTAGTTTTCGCAGTGTAGTCTTTGGAGTAAAACCTAAACCAAACCAAGGTCGTCTTGTACAAGATTTTAGGGTTCCAAACCCTATCTTACATCAAGATAAGTGTTTTAGTTCATTAATTTAATTATGTCTTCAATTACTTGTGTGTATGCTTGCATGTTCTCCATGTCCGCTAATTTACTTGTGTGTTTGCTAGGAATATGAAACTTAATTATTGAATATTGATTGGTTGTCTCTTATCTTAATTGTTAATGATCTAGTAATGCGATAGGTCATCCGTTGTGTAGTTAATGTTTGATTAATCTTTGTGAACCTTAGTTTATAGCACCTAGAGTTGTTGTAGGCTAAACCATCCAAGAGTACCTTAGAGTTAAAGTTTATAAATCCTAGAGACTTTGTAGGCGATAACCTTTGGTAGTTTCAAAGAGCTAGGACAAACGCATACCCTACGACCTTAGACACACAACGCGATTAAGAATAAGGACGTGACAATTCAACCATCAATAGGAGATAATTAAGGAGTAATAAAACCTAAGTAAACACATCTTTAAACCATCATATGAGCACACAATAATTAGACATAGACTACCCTCACCTTAGTTAATTAGATAATTAGATAGTAGAAGTAATCAGTAGAAATACCAAACCCCCAAATCCAAACCCCGAGATTCGTACCTTCCCATTTCCTAAAAATATAAAAGATAAAAATAATCTTCCTCAACCCCAACCTTAGCGTAGTACCTCTCACTAGCATTCTTATTCCCCAGAGAACAATATCAATTCCCGTGGCTTACCCTAATACTACACTACAACGATTAGGTTCATCGCTAGGTGTTGAAAAACTTGCTGGACGAAAAGGAAGTTCCTTTGACCCCGAACGACGCGTGTAGCGTTATCAGCATTACTATAACATGAAAACGCTATTACTTTTTTAGCGTTTTATGTGAAAATGTAAGTGTGTTAGTAAACTATTGGCTCAACCCATTTACGTATTTTATTTGTTTCGTTAAAATGATTTTAAGTTTGTTATCGACAAAACATTAGAAGATCGTAAAATATAAATAAATGTTTTGACGGCTTATTTGTATTAACAATCTTCCCCTTTTTGTTGATGACAAAACATAAGATTATTTTAAGGAAAAACTAAAATTCGTAAAAGTTTGAATTGGATTTTTTACTATCTTCTCCCCCTTTTTGTCGAAACAAAAAGAGCGTCGAAAAGAAGCTAACACATAGTTTTGAAGGAAAAGCATGTAAAAAGTAAAAATATGAAAATAAGAGAGTAAGAGATGAGAAGAATTCTTGTCTTAGCTCCTCCTTGACGGTCCATCCCTTTGTGAGGGCGTCAAGTAATTAGAGATACTAAGCTAGTGCTTTGCAATTATGTTTGCAAATGATCTTGTCTTATTGACGAACATCCTCCCCCTTGATGAGTGCTCCTTTGCAAGGAGGATGTCATGTATTGTTGGGATATGAACGCCAAAGCATCAAGAAGTCAAAGTGTCGAAAAGTCAAAGCATCGCTAAGTAAAAGTCAAAATCTTCTGTCAAGTCAAAGCATCGCAAAGCTAAAAGAACCGCTATATTCGCTTATGGAAAGCTTTGTTATTCTAGAATATTCTTAATATTAGATTACTTGTCGTATAAGGTCGATTGTAAACCGACTAGGGTTATCCTTGAGCCTATAAAAGGACCCCTAGATTGACATTAGAGATACGATTCATAAGTTAGAGAAGAATGATATTAGAGTATTAGAGTTGTTAAAGAATCTGCATAACAATCAGATTTAGAGTTATTAATAATATCGTTTAAAGTTAAAATTAATTCTTCTTAGCTTTGTTAAGTAAATTCCGCATATTTAATAAAGTTTGTTTAGTGTTTCATTGTTAATAACTTATGATTTATCCGAAGTTGTTAAACCCTTAACAAGCTATATAGTTAGTTTGGTTAGAGTACATTGATCCAACAAGTGGTATCAGAGCTTGTGTGGAAACTCTGACTAAGAAGAAACCCTCAAACCCTACTTTAACAAAACCCTAAAGATGTCGACTGAAGCTGCACCACCACCATCCATCACCTCACTGAGAATACCAATCATCAAGAAGGGAGAGTATGATCTATGGTGTATGAAGATGAGGCAGTACATTGCTATTACAGACCATGCACTGTGGAATGTAATTGTCAATGGCAATGAAGTTGTGGAAGAACCTATTGATGTTCCTGGACAACCTAAAGCACCTAAACCCATCTTGCCAGCTGCTACAATTAGGAATCAAGAGAAGACTCTCAACATACTCTTGTCTGCTATTCCTGATGGTCACCTACTCAAGTTTCATGATTCTAAAGATGCAAAGCAACTATGGGCTGCTCTCAAGACTAGATTTGGAGGTAATGATGCTTCCAAGAAGATGCACAAAAATCTGTTGATGCAAAGCAGCTTGAAACATTCATCGTTGGAGAAAGAGAAGGCCTTGATGTCGCTTATGATGATTCCAAAATCTTCTCAAGATGTCGGAGTTATACAAAGCGAGGTTTCAATTGAAGATGCTAATCTAAAGTTCTTAAGAGTTTGCCATCTACATGGCATGTGATTGCTACTATGATCGAGGACAATCTGTTTGATGTCATGGACTTTAATGATCTTTACAATCATCTCAAGGTGTATGAGCATGAGATGAATGGCCAAACTAGTTCAAAATCTCACAAGATTGCTTTTGTCTTCTCGAAAGAGAGGCAAGATTTCCACTAAAAATGCACCGCTTCTCCTACTCAAAGTACTTGCTTCCTACACTACCCCCACCTTTGCTCAAGAAGCCACACCCTCAAATACCATCCACTCGGATGAAGTCGTATGCTCTTTCTTTGCACAAAGAAGCTACCCTACCGTTACTTATGAAGAAGATCTATCACAGTTGAAGAGGATGCTCTTGAAGAAATTGATATCGTGTGCAAGTTGCTATGATCACCGCAAGGATCAAGAAGTTTATGAAGAAGACAGGAAGAGGCATTAACTTCAAACCAAAATAAAGGAATCACTTTGACAAATCCAAGATTGAATGCTTCAATTGTCAAAAGATCGACACTTTACAGGGAATGCATGTTTGCTAAATACCAAGCAAACAGGATGACCGAGAAACCAAAGCTAGAGCTAAAAGAAATTCCACCATCAAACAAAAGCTTTGGTTGCTCAAGAGAATCTATCGAGGTTAACCGAGGCCGAGTTTGATGATGAACCAAGAACCTATTGTATGGTAGCCGTGGAGGAATCAGTGGAAGAGTTTGATTGGAGCACATCTTTTGATGAGGAACATGGACATGCTGCTTTGGAATCCAGAGATGGTCTAGGAAGCTTTGATTGGAGCATGGAGAGTGAAGCTGATCTTGTCGTGCTTGCTATGGTAGCCACTTCACCAAGTTCACCTCTATCTCTGAGGTATGTTCTAAGTGTCATGACTTTTATCAAAAAGTGCTTAATGATTATGTGACTGAAAGAGATAAGTGTAGAACGGCTAGGGCTGAGGTAGCTGGCTATCAAATTACTTTAGAGTCAATGGAAGCCAAAATCCTAACACATGAAAATAATGAAATGGCTTGGGCATAAAAGTATGAACAACAGGACTACCAATTAAAACTAAGTGAATGGAAGTTAGGCTGTAAGATTTCTGAAATAGAAAAACTAACTAAGGAGAGGGATGAATTGCTAGAAAAGTTTGCTGCATGGGGATAATCTGGCCTTTCTCATGTTAGTTATGTTGAAAAACAGAGTAGAGCCTACATTAGAACTGGACTAGGTTTTGGTATGGATTTCAGTAGCATAGAAGAAAACCCACCTAGTGATCAGGAGGACCTTGATTTTGAGGGTATAACAACTAGTGATGATGAACTCATTAATTATGTAGACACATCTAGTAATGAGGAATCAATTAGTGAAACACCTCCTGAATATCAGAAAGACAAAGTTTATCATGTCAGTCCTCATCCCACCGGTAGTTTTCAACCACTTAGACCAGATGTTTCTCGCTTTGGAGTAGACAACCTAGAGTTTAGGAAAAGCTTATCGGGTCAATCTAGGTCTAAAACCCCAAAAGAAACCGTTGAAACACCTAATGATGATAATGTTAAAGTCAAGCAAGACCTTCAACTCAAAGTATCGCTACATGTTCAAGCAGACTTTAAGAAAACCTTTTCAAAATATCGCTAAACCTTTTGGGATAATTTTGGTCAAACAGCTTTCATCATTCACCAAAAGACATCATAGTTTTGGTCATAAGACCCAAGGAAGATTTTTTGGAAATATGGGTCAAAATTGTGTTTTGTGTGTTATAGTCCTACTCATTTGATTAAGGACTGTGAATTTCACTTATTGTACCTAAGTAAATTTCCAAAGAACAGATCTGCAAACCAAAAACCAAGAGAGAATAAACCAGTTTGGAATCACTCACAGAGGGTCAATCATAGCAATTTCTCACAAAACCATAGGTATCCTCACCAGAGAAGATCTTTTTCAAAACCACCAGTACCTTCTCAAAGTACTGCTTAGTTCTCACCTAAACAAGGTACTGCTAACACTTTTTGGAACAGAAGCCCTAGGAGATCTCGTTACTATCAACCTAGAAGGAATTACACTTCACATAGAGTATCTAGATCATAGGAACCAGCACCAAGTGTTAAAACCCAATGGGTTATGAGAGAAAGTACTGTTGAGGGACAAACAGTACATTCAACAAAAAGTGAATCAAATGTTTTTGTTGTACAAGAAAAGGAGAATGAAATTGAAAAAAAGAGTTTTGTTGAAAATTTAACAAGTTTTGAAAATCCACAAGCTAAAAATCAAAAGATAATTCGATCATGTTTTAAAAATAGTGGAAATTACATACTCAAAGAATTTGAGTATGTAACTCCTGCGGGAACACAAGTCAAGAATGGCTTGGGTTACTAAAAGAAACTAACTCTCATTTTTGTGCGGGCAACCCGTAAGAGGAGCTTAAAGATCATTTAATTGTGGATAGTGGTTGCTCTGGAAGCATGACAGGAGACAAGGAGATTCTGTCAGATTTTAATTCATACTTTGGAGGAAGAGTTGCATTTGGGAATGATCCTAGTGGAGGAAGAATTAGTAGGAAAGGAACCATCAAGGCAGGGAGCATAGATTTTGAGAATGTTAGATATGTGAAGGAGCTCAAGTTCAACCTATTGTCAGTATCGCAGATCTGTGACAAGAAGTACCCTGTGCTATTCACAGACAAGGTATGTCTTATTCTTTCCCCTGAGTTCAAGCTTGTTGATGATAACTTGGTAATTCTGAGAGTACCAAGAACCAATGATGTGTACAGTCTTTATATGAATACTCTTAGCTCTTCTGAGAGAGCAACATGTTTAGTAGCAAAAGCAACACTTGAAGAGGCACATCAGTGGCATAGAAGACTGGGTCATGTAAATTTCAAGAATATCAACAAATTGGTCAAAGGAAATTTAGTTAGAGGTTTACCCACCAAAACTTACAAGAATGATCACTCCTGTTTGGCGTGCAAGAAGGGTAAACAACACAAAGCTTCATGCAAGAAGCTTGAGGATAGAATCATTAGAGAACCTTTGGAGCTGCTGCACATGGATCTATTTGGTCTTGTTTCTGTTCAAAGCTTAAATAAGAAGAAACACTGCTTGGTTGTGACAGATGACTGCAGTAGATTTAGTTGGGTATTTTTCTTGGGATTTAAAGATGACACCTTTGATGCTATTCATGATCTGATTATAGCACTTGAAAACCAACTGAGACTTAAAGTAAGAGGTATTAGATGTGATAATGGGACTGATTTCAAGAACAAGCTTATGGATGATTTTTGTGCCAACAAAGGAATCAAGAGAGAGTTCAAGATTGCTAGAACTCCACAATGTAATGGTGTTGCGTAAAGAAAGAACGTAACCTTGATTGAAGCAACTGTAACAATGCTTGCAGATTCACAATTACCTATTCGGTTTGGGTCAAGCCGTAAGTACCGCTTGCTATGTGTTGAATAGAGTTTCAGTCACCAAACCTCAGATGAAGACACCCTATGAGTTGCTGATGGGCAACAAACCCAACATTCGATTTATGAAGCCTTTTGGATGCCCACTGACTATACTCAACACTATTGATTATCTGGGAAAAGTTGATGGTAAGTCAGAAGAAGGAAACCTACAAAAAGATGGAAGGACTTGCTTGCAAAAGAAGTTTTATTTATTAGTCCTTCATAGAGATTTGTAAACCCTAATCCTCTAGTATATAAAGAGGACATGAGGTGTAGGTTTTATACATGTCTTCCAATATGTAGACGTCTAGTAAAGGGGTGTGTGTGTTCCTAGGCGTATGTTCATGTAAACGCCTAGTTTATTAGTTTAGTTAGTAGTTTAGACATGTTCCTATAAACGTCTAAGATTAGTTAGTGATAGCGAATGAAACCTTGTGTCAATAACAATTATGTTTTGATTTATCCGCTGCGTATTGTCATTGTTATTTAATAAAGCAGAAGAAGGATACCTATTGGGTTATTGTACCAACATCAAAGGATTTAGAGTGTACAACAGAGTCACCAAGAAAGTTCAAGATTGTCTTCATGTTGAATTTTTAGAAGATCAAGAAAATCATAAGGGTAAAGGTCCTGATTGGATGTTTGATCTTGAGGTTTTGACTCCTTCTATGAATTATGTACCTGTTAGAGAAGAAAATCAACCTGTTCACAAAGAAGAAGATTTATAGTATGTTGTTCATGGAGTTAATATTAGTCCTAGTGCTGTTCCTGATAAAGAACCTATATCTGCTGTGACAGAGAAAAGTACTGATGAACCAAAGTCTACATTGTCTGATGAAGATCAAGCTATTTAGGATGAGCTTAATAGGATGCTTTTTCAAGATGTAGTAGCACAATCTTATGATGATGATCAAAGAAGAGCTTATGAGGAAGTAAAGAAAAAGAACATGACTACTGGACTCACTTACAGTACTTTGGTTGACAAGATTGATCAAAGTATCACGCACTGCTTGACAAAGACTTTGGATGATTTGGATGATCCTACCATGCCTGGCTTAGAAGATACTGATGATGAGTTTGAAGATGAAGGTATTTTCTCAGATCCTAATGAAGATGCTGATTTCACAAACCTGGGTGATAATCTTGAAGTTCTATAGACTCCTACAACAAGAGTTCATAAGAATCATCCTACTAATCAAATCATTGGACCTTCTACATCAGGGGTGTTAACAAGAACAAAGGCTAAAGGATTTTCACAGCTACACAATGATTTACTTAGCTTTGTGTATAAACAAAACATGCTGAATCATAAGGATCATCAGACTTGCCTGTTTACTTGTTTTATCTCTCAAGAAGAACCCAAGAATATTGCTCAAGCATTAACTAAAGAAAGTTGGGTTGAAGCTATGTAGGAAGAACTTCTTCAATTCAAACTTCAAGAAGTTTGGGTATTATGTGATTTACCAGATGGAAAGAGAGTTATTGGAACCAGATGGGTTTTCAGAGTCAAGAGAGATGAAAGAGGAAATGTCATCAAGAACAAGGCAAGGTTAGTAGTACAAGGCTACAAACAAGAAGAAGGAGTAGATTATGATGAAGTATTTGCTCCTGTAGCAAGGATTGAAGCTATTAGAATATTCCTTGATTTTGCATCATATATGGGATTTCAAGTTTATCAGATGGATGTTAAGAGTGCCTTTTTATATGGCAAGATTACAGAGGACGTTTATGTCAAACAGCCTCTTGGTTTTGAAGATCTTGTCTATCCAAACAAAGTCTACAAAGTTGTTAAGGCTCTTTATGGATTACATCAAGCACCTAGAGCTTGGTATGAGAGGCTCTCTACTTTCTTATTACAACATGGCTATAGGAGGGGAGCCATTGATAAGACTTTGTTTATCAAGAGAGATAAGAAGGATATCATGTTGGTTCAGGTATATGTTGATGATATCATCTTTGGAGCTACCAAACAGTCCATGGTTAAGGAGTTTGAGCAGCTGATGCATAATGAATTTCAAATGAGTTCTATGGGTGAGTTAACATTCTTTTGGGACTTCAAGTTAAACAACAAAGGAGGGAATTTTATAAGTCAAGACAAGTATGTATCCGACATACTTAAGAAGTTCAACTTTGATGCTATGAAGCCGCCACTACACCTATCAAGTCTATCAACTCACCGGGCAAGGATGAAGATGGTCAACCCGTTGAAGTCAAGTTGTATGATCTATGATTGGTCGCCTAATGTACTTAATCGCATCTAGGCCCGATATCATGTTTCTTTGTTTGTTTATGTGCAAGATATCAAGTCTCACCTAAGGTCTCTCATATGAATGCAAAGAAGAGAATTTTCATTATTTGAAACAACAACCTAAGCTAGGGTTGTGGTATCCAAAGGATTCCCTTTTCACCGGAAGCTTTTTCGTATAGTGATTATGCAGTGACAACTATGATAGAAGATCAACTACTTGGAGGATGCCAATATCTTGGAAGAATATTAGTTTCATGGCAAGTAAGAAGAATAATTGCAAAGAACATCCTCATCAAGTAGAATATGTGGTCACGTAAGTCGCTAGGACAAGTTTTATGGATGCATAATCAATTATTGGATTATGGGTTCAACTTCAAGAATACTCCTATCAACATTGATAATGAGAGTACCATTTGCATTATGAACAATCCAGTTTATCATTCCAAGACCAAGCACATTCAGATTAGGCATCACTTCATCAGAGATTGTTATGAGCATAGGCTCATTAATGTGGTCAAGGTGAATACAGATGATAATGTAGCTGATTTACTCATAAAAGGTTTTGATGTTTCTAGATTCAATCACTTGGTGGTGAGTATTGGTATGATCATTTATTAAGCTACAGTTAAGGGGAGGATTGTATATATTAGTTAGTTAGTAAGTTATATGCATTGCTTGAGGGGAGGCAATTCAATGCCTATTTGAAGTTTTTCACTATAAAGAAGAAGATGGAAAAGTACTGCTATTTTGTTTTATGAAAGTACTGCTCTGAAAGTACTGCTCTGGAAAGTACTGCACACGTGGAAAGACCTGATTGTCTTATCGAAGTACTGTTACAACGGTAATATTGAAGGGTTAATTAATCTAACGGTAACTTTGTTATTATGGGTTGTGATTTTTCAAATCCTACCTATAAATAACTTCTTCCCGATTTTCCCTCTCATCTTTATTCGTATCCATCTTTTCCATATTTCTCTCTCTCTCACACATGCTTACGTATTCAAGAATCAATTACTTTTACAATCATCCATGGCAAATCTACACACAGTTTCTAAACACAACATGGTGGTGAATTTAGATAAAACAGAGGCTAATGTCATCTTCCATGACATCATTGATTTCTTAACAGGTTCTCCAATCAGTTATGCGCTTTTGGTGGAACCTGATCTAATTGCACCGGATACAAGTAGCTTTGGGCAACCGCAAGGACACATATGGAGAATGATGAATCTTATATTCAAGCTAAAGTTGCCGGAAGGCGATCAAGATTATCAAGCCTCAATTGTGAAGATTTATTGTTTGATGATGAAGAAGGAGCAATTAGGTTTGATAAATGTTTTATTTGGGATACACCGAGATATTGATATGAAGGGTCTTTGGTCGACACAACAACATTCAAGAAGCCCTTGTTCACCCACATTGGAAGTATTTGGTACATGTTCTTCTTCATTGTATCACTCTAAAAGTACTTCTTGGAAGCAATTTGGTTCAAACATTGCATCTGCACTGGTAGGATTGGTTACAAATCGTATGTTCAACTTTTCAAGGCTAATCTTAGATGGAATGCTCTCTCACATCTCTCATGGATTAAGATGGTTAATGTATCCAAGATTTATCCAAGTCTTCTTGAATAAACAACTTTCTGATGTACCAAAGCCTGCAAGTCTTTTACCTATTGTGGTACAACCAGCCAAGATTTTCACATTTATGGCTAGGAAAAGTGATCTGTTCACTGGAAGGAACACTCCATTAACCACTTCAATGATGGAGGTTGTTCAAGCAATACGCGATGAGGTCAGCAGAGAGTGATGACAGAGAAGGTACTACTTCAAAGACAAGGTATGCTTCTCAAAGTGTCAGATCTCAAGAAACCGCATCACAAGGTACTCGCTTCACGAGGTAATCGATGTTCAAGAAGGTACTACAGTTTCTCCCACCTCATCACACCATTCTACTCCACCTATTGTATCACTAGAACAAGATGTTCCTATTCCCTCATCATCTTCTGAAGGGAATGCAGCTGATATACCACAAGAAGGATTAGTTCTGGATAACTATGTTCTCACAAGGGAGTTAGTCAGATTGAAGAAAACAACTGAGGCTCAAGCTGCACAAATATTAAAGTTGAACAACAAGTTTAAAAGGTTAAAGAAGTTTGTATGACCTTTAGTTCAACATCACAGATTATGGGTCAAGTCTCAAAAGAAACAAGGAAGGCCAGTTAGACAGTTTAAGAAGTCTTCAAAGGGCAAAAAGGTTCAACAGCAATCTTCTGTCCAATTGGGGAGGAATCTGGAACAAGATAATTTGAAAGAAGATGCTGAGTTCAATGCTGATAAAGAAGAAGAACCTCAAAGTACTGGTGTACAAAGTACTGATGATCAAGGTGTCACGATCAAAGTAATCGATGTTCAAGGAACTTATGACAAGAGTCGATTACACCAAGGACTCTTAATTTTGATGAAGAAGTCGACCTTCAATTGTCATTCATGAAGAAGAAGTCGGTCCATCTAATGCTTTGCAAGAAGTGGAAACCGATACACCTCAAAGAATACACAATCGCAAGTGATGATGAGACAGTTGCGTAAATCTTGCAAAACCTATCAAGACCAAGAGGTGTTAGCATTCCGTGAGTTGTTGAAGAACAACCACAAGTTTCTCAACCCGTTATTGATCCAAAAGATAAAGGCAAAGGTAAGTCGGTAGAAACTAAGAAGAAGAAAAGTCGACTTTAGCACAACTTAGAGCAATTGAAGTGGCTCGAATGAAGAAGTCGCTAGAAAGGTACAAGTTGAGTTGAATGCTTGAGCGTATATTGAAGTAGCTAAGAATGAAGAAGCGCTAAGAAGTTACAAGATGAATTGAATGTCAAGTCATTGCATCAAAGAAGGAATCAAGTTATTATATCTAGAAGACTACTGAGTAAAGCTAGACTAAGAAATGACATGATGGCTTATCTAAAGAGTCAAGATTTTAAAGGACTTCAGAAGATGAATTATATAGAGATGAAAGTCTTATATGATGTGCTCACTTTGGAAGTGGTTCTTTGAACCTTGGTTATTATATTTAGATAGGCTTTAAATATAATTGTTTGTTACAAGATTTAGGCGTAGTAGTTATTCTCGCTTTTACAAACTGTATTGCCTATGTAATGTCGAGGGCATAGGATTCACCCATGTCATTTGTACTTCAATGGTTTTTGTGTAATGAATTTTACCGGTGAATTAACCCTTTTACCCAAAAAAGTCTTATATGATGTCAAAGAGAAGCTTATCAAAAGATGGTAGAAGGTATTATATCTTTTGAAGATAAAGAAAATTGATGCAAAATTTAAAAGTTTAAAGAGAAAAGAACAAATGAAGTTGAACGACCATCAAAGAAGGTTGAATTAAGATCGATACAACCGATGAGCGAGAGAAATTATTTAAGAGTTGTTGATTTTGAGCATCCTAAAGCTAAAGATGTTGTAGAAAAGAAGTCAAAGATTGTTACATTTGAAGTAGTAGAAGCAGAAGATGGAGATTATCTTATGTTCCATAGAGAAGATGAGAGTTTTAGAGTGTTTACTTCATTATGGGACATATTGCACTTGATTGATAGAGCAGATCTGTTTCAATTATATCAATTGGTGGAAGAATACTTTCAAGATATTTCATCAACTATAATTGGTTTAGTACTACTTGGAGATCTCACAACAATCTGGGAAACTGAGGAAACAAGTACTGAAAGAATCTGGTTAAATCAAGAAAATTGGGAGATTACTAGATGGAGATTCTTTGAAGAACCAGGTGTACATTCTTTGGAATTGGAAGATGGAACTATGATTCATATGATAGCTGAGAGAAGATATCCTTTGACTAATGATCTTATGAGAAGGATGCTTGGATCATGGAATGGAAGTTGAAGATGAATCAAACACTTCGATGTTAATTGAGTTGTTTATCGATGGACAACAATAGTCGATGAGGAAGCATAAATACCGGTATGATCTATAATTGTATAAAATCTTTTGAAAATTATGTACTTTTTAGTATCGCTTGGATCAAACAAGATTTTAATCAAAGTATCGCTTGAAAAGATAAACCAAGAATGTTTTAAAAGAAAACTTTGTTAAGTAAAGAATATTTTTGACACAAAAGTTAAAAGCAACAAATGGAATTTTGAGATGGTTATAACATTAGGTTATCAGCTCACCATGTTTACAAAAGAACTGGCTAATCCATGAGCAAACGGCTCTGGTAAAGATATCTTAAATCCGTTATATAGTTGACAACTTGATAATAAGTTGTATGGTAATCAACTCACCATATCAGTAAATGTAAAGAGTTGGCTAGCCCACAAGAAAATGGCTTGTGGTAAAGGCTGTGGAAAAACCATTCATATGGTAATTAGTTCACCATGGTTGCAGGAACTAACTAGTCCAAAAGGGTACAACTCTTGGTAAAGACAAATCAAATCTGTTGATAGCTGGTGCTTTGCTAAAAATCATATGGTTATCAATGTACCATGGTCTTACACACCTAAACATTTGGCTACTCCAGAGTTAATGGCTTTGGTAAAGAGACATCAAAATCCATTAAATTTCAATGATTCACCTCTCACAGGAGTTCACACACCGGAAGTGATGAGAATAGAATGAAACTTAAACCGATCCGATGTACAAATTGCCATATGTTGCCGAAGTTCTTGAAAAGATGGAGGATGCTTGAATGTTCTTTGAAAAGAGATTACCGATAAACGTTCTTTGTAAAGAATGTTATTAAAAGAATAAAGACTACTTTGATGATGACAATCCAAGCACAGTAAATATACAGACAAATCTGAAGAGAAAGACAATGGACAAAAGACACAATCTTTCCAAGAGGCTAACAGAAGTTACTAATAAAGATACAAAGGAAACTTGAAGTCAAGTAAGTAGAATTCAAGTTAGGGGAGGATTGTTTGGATATGAAAGTCAAAGTACTGAAGAAGTCAAAGTGCTGGAAAAGTCAAAGTACTGCTAAGTAAAAGTCAAAGTACTGCTGTCGAAGTCAAAGTACTGCAAAGCTAAAAGAACTGCTATATTCGTTTATGGAAAGCTTTGTTATTCTAGAATATTCTTTATATTAGATTACCTGTCGTACAAGGTTAGAATTGTAAACCGACTAGGGTTATCCTTGAGCCTATAAAAGGACCCCTAGATTGGCATTAGAGATACAATTCATAAGTTAGAGAAGAACGATATTAGAGTATTAGAGTTGTTAAAGAATCTGCATAACAAGCAGATTTAGAGTTATTAATAATATCGTTTAAAGTTAAAATTAATTCTTCTTAGCTTTGTTAAGTAAATTCCGCATATTTAATAAAGTTTGTTAAGTGTTTCATTGTTAATAACTTAGGATTTATCCGAAGTTGTTAAACCCTTAACAAGTGATCTGTGCTAAACCGTCAAGTCTAATCACACAAGCTAGCCACTTGTGAATGGCTAACCGTAATAGACTTAAATGCTTAAAACACAAATACAATGAAGTCCCGGAGAATAGAATGAATTCCCGGTCGCTTAGTCCCACCTGAGACTCAATGGTGTGTAAAACACAAACTCAGATGATAGAGTGATCACTAAGGATAGTGATCAAGAAGGTTTTGATTGAGAAATTACACCATCGATTGATTGGAATGGAATAGAATACGAATAGGAAGCACAACAATCGATAAAGAAACGTAGATACGACGCTTAAAAACTACGACACGTACTAAATAAAAAGTGAAATCTAAGAAATAAAAGACCTAAAAATATGAAAATAACATTTTTGGAATCCTAAAGAAAATTATTAGAAAAGGAAAATTATTTTTACAACTATTTAATTAATTATTATTAATTAAAAACTATTTTAACTATTTAATAAATACTCTAAAATAGAAGAAAATACAAAATAAAGCTAGAAAAATAAAACTATGATTCAGAAAAATCAAAAATATTATAAAACTAATTTTAAAATTAAAAATATATTTTTCACACTTTTTATCTAATTATTACTAATTAATTATTATTTAAAATACACTTAAATACTAGAAAATATAAAATAAACTTGGAAAAATAAAATTTTAACTTGGAAAATCTAAAATATGATAAAACTAATTTTAAAACTGAAAAGATATTTTTATGCTTTTAATTATTTATTACTAATTAATTACTATTTTTAACTAATTAAAATTATAATAAATACTAAAAAGCTAGAGAAAATATGAAACTTTTTCTAAAAATACTATATGATGACAAATCTAATCAAAAGTATAAAACAGGATTTGCTTATTAATAAGCTAGAAAGAAAAATCAAAAAGCTAGGAAATATTAAATAAACACTATCACCGATTTTAACTTGATATTTTTCTCGATTTTCTTTTGAAAACTACTTTACTACTGATTTTATGAAACTTTAACAAAGACAAAAATTTTACAAACTTGAAATAATCATAGAGGAGCTTATAATCCCAACAGATGGCTTAAGAGCTTATTTTGTGGAAATAAGCTTAAACAAGCTTGTTTGTCAAATGTAAGCTCAAATGGATGTAAACAAGCTATATGAATGTAAATGAAGCTAAGAGATACAAAGAAGCACACTGATAAGCTAGAATAAGCAGATAAGCACTTAGCTTAAACTGAAAAATGGACAGAATAAGAAGCCACTTGCAGCCCTAGCTAACAAGCTTCAAAATGAAAACTTAAGCTTGGGACTCAAAGATGACCAGGTTGGCATTC
Source organism: Chrysanthemum lavandulifolium (assembly GCA_022545495.1). Taxonomy (NCBI): domain Eukaryota; kingdom Viridiplantae; phylum Streptophyta; class Magnoliopsida; order Asterales; family Asteraceae; genus Chrysanthemum; species Chrysanthemum lavandulifolium. The sequence goes on along the minus strand of CM040239.1, from coordinate 42,041,897 downwards.
CAAAGAAACAAAGATCACAAGATTTGAACAACAAATGAGCTCGTGCAAGCTTTTGATTGAGCTTATGTAATCGGTGCATGTGGCACCTTTTCGATTGTACCCAAAAGAAGCCAAGAAATAAGTACCAAATAAGCTGATTAAGAGATAACTAGTATTTTTATATTTTTGTTTAGCAACTAGACTTTAATACCCTGAGAGCTTTTAAGCTAAGTCTTAATATTAAGCACACAGTAAAAAGATCTTTTTTATTCAAAAACGACCCAAATGAAAATTTGACTTTTCTTAAAAACAAAGAAGTTGACTAATATGAACTTTAATCTGATTTAAATCATTGAATATGTTGTTTTGAGGTATGTTAAGACTGATTTGAGCAAGATTAACAACTTATAAACACAAAACAATGATCATAGATCATGACATTCCAACAGTGGGCACATAAGACATGATCAAAAGGATTTTGACTTTTAACCAAAAGAACACTGGTTTTTATTGTTTGCACTGACTAATATGACTAAGTGTGACTCAAGACAACAACAACTACAAACTTAACCAACCTCTAACACAGTTTCACTTCTCAAATCCAAACAGCACCCATATATGACCTGTTTTGAAGATTTTTCAAGGCAAACCACAAATTTAAACCATAACATCGATTCAAGACCATGAAATATCATATATTAGAACCGATGAAGTATGAAACAACAACATTAACAACAAAAACTCACTAATGAAGATTATGATGTTTTCACCGTTAAAATGAACTTTTATAAACTACAAATTTTAAAAGAACAACAACTTATTTTAATGATTAAATACACTTAACTAAAGCTAATGAACATAAAAACACAAAGATTCAAGCTACTAACTAATTAAAACAAAGGAAATGCAAAAATTAAACCAAAGGCTTACAAATGCTTCCAAGCTTAAAACCGAGAACAAGAACCAATGAACACCCCTATTAGCTTACCACTAAGCTTCTAACCCAAGGCCATCCATAATCTACCCCGCTCCACCGTGTACAACATTTCCAATGGATTTTGATTTTCACCTATTTAATTTGTATTTTGGTGATTTTTGATTTACGCTTCTAAACCTGCTTTTTAGAGTTTCTAAAAGCTTGAATAAGCCTTCTAGGAGCTTATGTGGCTTATTTAGTCCATAAGAACATCTACAAACAACAATTGATCATTCATGAGATTTTGAAAATAAGGAAAATTGCATAATCTGAGATATAAGTTGATACTTGAATTGAAGTTTCACAAAAGCTTTATTATAACATAAGAACTTGAAATACAGAGTTTTAAGACTAAAACATACACTTGAAATTAAAAGTAAGCTAAAACGACTTAGAATTTTAATATTACACTAGATGATGTTGATACATTGCATCTCTCTCCTTTATAATGACTTTTGTGACTTCTCTTTGACCTCTGAATCTTTCCCACTAAATCGAGCCCTTGGATCACTCTAATTCATCGTAACCATACAAGTGGATTTTGGCGCCAATTTTCTTCAAAGGGTTTTGCTATTAATGAGGTGGGTTTCAATCAATTAAAAGTTTTGGTGTTAGTGGAGGTGGAGGGACAAGGTAAGGGGGTTGAAAGGTTGGAAAACCATGCCCTGTTTTGGTGTTTCAAATTGGGAGAGGAGAGCTGATGAAGTCGGTTTTTAGTAGCGCGGGTGTTTTTGACTTTTGTTGACCGGTGGGTGGGTTAATATTAAGGGTCGGTCAAGGGCTTGGGCCACCGGTTTGATTGATTTGGGCCTAGATAATATATAGGATCCGCTTTGGTTTGTATTAAACACAAGGACCATAAATGTAATTCGCCAATCTTCAAGGACCGAAATGCCACTATTCGAACTTATCATAAGGACTAAACTTGCCATAAATGAATAGTACAAGGACCACTTTTGCATAAAATTTCATTTTAAAATGTCCAAGGACTATTTTTGCAATTTTTTCAAAGTTTAGGGACCTTTCGCTAACCCACCAAAGAATCATTCAAGGACCATTTTTACAACTTAGAATACTTCAGGACCTTGAATGACAAAACTTCACATTTTTGAATTCCGTGTACTAGATTTGACAACTTTTAAAACTGGGGACTAAACCGCCAATTTAGCAAACTTGAATCATTTTCATCCGATTTTGATATTTTGCATTTAAAACACATAAAATAATCGATTTGTGATATTTTGATCATTTTGATGTGTTTCTGAGTGTTTTCAGATGATTTTGCAGTTTAGATTATACAAAAATGATGAGTATTTAGACACTCATCAACAAGCTATATAGTTAGTTTGGTTAGAGTATATCGATCCAACATGTATTAATGGTAATCCCTTGTGAAAGTATTGCAAATGTTTTTGCAATGTTTTGCTTTGACAAGAAACTAACCCTAGCTAAGGGTGTCAAAGTCTTCATGTGTATATTAAAAATCTACAAAACAAAGGTTAGAAAACAAGTATATAATGCATAATTTCCTGCAATTAAGACTCAAGTTATTAATAAACAAGTCTTTTGTTGCACGGATCCCACGGTTCCTCCTTTGGAGGGATCCGTATAAGCTAAACTGAGGGATCCGTCTGCCTGTAAGCTTAAGACAGCAATGGTGATGTAAAATGTGATATGTATTAAGGCACCAAACATATTCTCAAGACAAGATGGTATATAACATGTGATTTCATTCAATAAAAATACGAGAAATGATCTACATATCTATAAAACTAAGAGAATGGCTCAAACATGTAATACAGTTTCTACTAATTCTAAGAAGTAACGGAAACCTACGCATCAATGTGCTTGAATTTAAGGATGAGTAGACTTGTTGATTTGGTCCAATAGTTTAAGGAGATGATTAAACATGAAATGCAACTCATTTCGTACTTCTTGAACAAGTCCTTGGGTGATTTGACAATTAGAGCAATAATTGTCATGACTAGAAACCGAAGGAGGTGGGATGTTTTGAGGAGGCTCCACAAAAGATGGTGGAGGTGTGTTGAGCAACGTAGGATGTGGTTCCACTAAAAATGAGGGTGATGATGCATGAGTTGGTGGTGGTAATGGAATGTCCTCTATGTGGTTAGATTTTTGGTGATTCCTTATCTCCAAAGATGGACTATTTGGTTATGTAGGTGGTTCCCTATTTAACGAGAAAGTTGGTGAATGGGAAGTCCTTGGTGGTGAGTGCTCTAATGAGTAGAGATTTGGATGGGAAATAGGTTCGGTAAAGGAATGTAGTCTAGGTTATAGAAATGAAGGCTTGGGTGTTTTACTAGAACTAGGTATGTTTGGTTTAGTGCTTGATGGAGCCTTTTCCAACTTAAAAGGTCGAATGCTAATTCTAGCGGTTCTTTTAGCTATGTTGATTGAGTTTGTTGAGGGGGGATTCTAGCATTTGGACTTCTTATGGGCGATGACTCGGTGGATGATATCTCATGAACCATATGAGCATTCTTTTTGGATGAACCTTTGGTTGAAGAGTTCTTGCTAGATGCTTTAGTCATAGTGAAGGAGAGGGTGTAGTAGAAGTCTTTAACTACTGATTTTTGGATTGTGGTAAGAATGGTAGCTTAACCTCCTAAGAGTGCTTGGTTCATAAAGAATGAAGTTGAGTTAATGAATTAAATTCTTGACCACTACGAAATTTGGCGTGCACCAAGGTCAACTATGGTGTTGTTATACTCTAGGGAGTCATTAAATGGTAAGCAAAAGTGTTTTAGATTACCAAAGAGAGTTTGAATTTGGAAGAAAAGCTGATCACAAGCTGTTCTGTAGACACGGATCCCACGGTTCCCTCTCACTAAGGATCCGTCTAGTTATATGCCGTGGATCCGTCCTCGATGATGAAAAAGTGGTGGAGTGTTTATGCTCTTTAAGGTCTAGTACCTATAAATCTTGAGGGTTTGACTTTCCTTAGATGTCTTAAATGGTATGTGACTTGAATGTCCAACCATAAGGAGGGAGGGTACCTAATGATGGTTTTTGGTAGAAAAATGGACTTTTTGAGAGTGCAACTAAGTGTTTAAGGATGATACTTATTGATTTGAGAAATGACAAATGAAGACAACTGATCCTAGAAATCAGATGGTGGCTTAAGAGAAATTTGAAAAATTCCTAAAAAATAAAAAGAAATGAAAAACTAGTTTTAAGCCTATTTTGAGGTAGGAATGACTAGAATCAATTTGCTAAAATTGAAAGAAATATAAAGCTATGTGTTGTGAGATGTGAGGAACAATGTGTGAGTATTGGAGCAGAAATATGGTGAGCTTAGATGATTTGATAAATCAAAAGTACCCTGAATGTGATCCTAAGTCAGCTATGAGTGAGTGTGAGACCTACAGAGCTTGAGGAGGACTTAAATGAACCTAAAGAATCATGTTTAGGTAGTATGATGTGGTCTAGGGAATGGTTTGATGTATAAAGGTCTGAATCGCATTTCGCTTGCCCGGATCCCACGGTTCCTCATCCGAGGGATCCGCTAGTTATAGCCTCAGATCCGCCATCACGACCAAGAGCTTCTCAAAGAATCGCAGCTTTTGTACTCTTTAGCAAATACTCATCCCGATCATTTCTACATTCAATAAACATATGCAAACAAAAAATATAATGCATAGTAAGTAGGGGTGACTAGAATGTAAGCAAAATGAGTGGCATCGATATCTTGATGGTGATCAAGTTGTCGTAAAATTCTCAATTTTTATGGTTCCTAAGTTAGAATGTTTTAGTTTATACCATCCCATCTACTAATAGCTACGTCCTAAACTGCAGAAATATTGTTTAGATTATTTACAGACCATTGTTCATAAATTGTTCACAAATTAAGGTCTAATACCTTGCCTTCCTTCCGTTCAACCTCCTACTCCATCTCCATCACCTCTACTCTTCACTCTTAATCCCTCAATCCCTACTTCTTCTTCTTCATGAGGAAGTTAGCAAAACACTTGAATATGCCCCTTGTTTGTTGGAATTCTTGTGAAGGGCTTGGAACATTCGGCAATTGGTTAATCTATGCTAAGGGGTCGAGATGGACGTTGCCAAGGGGGTTGCTACCTTGTCCTTCTCTTTCTCTTTCATCCGATGAGTCCGTTGGTGGGTGAGGTCTCTTGCCATCCACCATAATCCTTGTAGTCCTTCCATCGGATAGAGGCACCATAACCTTGTTGCAAAACGTGTGGTCATAGGAGTAAGGAGAATCCTCTAGAGCAAAGACGAAGTTTGCTAGGCGAGTCAAGAGCATGGCATAAGGGAGTACCATCTTGTCCATACTTTTCACACTTGCCATTCTTTTTACCATGTAATAGGCGAGGTTGAAGTGAATGCCGGTTACAAGGCAATAGATCATGAAGCTAATTAGGCAAGCAATGGGATGATCCTTATTTCCTCCCAAGCAAAGTACGTTCTCCCTTAGCACGAGTTCCCATTTTTTGTATAATAGGAACATTTCCGAAAGCTCCATTTGAAACGGATCTCAATAGATAACCTTGGAGTTTCTCGTAACTCTTTATGGATAGGCTCTTTCCATGAAGACGGTATCCCTTATCGTGGTTGCTTCCGGGATGGCAGTGAAATATACCTTGTGATGATATACCATGTCATGAAGCTCCGCCAACGACCATTCATTTGAGTACATACATACTCCTTGACATGGGATACGGAGTATCCTAGCAAACTCTACAAGAGTGAAGGTGAACTCACGCTCATTGATGATGAAGGCTACTGATGCGCGTACGAAGCACGTTCGGGGTCAAAGGAACTTCCTTTTCATCGAGCAAGTTTTTCAACACCCTAGGCAGTGAATCTACTCGTTGTAGTGTAGTATTGGGTAAGCCTAAGGGATTGATATCGTTCTCTAGGGGAATAGGAATACTAGTGAGAAGTGTACTACGCTAAGGTTGAGGTTGAGAAGATTCGCTTTTTATCTTTTATATTTTTAGAAAGCTAAGGGTAAAATCTGGGCTTGATTTGGAGGGTGGTACTTCACCGATTACTCTACTATTCTAATTATCTAATTCTACGGGTAGTCTTATATCTATTGATGTGTGCTCGTATGATGATTAAAAATGTGTTTACCTAGATGCTATTACTCCCTAGTTATCTTTTATTGTAGGTTGAATTGTCACGTCCTTATTCTTAACGCGTTGTGTTTCCTAAAGTCGTAGGGTGTGCCTATGCCCTCACTCTTTGAAGTCACCCTTGAGTGTAGTAAACGAAATCCACTAAGTCATCCATAAACTATCAAAGATTCATCAAGCATTAAACACAACGATAGCCTAGTTGCACTCCTAAGCCAATTACAATTAAGATAAGAGACAACCTAACAATAATTAACAACTAGGTTTCATAGATCTAAGCAAACGCACAAGAAATTTAGCCGGACATGTTAAACAAGCAAGCATGCACACATTCAATGGAAGACATAATGAATTTAATGAAGTAAAACACTTATCTTGATGTGTAAAATAGGGTTTGGGACCCTAAGATATTGTCCAAATCGGACTACAAACGTTTAGGGTTTTACTCCAAAAGTCTACCTCCTAAAATTTGAAAATTCGATTTCTATATATAATTTACACTTGCGACGTCGCTTTATAGTGGGACGCCGCCGATCGCCGTCATTAGGGTTTTCTTCTTGGCTGTTATCGCTTGACGGGGTCACCTTGTAGCCGTGACGCCGTCAGCGCTTGATGGGACGCCATCTCGATTCGGATCCGGGCCATCCGAGACGAAAAGTCTTAGTGACGCCTCTTCCTCTTCAAAGCCCGATGTCAGTGTATTTTAGCAACAATCTCGAGTCGTCAGTGTATTTTAATTAAATCCAGAGAGAGGATGGCGTCGCCCTTTAGTTGGGACGCCGTCAACTTCAACTTCACAGACTTGAGTGTCTTCGATCTTGACTTAGCCATTTTCTTCATATATTCACTCCTTTTCGTCCAAATATGCATCATTCCAGCATTTTGCTTCCATGAGACCTAGAAAGTGAAAAGGAACGAAATTAAGCAGTAACGGATATAAAAGTGATCGATTAAGGGCTTAAATGACCCATTAAAAGTGTACGTTTTAAATCCTTATAAATATCCCTACACTTGGTATTTTCTTGTCCTCAAGCAAATGTGCTTTTGACGAATCAATTTATAAGTTAGGGGGCATGAAGCAATGGTTCAAAATAATTCACAACAAGTAAAAGCACCGCAATAGTCATAACAAGCACGGAAATTATATACTAGCACCTCACAAGGGGTGTTTGGATTCTCTCATCTCTCGGGTGTATATGAAATATAGTAATTGGAAATGGAAGATAAACACTCATTACCTGGTCATAGTACATAGATTACCATAGGCTTGAGAATAGATCAAACCTTCACCGCTTTGGCGTAAGCACATAGGAACAACTATCTAAGAGGTCTTTTAAAGGGTTGTAATGTTAGGCTTACGGTAGGAAAACAAAGGGTTTGGTTAGATAGGAGATTTAGTGGTGGCAATTCAAAAATCTTATGTTACAAGCATGAAAAGAATGGCGTTGTTAAGCAAAGACTCGACTCACTAAACTCTAGATAACTTGAAACACACATACATAAATTGAAAAACATAAACATAAAGATAGATGTAGGATGGTAGCCCGTATGTTTTTCTTCATTTTTTTATTTATTTTTTATTTTTTTAATTTTTTTTTCACACTCTATTTTTTTCGATTTTTTTTCCATACACTTTTACTCTACCATCCTCTAAGATAACATCAAAGTATAAGGGATTTATAGGAGCATCCCTACACCTGAGTTTTTATTACCCGATTTGAAAAGATCAAAACACTTGGAGTATTTAATTAAGTAGACAAAGAGAATTTAAATTTGACGTTCCTTCCCGTTACTCCATAAACTTTTACTTTACCCATGAGTCCCAATCATCCCAAAACTGTGTACAAAAGATATGACTCGACTTAGCAACCATGCAAGTAACTAGATAATTGAACTAAGGATTTAGTATGATAACAATAATGCACTAAAGGTGAGTGCATACAAGGTAGGCTAAGGCGATTTGGGTGTACATTTGGGGGTGGATTGTAAACAATGTTCTTCATTGATATTCTGGAAAGCAGAAACATCACGAGAACCGCGAAAAGGATAGGCTCTGAGGGGTTAACTAGGGGTATCGTGTACTAAAGATGAGTACATCGCAAGGGTGTGGGGTAATTACTCAACTGATGTGGAAGAAGTAATTATAATACGGGTTTAAACAAGGGTTATCCTAATGCCTCTTTTCATGTAGTCATTCCTAACTACACAAGTGTAGTCTCACTAGCGATCTCGGAATGCATCACAAAACAAGTTCTAGAATCTATTATACTACCGGTACACTCTCAAAGCATTAAAGGTGAATGCTTTAATTCCTATAGATCTAGGGGCGAACCTCACATTTTTGGGGTGGAATTTGAGTGGTAAACGGTTTTTGTGCTAGTCATATAACTCCTATCCATGAGACGCTTTATTAAGACTAAAGTCCCACTCGTACATGTCGTAAAAAAATTTAAATTTGGTGCTAAAATTGCCCTAACAAATATTTCTCATAGCTTATTGAACAAATGAACTAGGACAAGATAAATAATCAATGATAAGCATAGTTTCAAAGTTCCCGTTTTATTCTCCCTCCCTACACTTAAACTGGACATTGTCCCCAATGTTCTCCGAAAGTATCAAAGTTATGATTAAGGAAGGTAATTAAAAGAGAAAGAAACTTGTACTCCCCTGATTAGCTCGGTAGGATCCGTGTGAAGTAGTGGTTAAATTCTTTTCCAAGAAGAATGTATGCGTGATAAGCTTCATCCAATATTATGTTTCTTCTTCTTGCCAAATAAAACCTGCACACTTTAAGAAAATAGACGAAACCTTCGCGTAAAACCGGCGGTAAAACTATATATGACTTAACTATACTAGGACATAATGCTTGTGGAATGGATATTTGCTTGTATTTTCTTTTAATTACTTTGCTGAATGGTTACGGCTTACAACTCGTACCATTAACCTAATACCTTAGGGATCCTTTTATACACCAAGGAAACCCTAATTGACTACAAAACTTGAGGAAGGTAAAGATATCTCTTCCTAAGATATCTCTACGCGTACATATCCTTCCCTATAATAACTCTAACAAACTATTCTGTTTTTATCATAAACAGACTTAACTATCAACTTTCTGTTCTGCCAGACTTAACTATATTAGTACTGGCAGACTTAACCAACAGCCTTAACACTAACAGACTTAATTTTGGCTTACCCGACTTAACTATTTCACTACTAGAATTAATAGTAAACAGACTTAAACAAACTTAAATCTATTTTACAAATATAATTCCCTACATATTTCATCTAGGCTACCTACTTAACTTCGATGTGCAAAGTTGGTGATTGTTTAATCTTTCACTTTTGTTTGAAATAATTCAACATTCTTTTTTATTACACGATTATGAACAATGAGGAATAAAAATAGTTGGTTTGAAAAATGTACTCCGTACTATATATTTATATTTTTTGCCACATACTCCCACCACCCACTCCACCTAACCCTCCTCTAAGGCTGGTCCCAACTCGGGGAGTGAAGAAATGGTATGGGGCTATTCACGCGGCAAATGGCGATGGGTCACGATGGGAAGGAAAAAAAACTCAACCAAAGGTGAAACTTTCACCATTCGGGTTCTGTGCAATTGTTGGCTACTCTAGTATTTTTATTATTTGTTTTTTATTTTGTGAGTGTGTTTGGAGTATTTAGTGGGGTATTTTAATAAATATAAAAAATATGTTGAAAGGTAGAGTGGTGTAAGATGGTTGAGAGTGAAAGTGAGATGGTGGTAAAGGAGAGAGAAAGTTAATGTGGCCCTGATGTGAAAAGTGAAGTGGTGTGAGGGTTAGGAGTAGCCTAAGACTTTCTACTTTCTTTGCTTTGATGAGTATTTTTTAAAATTCAGTATTTTACATCAATCGTAATAACTGGAATCAAACTAAAAACCATACTAATTATCATATGCAGTACTATATATTTGCATCTACATTTCACCTTTCACACACATTGCTCTGACGGGATTGAGTGTTGTTGTTGTAGTACTATATATTTGCAGCACTTACTTATTTTAGTAGTTTGTTTGAACGATAAAATATAGACAATAACTAAATATCAACGTTATTTTACTCACTTTTTGTTAGCTTGATAATGTAATGTGTCTATATAACTTATTATGGGAACAAGCAATTAATATTAACATAGATGATTGTTGTACTCGCGCATGCTAAACCCTTATTAGTTTTTAATTTTTATAATCAAACGATCCGCAATATCACTTTTCCTTAAAATATTATCTTGCCACAAAACAAATAGCACCCCGCTATGTAGTCCTATAATCAAAAGTGAAAAGTTATACCAAATCCATGCTTCTTACAAAGTTGTCACACCCCCAAAATATCACAACGGAAAGATAACCTGGGGAGTGATAGTCATAGCATAAAGCACAAGATAATAAAGAACGACCTTTAAATGAGTCGTTTTGAAAATACATGTTCGATAAGATTTAAACAAAGTTTTAGAACCATACAATGCAAGAGTTTACGAGAACAAATAACTAAGTTTTTAAAATATTATCGAACAAAAGATAAATGCATAAGTCTTCAAAAGATGAGATTGGTATGTGACTCGAATGCTTATGCTCCATCCTATGCCAAATAATCAATCATGGGCCTGAAAATACATGCTAAAAAGGTCAATATAAAGTTGGTGAGATCATATGTTTTAATTAATTTTAAAAGTAAACCATAAGATTTTATAACGTGTATGACCATTATAACAAATACAATGTCACACAAAATGCGTTTACTACTGCCTAAACTCATGACACCAAAGCGTTAACTGTTACTATAAAGAGAGTGCCCAATGCAAGTGTCTAACCCAAGACCACCCGGAAAACCTCAAATGATGTTACGTCTGTTTGACGTGTACTAGAGTCAACCCTAATAGATCTATTAACAATATTCACGCTTAAAAAGTAATTAACGGTTCATGGTGAGGGGCAAAATGATAATATGGGTTAACGGGTATTAGGCCAGTATGTAAATAGGTAAATGTACTTGTGTTCAAACGTAAAAATAAGCAATGTATTCTCACCCCAAAGTACGAAAATTCAAGTGTAAATGTGGGGCTATTAACTCACCTTGAGGTCCTTTAAATATTTGTCAAATCTTATCAAGTGTCAAAATTGTTCAACTACCTAATAAATAATTCAATGATACTATAATTAATAAACATGTCAATTTTATAAATACTAGCACGTATGTCTTAACTTGATGGATCTAAACACACACCTTGTGTTAGTGATACTTTGATATATATTAATAAGCACGCGGAATATACTTAGTAATACTAGAAGATGGTTTATATGATGTAATGTAAGTGAGAACAGTTTAACACAAAGCTCCAATATTATTAAGAATAATACGAGTGAGCTTGCTTATCACTAGGGTTACACCTTGAAGCTTACGTGAGTATTTCGTAATTGTATATCTTAAGCAATGACCTAGGATCTCTTTTTATAGCACAAGGAGTCCTTTACAAGATAAGTATAATACTAACAATATAGAATATACACAAGATCTTTTCTAAACTTATCAATACACGGATACATAACAATTATCCTAACATCGGTGGTAATATTTGTATTAGCGGTGGTAATGAGTTTCCACCGCTAGTGTAATCTTTAGTAGTGTCTTCCACAACTTATCGCTGGTAACTCAGTAGTATTATTTCCAACAATCCTCCCTAAACTTATGATTTCTCTGCAAATCAATAAGTTTCTTCAATCTTCATTATCTGCAAGGATTTGGGAATTCTTCCGCACACTTCACTTTCTTCTCAAAGCCCCGAATAGCTCTTGAACATTGATCTTGAAGCCTATGTAGCAAAGCTCGACCTTCTCAAGATCTTCATGGACTCTTATAGTTGTACACAACATCACAAAGGAGAGTTCCAGCTCTGAGTGGGTATTCTTTCTTAGCAAACATGAATGCATCCACTCCATCGATGTAGAAACATGATGAACTTCACATGAATCATAGTAAGTCCATGTAGTACCAGGACATGAACCTGCAAATTTCTAGAAATCATCATTTGCATCTGGTTCATAGAGCCTTCTAAGATTTACCCATAACTGCATTTCCTTCCTATCTTTAAGATCTTCAGCATCAAACCTTTCTTGAACTAATCTCCACAATGTATCAAGATCTTCTCTCGTCACATGCTTTGATAAGTTCTTCAAAATGTATGAATGATGAAGTTTCACCACCCAGCCTTGTAATTTTCCATGTTGGAGCAAAATTGCTATCAATGTAAACTTCCCAATCAATAATAGGATGTCTAACTTGCAGTGGTTCAGGATAAAAATCTTCTTCTTCAATCAATATCATTCCAGTCAGCTGTTCTTTAGTGAATTTCTTAGTTGGAACTTCTTGTTCTTCAGCAAACTTTGTCTTCTTGACTGTCTGAGAATCATTTTCTTTGGCCTTTCTCTCCAGATTAGGAAATCTTCTTTCTTCTTCTTCAGAGTCCATTGGAATGAAATCTTTATCTTGTCTTTGAACTCTATAGTAGATACCTTCAACCCGATCATCACTCATCCCTTTTAATTGATGTCTTTTCCACCACCAATATTGCAACAATAAGTCTTCATGTGAAATAACTTGTGACTTAGTTGGTTGTCTTGGTTTCTTTTGACCCTTTCTAACCGAACCAATTACATCTTGAAGTGCTTGGCTATTCTTCATTTGAATAAAATCCTTCAACTGCAGCTTCTTTGTTCTTCAGTTAACGACTTATCTGCAAGTAGGTCAATTGCCTTCTTCTTGACTACTGGATCATTAGCAATCAAGAACTCAATATCCTCTGTTGTAGGCACATAGCTAAACTCTGGAGTCTTTTCTCTGAATATTGTAGGTTGAATAGTGAAAAGTGGATTTTCCATCCTATCCAGCCTTTTAACCTCCATAAAATCTGCAATTTCTATCTCTTCTTGCTTTTTCTTCTCAGCAACTTGTTCTTCAGTAATCTTTTTAGCAATTTCTGCATCAAGAGCAATTTGAACTTGTTCTTTCTTTAACACCTTCCTTGTTTGTTGTTGTTCACTCGCACAACCGCTTTTCCTTTCTTCTTTTGATTTCTTCCTCTATAGTGGTAACACTTGATCGTGAAGGGTAACTTCTTCTCAAGCGGGAATGAAATCGTGGTTGCGATCAATATTTCTTGCTCTAGTTGTTGTTGAGGAACTTCTTGAGTATCGCCTTCCTCGGTACCTTTACTTGAAACACCTTCATCTCCAAAGAAAATTCTCCTCCCTTGGTTTCAAAGATCTATTTTCCTCCCCTGTTTGGGAGAACTTCCCAAATCTTTATTGAAATCTTCAAAATCACCATCATCAGGTGAGGATGGAGATGATATCACAATCTTTGCAGTTTTTCTTTGCTTCAACCCCTGCAACTCTTCCTTCAAGGTCTGAATCTCTTCTCAACTGTAATATCTTTGGCATGTTGCTCCTTTAGGTGTGCCAAGTCTTTCTCCGAGATTCAACCCGCTTAGCTAATTATGTACAAAATGCCATCAAATCCATAGGTTGCCCACCGCCTCAACACTTCCAACCGTGTGACTGCTGGGAGAGGTGAATCATGGGCATTGGCTCGTGTTCCTCCCTAGTTGGACTAGGTTGAAGCCCTGAACCACCACCGCTTGTTCCTAAACCAAAAGGATCGTGGACATGTTGTGTTGTAATGGGAGGAGTTGGTCGCTTTGACCTCCTCTCATAGGTGTGAGAAACTGGTGGAGTATAATCAATGTTTGGAACAGTGATTATGGGTGAATTTTGTACCTGTGAAATCTTTGCAAGCATTTGAGGAAAAAGTGGTGTAATAGTCCTATTGCCATCTTTGTTTATGTTTTGAAAAACTTTAGGCTTAAGGCAACGGATCTTATAAATTCTTGTATGGGGTTGCAGTTGAAATTCATTTAACACTACTTGCACAAACCTTGGATACATCAAAATTTTTGTTGAACTCTTTACATTGCCTTGCATACTTGTAAAAATATATTTTGACCAATTAAAAGTCCTATTTATAGCTAGACAAACCAAAGGGTAAGCCATTGTTGAATTGAATTGTTCATAAGAGGTTTTCTTAGGACTTAGGCAATGTAAAAGAGTATGTATCAAAAATCTCCAATGAGGACAAAAACCACTCTTTTTGAAAGTAGCCTTTTTGTCAGTGGTATCATACCCCATGGATGAAAGATGTGTATGAATTTCGGCATAGGTAATGTGATGATACCATTGAGATCATCCAATTGAAGAATTCTCCTCAAGGATGCCTCAAGAACATCAATAGTTACCCCGTCCACAGTGGCTCTAAGAGCATCCATCGTTTCATGTGTATCTCTATTTTCAATGGTTATGGACCCAGCAAGTCCAAAACTGCTTGATTTGATAGATGTAGATTGTGGGATTAAAGTAAAGCATACCTTATATGGGTAGTAATTAGAAATTCCACAATCGATGAAAAAGCAGGCCACTCTTCTCGTTAGACTTTTCCAAGTAGGCCACTTGGTTGTGCTCATCTCAAAAGTGATAGGTGCCATAGAAACTTTTGATGAAAATATAGTATGTCAAGAAGAATTGAATAAATAACTCGCCAATTGAAAGAGAAAGATATATAGTGGTAGGGTTTAAGAGTTTTATGCAAGAAAGATTATCCAAGGAAAAGATTTATCTTTAGAGGATAAATATCAATTTGGAAAGTAGATAATCTTCTAAAATTTACCCTATATATATGGAAAGCAATTTCTCTTCAACGGCTAGTAAAAATTTGTTATCGACACAACAGCTGTAACGCTAGATCAACAAGGGTAAAAATAACACTTGTCGCTGGAAATCGTGAACTAGCGATGGTAATTTTTCACAAAAATTTTCAAAGAGCGATGGTAAGAAAAGGTATGAAAATTGATCGCTCTTATCATAGTTTTTAGCAAACTACCGCTATTAACGGATTTGATATGTCTTTACCATGAGCCATTTGTTATGGACTAGTCAACTCTTAATCATATAGAATATGGTGAGTTGATAACCATATAGTTTTTGGTAAACTATCAACCATAAACGGATTTGTCAAGTCTTTACCAAGAGCCGCTTGCTCGGACTAGTTAATTCTTATGTGGATTAGACATGGTGAATCAATAACCATTTGTTGTGTGTCTCAGATACACACCTTTATGATCAACTCCCATCTTTGCCGCATAAAAGTTAAATGCAAATACAGTAAACATATACAAACTTATACAACAATTTTAGTATCCAAAAGTCTCCCTCAACACCAAAGATCATTAGACACAAAATTTATGGATTAAGCATTTCAATACCTACCAAGTCTTGAAATCTACCCACATCAAGTCCTTTTGTTAATAAATTAGCATAGTTATCATCAAGATGAATTTTGATAACTTGAATTAGCCTTTTCTTATAACAATCTCTTATAAAATGGTGTCTAATTTCAATATGTTTAGTATTTGTGTGTTGGATCGGATTCTTAATTATGCAAATGGTAATTGTTATTGTCAATATAAATGATGGTATTCAAGAAGTTGTACCCATAGTCCAAAAGTTGATTCCAAGCCATAGAACTTGAGCACAAAGAACTTGCAAAGACCACATACTCGCCTTAGTTGATGAATTTGCCACCATTGTTTGTTTCTTGCACTACCAATACACCAATCTACTTCCAAGAAATTGGCATCCACCGTTGTAGATTTTCTATCCAAACTAGCACCAAAGATAATCACTATCTCGAGTAAGTAACCGATCTAGAGGTGATTCTCTAGGGTACCATAATCCCGAGTAGGAAATGCTTTAAGATATCTAAAATCTTCTTCACAAATAGCAAGTGTGAGAACACGGGAGTGACCTAAAACCTTGCACAAGCACACACCGCAAACATAATGTATGGCCTAGATGATGTAAGATACATCAAAGAACCAATCATAGATCCGTACATGTGCACATCAACCGCTTCACCACTATTTTCCTTTAAAAGTTGATGTGTAGTCTTGTCTCATAGGGTGCTTAATGACTTTGCATCGAGAACTTGAACTTCCTTAGTATCTTAGCAACATATTTTTCTTGATTGATGAAAATACCATCCGGCCTTTGTTGTACTTGAAGTCCCAAAAGAATGTGAGTTCACCCATAGAACTCATCTTGAATTCTTCCTTCACTAGCTTCTCAAATTCTTTGCACATCTCGGCTTTGTAGATCCAAAATGATATCATCAACATATACTTGAACTAACAAGATATCATTCTTGTCTTTCTTGATGAACAAAGTCCGATCCACTCGCCTCAATGAAACCCATTATCAAGAATATAAGTAGTCAAGGTCTCATACCATTTTCTTGGTGCTCGATGCAAGCCATACAAAGCCTTAACCACCTCAGATACTTTGTTAGGATATTCGGGGTCCTCAAAGCCTAGAGGTTGTGAAACATATACCTCCTCATCAATCTACCCATATAGAAAGCACTCTTTACATCCATTTGATAGACTTTAAAGCCCATAAAGGATGCAGGGCTAAGAACACTGATTGCTTCAATTCTTGCAACGGGGCAAATACTTCTTCATAGTCAATACCCTCCTCCCGAGTGTATCCTTGAGCCACAAGCCTAGCTTTGTTCCCGATTACAATTCCTCTTTCATCCTTCTTGTTTCGAACACCCATTTAGTACGTATTAACTTCTTGCGGAAGGTAAATCACAAAGCACCCAAACCTTTTGAAGCTTGAACTGAGCAACTCTTCTTGCATTGCTTGCACCCAAATTTCATCTTCAAGTGCCTTGTATACATTCTTTGGCTCCATTTGTGACGAGAAACACATGAAAAGACATTCATTCTTGCCTTCATGATTCTTAGATTCATAGATTTCACTAATAAATCCATGAATATCGTGCAATTTTGTTTGTCTTCTAGTCTTCATCGGTGAATTGACAGCCCCAATCACATTTTCTAGAGGATGTCATTTATGTATTGAAGTATGGGGAGTCCGAGGAATTGCAATCTCATCCGCATATTTGAGTTTCAACATCATTGGCTTGAGCTTCCTCTCAGAATCGGGTTATAATTTCCACTGGTGTTGCGGTGGAAACTTCGACCTAGCAATGGAATCTAAATTTCCACCGCTTTTAGGATCTTCGATGTTCATGTTGCTATCTCCTTCTTTTCCGTAATCATTAGAAGGTTGAGCATTTCAGGTCTTTGAATATCATCATTATCTCGCATAGTCCCAAAGTGGCAAACCGAATTCATCTTGATCATCTACTTGATCCTTGCTAGATTCATCATCATCAAGAAACTCTTCCGAACCTCGCAAAATCATAAGAAGATGTACCAGAGATAGGTACATAGTTCATAGTATGGGTTAGAGTATCAAGATCAAACACCTTTTCTCGACCGCCTTTGACATTCACTTTATTTTCCGGAACTCAACATGCAAATTCTCTTCAATCTTTTGGGTTCTTAAGTTGAATACTCAAAGCTTTACTAACCATGGAATACCCAACAAAATACCCTTCATCGCCTTTTTCTTCAAATTTGCCCGATAATCTATGGTATTGAGAATAGTAACATGACATCCAAATGGTCTCATAAAGTCTAGGATAGGGGTCTACCTCTAAATAACTCATAAGGTGTCTTGTTCTTTGTTTTCACTACTAAAACCCTGCTTTGTATATAACAAGCGATGTTAATCGCTTCATTAAAAAGTGATTGGCAATTTTGAATCGCCAACATGGTTCTAGCGACCTCTATAAGTGTCCTGCTTTCTCCTCTCGGCAACACCATTTTGTTGAGGAGTTCTAGAAACACTAAATTCTCTTTAAAACCTTTATCTCTGCAAAAATCATCCATAACTCTATTCTTAAATTACGTCCCATTGTTACACCTAATGATTTTAACTTTAATATCATATTGGTTTTCAACTTCTGTGATAAAGATCTTAAGGATGCCAGATGTTTCATCTTTAGTCCTTAGAAAGAAAACCCATGTAAACCTGCTGAAATCGTCAGTCACAACAAGACAATACTTCTTAAGATTTAAGCTTCTCACAGGTGTAGGAACAAATAAGTCCATATGTAACATTTGAAGTAGGTGAGCAATAGAATTAACCAAATTTGACCTGCACGAAGCTCTGTGTTGTTTGCCTTTAAGACAAGCCACACAGGTTTGATCATTTTCAAATCTTTTCTGAGGTAAGCCTCTTACCAAACCATCTTTGACAATCTTATTAATGGTTTTAAAGTTAACATGACCAAGTCTTCTATGCCATAACATGGATTCATCCACTGTGGCCTTTGCAAGAAAGAAAGCATAATCACCTTTAGCAATAATGTTGTTCATATCAAAGCTATATAAGTTGTCTTTTCTAGGAATCTTAAGAAGAATCTGACTTTCATCAGGCATTTTAAAATCCTTAGAGGGAACAAAGCACATATCTTTAGTAAAAAGAACATTGTTTTTCTTGTCACACATTTGTGATACACTAAAAGATTATACTTAAGCTCTTTTACATAGTACATGTGTTCAAAGTCCAATTTACCGCTTTGATGACCCTTTACCAAAGAACTTTACCATTAAATCCACCTCCAAAGTCGACATACCGTCCATCATAATGTTCAAAATGAGAGATAGGACTTGTTGCCGGTCATGTGCCTTGAACATCCACCGCCCGTGTAGCCTTGTTCGATCTTTTATCCTTGGATTATATCTATCAAAGGTCATTGATACACCATTGAGATTGGTTGATGAGGTAATTCCTTTAGGTTTCCATTCCCAACGTCTTGAGGCCTTCATAGCATTTCCATGTTACCCTTGGTCTTGTTTACAACCCTTGCAGCTGAATTTTGGTTAAGCAAAGGTATCCGCTTGTTTAGTTTTTGGTACCTACTGTTGGTTATATTGAACCCTTTTGTTTTGAAAAGACCTTTTCCCTGTTTGTGCAGATTTTGCAAAAGCTGTTTTGGATTTTGCACTTGAAACAGGTGATTTAGGGTGAGCAGTGTTAACAGTTTTTGCAGTGGCAAAAGTTTTAAGACCACTTCTTAGTTGAACTAATCTTGGGACCATTCTGCTGTGTGAATTAGGGTGCACATTATTTTGAAACTTGTTAGACTCCACCCTTTTATTCCCATGGACTTCCATTCTCCTAAAATGATAGTCACAATTAGCATGTAAATGATAAAAGCTACCACAGATATAACATGCTTTGTTATACATCACAAAATCATTACCTAGTTATTGAGATTTAACATGATTCCAACTCCTCCGGTTACCCCTAGGAGTCGATGACTTGTTCCTATACATCTCAAAGATACCTTACAGTTGATCTAGGTTTATTAGCTTGTTTCCTAGGTTCCTCCGTAATAGTATTTACAACTTTTGGGATAGAAGCCTTTACATTCTTTTAACATTCTCATCTATAACGGATGAGTCACTTGCACTTTCAAAACATCGGTTCATGCTTAACCTTCCTCAATTTTTACAAATGTGTTCTTTAGAGGACCATATTCACGCTCAAGTTCTGAAACTCTTCTAAGCCCTGTATGAGCTAGATCTATGCCGGAGGTGATGGAACACCCTTAGTGGTGGAGGAGCAGATTGTATCCTATACCGACTTAGCTTTACTCATAATTTGAGCATTCCAAATTTTATCAATTGACTTAGACTAATAATAACGGTGTCTACAGCTTAAATTGACATTCTCATTTATCTTTTAAGTTTTTCAAACTCTTCTTTAATGCCTCATTCATTTCTGCCTTATGATCTATCTCTCTAAGAATAATCATATCATCATTATATTTTGACTCATTTGATCTATAGTGTTCTAGTTGTTTTTCTAATACACTATGCCTCTTCTAAGGTTTGACACAAGATAATTAGCGACATGTAACTCTGTTCTTCCTCACAAATAAATCACTAAGCATTTCACATTCTCTAGAAGCCCTACATGATTTAGAACAACTTTCAAAGTTTTGTACCTCAGAATCAGAGAAAGCCATGAGAGCATGTTCTGTAGCCATAAAAGTAGCATTTGAAGGTTGTTCCTCTTGATCATCAGCCATGAAACTCCAATCATAGCTCACACCATCAATTGCCAGCATTGCCTTTGGTTCCTCCACAATTGGTTCTTTCTTTTGCTTGTACCAAGTAGACCTTTTGTCCTGGTTCCTTGGTCTTCTGCATTCTCTAGCAAAATGCCCCAACTTGTGACAGTTAAAACACTCTACTTTCTTTTTATCAAACCCTGCAGTTTCACTACCATTGATGTGAATTGGCTTGCCAGTCTTCTTGTAGAATTTCCTATCCCTCATGCTAAGAAGTGCTATTTGCCACTTTATGTCCATCTCCTCCAAGTCATCTTCATCAATTTGCTCTATGTCTTCATGAGTTAATATAGAGCCATTAACTTGAGAGGAAATAAAAGCATAATAGGTAGGATCTCCAATACCAGCAACCTTCTTCTTTGAACCTGTAGTGGTAACTATAGCATTACCAGTAGAACCAGCAGTGGCAAAATCATCATCACTGTCATCTTCAAAATCATCATTGTCAACAGAGGTTGACAACAAAGCCAAGCTGCTAGAGCTTGTACCAAGTTTCCCTGCCTTCTTCAATCTTTGTTCAATGAGTTTGAAGTTATTATAGAGATCATTTAGCTTCATAGTTTCAATCTCTGGTTTATTTTCCCAGACTGTAACATTTGTATGAAACTCAGAAGGAAAACTTCTTAGAAACTTCAGATTGAGGTCTTTCTTATCTACCTCAATTCCAAACACAGTCAACTGTGTGACAATCTTCTAGAGTTTGGTGAAGATGCTGTCAAGTGATTCATTGCTTGAAGCAGAGAAGTTTTCATAACTTTGCTTCAACTGTTAGGAATTGGAAATTCCATGTTAAAGTGTCTGTCACCCCAATTATAGTCTAGCATATGTTAGCTCGTAGATTTGTAGTTATTTACGTTGTTTAGTAGTTTATTAGTTAATTAGTAGCGTAGATTAGTTTAGTGTAACACCGTGGAGGAAGGACGGGTCTTTACCCACTGTATGCCTGATCCAAAGTCCGATAGGAGGACGTATTCATTGTATCTATAAATACCCCTTCCATCCATGGAAGGGTTGGTGCTTCTCATATAATATAACCTTTCATTTGTTAAGCAAGTCTCTACCAAGAACACCCATCTCTTTACTTTCTCTCTCTAAATGGCTAACATGTATTTCCATTATCCAAGACCATCCGAATCATCAAACACAATAAATATAGGATCCTAACAATTGGTACCAGAGCCAGGTTTTTGTGTTGTGTTGATTTGTGTGGTTTTGTACCATGGTTATTATGTGTTATTGATTTATGTCGGATTTGTATGTGTTGTTGAAACTGTTTTTTGTTCACTTTTATGGTCGGAATATTATCAAAAACAGTTTTTATACAAACTTTTAATATCCTGCTTTGGCACAATAAGTCATATGGTCATTCATGTATGCACATCTGTCTTGTCATATCTGTCTAAACAATATTTTGTTGTTATCAGTTTTTGTGACTTATCTTGTTACCAAATCGTGAAATACTTTGTGGTCAAATGGTTACTTTTTTTCTTGGTCAAACTGGGCAAACAAGAGTTTCATATGCAGTTTTCTGGGTAAATATGAATATGGTCAGAATTTGGTCGGTAAACTCATCGGAAAATGTTAAATATCATGCTAGCAACTTGTCTTTACAAGTTAGCGATTTGAAATGTATGTAGCGACTTGACATTATTTAATGTCAAGCGAGTTGTTAACAGAAAAAGATGTAGCGACTTGACAAATTCGTATAGCGACTTGTTGTTTAACACGTTAGCGACTTGTGTACGAAAAAGATAGAGCGACTTGACTCAAAAGATAGCGACTTGACCACAAGACCAATACCATCAACGACCTTAGTGTAAACCATCATCGGTCCAAGACTCAAAGCAAAACTCAAAAAGAAAGATGAACGTGTAGGTCAAATGTAAAACATCACAGCCAAACCATTAACAACATCAAATCCGTCACCACCACACGATTAAGTAATTTTCAGACATCAATCTAACCCAACACACAATCAAACCGACCTCATTTTTGGTTCGTGTATCTCACAAGTCCTGAAGACCTTTGAGATCTAAAACACAAATATTACTATCGTCATTGGTCTTGACTCTTGTAACTAATTGAAACAATATAAACAACAATCTCAGATCCATCTTTGTGTTATCAACGAATGGTTCATAGAACTTTTTCACAAAGAATTTGTCATCAGAGATCATCTCTCATAGATGATTGTCTGAAAATATTTGAACTCTCAAAGATATGTATTTAACAAGCTTGTTAATACAATACCTTGGTTCATTTTAAACTCAAAACAAAAACGAAAATCATTCTAATTAATTCTTACCCGTGTTCTATATCATGTTCTTGAAGCCGATTAAAAACAACTCTAAGCCATCCCTGTTGATTATGTCGCCCTAGGTCTCTACTCAAGCCATCCCTGTGGCGAGTATGTGGCTCCGTATATGGTTCAGTTCTGGACTTGACAAAGAAATGAGAGAAAAAGGCGCACACTTATGTGAGGAATATTTAGAGTTAATTGGTGAATGGTGTTAGCAAGTCCTTGATCTTCATAAATCTGTGGTGGTTCGTCTGTTTTGAAAAAGGGAGGCGATTATTCCTGTGAGATCTAGGGTTTGTTGGTGAGAGGAGGACTTGGATATGATGGGGGCGGAGGTTGTGAAATATTAGTGATTAGGGTTTGTAGTTGAGTGTTTTTAGGGTATCAAGTCTTAAGTGAGTGCATTATGTGAAATATATATCCGTGTATTAGGTTAAGAGGCCACTGGATCAGATGGATCGGATTGTATGTTTTTTTCGGGCTATATTGGTGTTAATCATGGGCTGTATGAGATCCAATTCATACGGTTAATATGTTCTTTTGTGAACTTGGACTTGATACCTGGTATAAGTGATTTCGTATCACACTTTATTTGGACATGGTGTTGAGTTATATTTGGTTAATTGTATTTGTGGACTTCCTAAGATTGGGCCGAATGCGAGATTGAGGATGATTGGATTTTTAATCTAAGTTTGGTGATTATTGGTCGGTGAATCATTGGATCATTTTTATATGATTTGATGTGATAATATGAGATTTGAAAATATGAGGCATTATGAGATTTGAATTGAATGAGGTTTGTGATCATAAGATTTGGATTTGATGAAATCTGTGTTAATTAGATTCGATAATGAGATTTGTTGATGCGAGTGGTTGTGTTAAGCAATTTAACACTTTGGCTTATACATTGTTACGGAGAATATTACATCACGGATTGATTTGGTGTACAAAGTTGATTTCAGGGCTGTTTGTACGGTATTTCTTATTCGGTTTTGAAGTGAGGTTTTCCGGGCGAGTTCACTTATTTCGTCTTCTTTCTTTCAACCATTCCGCGAAGATGAATTGTTTGGGCGTTTATTGGATGTGATAAAGACTTGGCTATTTAGTTACGTTTGTGATTCTTTCTTGCTTAACTCACAACGTAGCCATCACTTCGGTGTCTCACGCAGTTGAGGATACGTCAAGAGGTTTTGTACATTGGGTACACCGTTTCTTCTTCACAAGGATTAGTACAAGCTTAAGTAACAAATCTGGGGAATTTCACTTCATGATAAAGTTTGGCATATCGAGTTTACTTATCCATGTTGTCACTGCAATAGCCGACAGAATGCGTGA
Organism: Chrysanthemum lavandulifolium; assembly: GCA_022545495.1. NCBI lineage: Eukaryota > Viridiplantae > Streptophyta > Magnoliopsida > Asterales > Asteraceae > Chrysanthemum > Chrysanthemum lavandulifolium. The sequence goes on along the minus strand of CM040239.1, from coordinate 42,018,046 downwards.
ATGATGTGTTTACGAAAGTGTTTATTGGATGGTTGATGATTATGTTGATGTTGGATAATAAACCGCTAATGAACCGCTTCATGTTCCCCTAAAACAGATATTCACCGAAACCAAAGTTGTCATTACACATTCAAGCTGACATTGTTTACGGTTTTGTCTTGATTTTGTAAAATCCCGCGAAAGAATCTATTTCTCGGTTTAAATCATAGATTTGTAAAATCCTGTGACAATGGAAACATCCTGGTAATTGTTGAGTGCATTTCCGGATCTATCTTACGGTTTATTCTTGGTTTTGTAAAAACCTGCGAAAGAAACCATTTCTCGGTTTAAACCATAGAATTGTAAAATCCCGTAATGATGGAACCATCCTGGAGAAAGGAAAGTGTACTTTGGGATCTTATCTGATGCTGGTGCTACGGTTTCTACTTTGAAGAAGGGATACAGGAGGTACTTCATGAATTGGGTGATTGTTTGGATTCTACAGGGATATGCTCATTAAACCATGGTCGGGATGAAACCATTATCATAGTTCACTTAAAACGTCAAAGAAGGCTAGATTTGAGCTTTTAACTAGAAAATGTGACAACGGGGTTAATTCACTATTATTTATTTGAGGTTGAAGTGAAATATCACGGGCAAGTGTACTTAGTATCTGAAGGTATCGGGGATGGTTGGATGAAGATTCTTCATGATCCTTGTTCGAGCTTCTTATAAAAAACGAAGACTAATGAGTTTATCGACAAAGTGCTTCCAGTTAATGCTTCACGTACACATCAACATGATGATTCCGAACAATCTCTACATTCTTTTTGATGTGATTGGTAGTTTGGTGTTACCATCTCGTGTGTTCACCAAGGGCTGATTGATGATTTCCTTGATGAACATCTTTCGTTCTTGTTTGATTGGGAGATATTTTAGTTAAGGGGACTTGCAAGATGTAAGTTAATTGGGATGCTTTTTGGTGATGTTCTTGTTTTTTTTGGTGAGATAAAGATGTTAACTATCTATTCCCCAACTGGACAATCTTGAAGAAGGTCGAGTCTACAGTCTGTTCTACACTTTCTGTTGCGTGTTAGAAGACTAAAGACAAGTTGCATTTAACGATCTAAAGACTTCTTCTTTATTCAAGCATTCATCATAAAGATTGTCGGTTTAGGGGAGAGTACTAATTGGGGGAGAGTGAAATGTCGAATTTAATCTCCAATTAAACTTGCTCATATTCTTTAGCAAGTTGATTCTCACAAGAGTTCAAGTGTTCTTCTCAACAGATTTCTAGTATACGGGCTTATATTAAGTTGCTGATTCTAAAGTATCAAAACCAGCAAGGGGGAAGGAGACATACATATAAAAGCATAACGAGTACACATGATGATCTTAATACTACTAAGTGATCGAAGTTATCCCGGGAAGACAAATGTCATGACCGTAGAGAAACTCAGTGTATCTAGTGGCTTCTAGTGTTATTATTCCAACTACGTGGGGGAAGTGATGAAAGAGAAAGTTTATGAAGATAAAAGAGGTACACAAATATGACATATTCGGGGAGATAAATGTGTAACATGATGGAGGTGTTATCGCTTATTCTCTCGTTGGGAATGTGTGTACTTGATTCTTGAGCTCATACACAATCATCGTGACGAAAGATGTGAACATTGGGGAGGTGTTTTCATTACCCTCATGATGTGTATTCGGAGAGTTCACGGATATTGGTGTACTTCGGGTTCTTGAGCTTCATACATGATCATCGTGACGAAAGATGTGAACATTGGGAGGTGTTTTCATTACCCTCATGATGTGTATTCGGAGAGTTCTTGAGCATTATACAAAGAGATCGATCGCATCAATTCCTCTACTTGGGAATTGTTCTCTCGACATCTTTTGGAATGGATCTCTTGAGACATCGGTGGAAATGAAATTTGAGAAGAGTTATTTATGTGTGGGATGATACGTTGTCGTTCTTGTTGATGATATAACCCCGAACGAAGAATCTCGATTATCGTTCTTAAAAGGAGCAATGGATTTATGATAATGGTGTGCTTCTTTGTGCACCGCTAAGGCAAGCTTGAAATAGAGCTTGAATCGCTCATCTAAAGGATTTTCGGTTTGGGGGGAAGCTACCAAAGTCTCACTTTCAGTCGGTTCAATTTCTCTCTTCTATTCAAGAGCCTTGGAAGCTTTGGTGGTGAATGTTTAAGAGATGATGACTTCTATCTTCTACAATGGGGCTACTCGATATCTTTATCTCGGTACTCGTATCATCCTCCTCTTATACTATATCATCTATTCTATCTTTGTATATATTTATCTAAAAACAAAATACAAAATTATAAAACCAACAAAAAGAAAATAGAAAAATATAAAACCTTCTAAAACCCATAAAAATCAGAAAACTTGAAAAAGATTAAAAAAAAATGTTTTCTCATGACATGTCTTCTAGTATCGATAACATCTGCGGTCTTAGAAATGTCATTCAATAATAGTACGGGACCATAGATGAAGTTCGAGCAGGAGGTGTAAATATTCTTTTTCAAAACATGTCAAAAATTATGGCTTGCAGTTACTTCTGACTGTAACCCGCACTTAAACAATGGTTTCCTATTATTTCATATAGCAATCCGTTCTTCAAGAAAGGAAAGTGCTACGCTAAACCAATTTTCTAATATTTCGTGCATTTATCCTAAAACTAATGGAGGAAAGTATGTCGAAGGACTGCTGTTCCGACACAAATGTTTTTCCGTCTAAAATTCTTCAGAAAAATATTTGTTGTTTTCAAAAATGGTGGTAAATGAGTTGCTTTCAAAACAATCAGATTCAGAGTTTTTTTAAAATTTGCAAACTCAATCAATGACTTCAGCGCTTTTTAACTTTTCAAAAAAAATGAGTCATTGATTGAGGGGGAGAATGTTTTCAAATTTACATCATCTAACGGGCTTTCTTAATTATCCTAAATGCTTAACTGAAAAATGATGTTAACCTACGTTGAAGGACTAGGTGCCTAGGATAAGATTGTTAGGATTAGATGATTATAGTTTGATAAACACATTATTCCCATGCCTTTACATGATCTGATTGATATGTTGAATTGACTTTTATTAGTTGATTGATGTTTGAGTGAAGTCGACCACCATATATCTGTATGTGTGTTCACTAACGTATGCAGGTATATTGGTATAAGAATGTTCCCGATCCGGATACCACATAATATGATGATTGGATGCCGAAAGGAAAGGGCAACTATATCTTGGGTTGACAAATGAAGAAACGGAGCTTAATTGGACTTCTATACAGAGTTGTCATAATGCAACGTAAGAGATCTCACTGCATCAGCAGATGTTTTTCTTCATCATCAATTGAAGAAACGGAACTTAACTGGACCTCAGTTGGCATAAAAAATGCAACGTAAGAAGTCTCACTGCATCAGCAGACGGTTTTTCTTCCAAGCCTTACAGCAACAACAACAAAAGCGGCTCAACCACCTAACGTATCTTTGTGTAGGATACCATTCTTAAAACAATTTTGAAAATATTGTTTTGAAAATGGAAAGTTATTGTTTTTGAAAATAAATTGAACTTAAATTTTGGAAATCACCGGACTTCATTTTATCAAAACTTAAGTCACTTAATCATCGACTACGGTCATCGGTTGAGGGGGAGAGTGATTCAAATTAAATATTTTCAAACGATATTTCATCAAAAAGTCCGTTTTGTACGATAATAAGTGGTGATCTAAATATTTAATGTTATGTCATGGTATGATTCTTCTTTTGAATCAAGATCTGTCAAAATGAAATTTTTTTTGTTCTTGTTTGATTGTGAAATTGTTTTATTTTACATAAAGATCTCTTAAAACAATCATACCTGACACTAACAATCTTTAATGTCGAAAAACTGTTCCTTATTAATCATGTTTCAAAATTAAATTTTGCCACGTCTTTCCCTAAAATTTTCTAAATGATTTAAATCAATCGGGATCTAAAATCTCAATTGATTTGATATTTTTGATCGGGGGAGAGATCGTGATTTAAATCTCAAATCTGTTTTAGTCCTTTTAAGGCACTCCTGCCTCCATGTGCCAAACGATTTCAAATATACAATGCACATGTTGAGGAGGAGCATTTATCCAAAAACAAGATGAGTATTTAAACTTGGCCACATTTTCTCCCATGTTTTCTAAACCTAATTAAATCACTTGAGATCCAAAATCTCAAAGGGTTTGATATTTTTGATCGGGGGAGAATTTGTGATTTAATATGAAATTTGATAAAAGATGTTCGTATTGATTCAATTGTGCAGGCTGATCTCTCATATGTGCTAAACGCTTTCGAATCTCGAAGCACATATTGAGGGGGAGCATTTCAAAAGAAAATAAACTATCGAGGTACAAAAGCTTTTATGTTTCAACATAAAGTACCTTGATTGACTTCTAAATGGTTTCTTAATGGCTTTTGTGATCGTGAAAGTACTTCAAAAGAACTCTTTCCTCTATGTGATAAAATGATTTCAAATATCCTACGCACATATTGAGGGGGAGAATTTTACCAAGAAAATCAAATGGCTTTTTCTATGAAAATTGTGATCAAGAAATTATTTCAAAGATCTCTTGGCTCCATGTGCTAAACAATTTCAAATTATATGCACATGTTGAGAGGGAGCATTTCTAAATGATCAAAACTATTAAGGTACAAAATGCTTTGATCTTGTATCACAAGTACCTTGATTGTTTTTCCAAATGATTTTTCAATTGGTTTCAAGGAAGAAAGAACTGTACAAAAAGGCCGACCCTTTTTACTTTATGCATTGGAGTTATAAGGATGGTAAGGTTAGGTATTAGTTCCCACGATCTGCCAGAGCCGGAGGGATCTACCCATGGACAAACCACTAGATAGTGTAGAAGTCCTTAGGTATGATGAAATATAAAATGAGAAAAGTGAGATATGGGAAGAGTCTTGATCGAGATAGAGCTAGAACCGGAATAAACCCAACAAGGTTCTAGTTATGAAATCTCGTAAGCATCAAGGGTTGAAGAATGAAAAGAAATGAATGTGAAAAGGGTGAAAAGAAATAGCCCTCCAATAATTCAATCTTAGGGCAGTAACCGGGTTCAATACATATGCTACTGGTGGTTACCTAGGTAACGTCGGTATTGAAGACAAGACGTCATGGACCCAGTGATGCACTGCACTAACTTCCCAAACTACTCAAGTTCCTCTTAAAAGGACTTGTTTCATTCTCACGGGGAACCTACATAATTTATCGACTTTCTCTTAGAGATTGTTGATATTGAAGAAGGAGTCCCTCTCCCTAGTCTCCGGCATAGGAACCAAAAGTGCACAATTGAGTCTAAAGCCAAGAGATCATCCACAATATCTCATTAGGACACAAAATTAATGAAGACTTGCTGTTTCACACAATGTGGAAAGTAAGAATATATTAAGAATCCTACGCATTATCCTTGTGATTTTGCGTAACATCCGAGTGATATGTAAAATATTCACGATGAAGATGGAAATCCTTCTAGAGCCAACATCAAACAAGCTCTTGGTGGGTAACATGTGAGATCTTTTTAAAGATCAAGCTTGTGACAACCGGATAGAAACGATGGGCGATTCACTCTTGAATCAACCTTGGTCCGAGGAATGGAATTGACGAATACTTTTGGAAAACCGCTCGATGTGCAAATCTTCTTTTCTCTAGCACATCGAATGTGTATTTATGTTTTCAAACACAAAAAGTATCTCTGATTGAAATAAATTTTTGGAAAAACCGTTCGATGTGCAAATCTTCTTTTCTCTAGCACATCGAATGGGTACTCTTTTCAAATATAAAAAGTATTTTTGATTGAAAATTGATCTTTCTCATAAAACCTTCATCGTATTGCAAAACTCTTTCTTCAAGCAATACACGATTGTTTTCAAATCATTTTCATCAATCAATAAATCTCAATTTGTCGATTCACTCACTCCGTGTTGTCTTCTTTGAGACGCTCCGGTTTGAGAACCATTAGAAACAGTGCGAAACCCCGTCAAGGAGATTCTTAGGAATTATACTCGATCACGGTCAAGATTTGTATCGATCAACGGGAACCATGGGCGTGTACCTCAATTCAACGAAGTGATCAAAGACACTTTCGTGTGTTTATTGGTAATCGTTGTTTGCGGTATATTTGACGGTTGCGGTGATCGTAATCGAGAGTCAATCCAAAGCCGCATGCTCAAAGATCCACACTTAATTGAAGAAATCATGACTTGTGCTTATCTACATAACCTGGCTCTGATATTTCTATACTATGCTCCTGCTACGCTGCTGCAAATATCGTGAACTAGTAAAAGCTTCCGCTACTCTGATGAAAGATGTCATGATCCAAAAGTGTGAGCATGTCGGTCCAAAAGTCACAACATCACATGAAGGCAACACAACTATGGATGATCCAGAGAGATTTGCTGTGACTGATGATCTCAAAGAAAGCTCAAAGATCATCATGATGTGGATCAGTTCAAAGACCTCCACTGAAAGTACAAAATAATCGGACTTTAAAGAATCGCTACTAATGCACAAAGATTGCGGAAGTGAAGAATTCAAGTCTACGAGCTCATAACTAAAGTCAAAGATAGAATGCTAGGATGCAAAATGTATTTCATGGGGTGACCTCCATTAGGGGGAGATTGTTAGGAATTAGAAAGTCCATGTTAAAGTGTCGGTCACCCCAATTATATTCTAGCATATGTTAGCTCGTAGATTTGTAGTTATTTACGTTGTTTAGTAGTTTATTAGTTAATTAGTAGCGTATATTAGTTTAGTGTAACACCATGGAGGAAGGACGGGTCTTTACCCACTGTATGCCTGATCCACAGTCCGATAGGAGGACGTATTCATTGTAACTATAAATACCCCTTCCATCCATGGAAGGGGTGGTGCTTCTTATATAATCTAACCTTTCATTTGTTAAGCAAGTCTCTACCAAGAACACCCATCTCTTTACTTTCTCTCTCTAAATGGCTAACATGTATTTCCATCATCCAAGACCACCCGAATCATCAAACACAATAAATATAGGATCCTAACATCGACAATGTCTTCTGTGTCTTCTTTGTAGCATCATTGCCACCAAACACTGAGCAAATCTCTTCAAAAGTTCTTTTCTCGTCTCGAATTTGTCGAAAGCAATGATCCGTCTCTAGGAAGAGTCATTAGTAACAAACTTCGCCTTGGTCATTCTTCTTCTTTGCTCTTTCATCATTAGTTTCAGTGCGAATCAAGTTACAACTTCGTTGTCACCAACTTTCTCGGTCTTTTCTAAGACTTGAAGGAATTTCCATTTAAAATGATCTCCCATAGAGCATAGTCTTGTATGAGAAAGTATTGCTCAATCAGTATCCTCCACATCTCAAACTCGTTAAGTTTGAGCTTAGGAAGCCTTGGAGCAGAGTTGACCGGTTGTTTTCCATCTCCATTGATTTGAGTGAGTATGTTAAGCTTATTCCTTGGATCTTCTAAATCAAAATATCGTAACTGCTCGATACCACTTGATGGATCTAAACACACACCTTGTGTTAGTGATACTTTGATATATATTAATAAGCACGCGAAATATACTTAGTAATACTAGAAGATGGCTTATATGATGTAATGTAAGTGACAACAGTTTAACACAAAGCTCAAATATTATTAAGAATAATACGAGTGATCTTGCTTATCACTAGGGTTACACCTTGAAGCTTACGTGAGTATTTCGTAATTGTATATCTTAAGCAATGACCTAGGATCTCCTTTTATTGCACAAGGAGTCCTTTACAAGATAAGTATAATACTAACAATATAGAACATACACAAGATCTTTTCTATACTTATCAATAAATGGATACATAACAATTATCCTAACAGCAGTGGTAATATTTTTATTAGCAGTGGTAATGAGTTTCCACTGCTAGTGTAATCTTTAGCAGTGTCTTCCATAGCTTATCAGTGGTGACTGTTAGTATTATTCCCAACATAACTCCTGTCCACGTAGCTATCTCGTTTGGACATACTCTCTAGATTATCTAACAAACTCAAAATACCTCAAAAGTTATAATCTTTTCTCTCTAAATGTAGCCATAGCTATTAGTTGACTAATTAACCTGTTTACGTATGTATGTAAATCACTTTAGAGGTGGGATGAGAATGGTTTTGTTGTTTAGTTTCCCGTGTTGAACTGTAAAGACCCGATGAGATTGATATAGATCAAGAAACTCGAGTAACACTTAAACATGAAACATACTTTACTGCTGATGATGTACCCTCCGAGTAACTCGAAGGACACTCCTCCGAGATGTGTCGAAGCCCTTCAATTCGAAGGCCCAAGTTAGGATTCCAGAATATTCAGATGTGTCAAACCATTCCTTATCACGAAGGTTACCTCGGGAATTCGCCATCCGAAGCCCTAAGCCCTTCTTCGGTATGGTGAAGAAGCACCGGATAAGGGAACCTCCCGACTTGGTCAAACCCACGATCTCCTCTCTCTGGCTTCCCGTCAAGTCTAAGAACGTGGGTCACTAAACCTAGCGGTTACCCACAATCATGGGACACCCCATGATCTCCGACTTTCATGCGTAGTGCTCTCAACCCTATTTCATCCACTATAAATAGGTTGGACGGGCAATAGATTATGGTATGCTCTTTTCACACTCATCTCTTTACTTACACGCACTTATACAACCATAACTCATACTTACTCTCACGCCGGAGGTGGTTCGCAGGGTCCAACCCCTACGTAATCACTTAACGTAGTGTTTCATATTTCATATTCTCAGGTGAAAGGCAAGTATTGGCTGGAACATACACCCCTCATTCCTTTGATCATCATCGAAGCCTGGTAGTGAAATCTTTTGTACAATCAAGGGCGCCATCCGTGGGACCACTACTATTAGTCCGTAATCACCCGGCCCTAAAACCACAACCAACTACACTACTTTTTCGGCATGGAACCGTGAAGAAGATACTCCTCCACCGGTTTTCTACCCTAGTTCCCTTAACACAACTAACACCGATAATCTCGCCCATAACACCTCAATCTTTACCACACGATCTCGTTTGGAAACAACTCCGTACATCACGCCAACATCCGTTAACCCTATTCTAGATATTAGCCCGCCGTTGAGGAAAACTTTGAGGCCTTAGATTCTTTACTAAGGGCTCATAAGAGGCGTGTTCGCAACATCGAAATGCGAAGAGAGTTGGAATACTCCATGAGGAGTATGAAGAGATTAAAATAGAGGAGAGGCCTCGACCGGTTAGCAGGGGGTGTTCGGCCCTGCGAAATGGTTCTCCTTCCATCAGAAGGCCAAATAGGAGAACCGTGGGTTTTGAAGAAGGACCCGGAGGAGATCCGGGAAGAAGGGAAAGAATGCAAGGTGAAAGAAGGAGCGAGAACTCCAACGGAGGAAGCAACCCGGTAGCAAACGGAGGGTTAAACTTACCTCCTCTTTTGGCTGCCCATTTAGGAAGAGAAGGATGCGGGCTCCAATACCCCCTTCGTACGTTTCGAGTGTCAAAGGTCCCCCTCCATACTGTGCATGAATCGCTACCTCTCCGGAATAAACCCCTACCCACCGCTCAAACCTACAACACCTATCCTCCGAGTGGTTCACTCCCCAACCAGAATTACCAGCAAATACCCTATGGACATGTTCCTACACAATCTATGGGTGTAAACCCTTCGTACCAACCTTCTACTGTTTACCCTACCTCCACACAGCCATTTCCTAACCCATATAATCCTACACCTATTTATCCACCTCCATGCAACCCGTACTATGCCGAAGCCTCTAGAGCTTGCACACCTTTCGTGAAGTGGATCGAAGACTACCCCCTACCTGACGGTGTAAAGATGCCTACTCACATAGGTACCTACGATGGGAAAAGCGATCCTGATAACTTCCTCCACTTGTTAGAAGGCGCTATCAAGATGCAAAAGTGGGTCATGCCCGTAGCATGCCACATGTTCACTTACACGCTCTGAGACTTCGCGAGAATATGGTGGAATAGACAGAAGTTGGGAAGCATTGTAAGTCTAGACGACCTTAAGGCTAAGTTCCGATCACACTTTAGCCAACAAAAGAAGTACACCAAGACCTATCTGGCCGTGCACACCATCAAGCAAAGGGACAACGAAAGCACAAGGGCCTTCGTTATAAGGTACACCGATGAAACTTTGCAAATTCGGGTTTGCACGAAGACCGAGGATCTCGTGTTTGTACATGGCCTTGGACGCTGCTTGGTGGAATTCCTATCCACCGATCTTCCCACTACTTACAAGGCGTTGATGGAGAAGACTTACACTTGGATTGAGTCCAAAGAGGTAGCAGCAAACGGGGCTCTGATAGACCAAAAGGAAGCTTCTGAGAAATTCTCTCGGGGGTCCTCCTGGGAAGGATCCAAGAACAAGAAGAAGAACAAAGACCGCTTCACTCGATACAACAAAGGTTCGAACCATGGACTCTTGGCGAACTTAGTCAAATCTCCTGGGAGATTCAGCTCCGAGAAAGCGCAAGTCCTTCGCTCCACCACCTCGGATGACAAAGACGAAGCAAAGCCGAGACATGTCCAAATACGCCTTTTCCATGAATATCATGGACACGACACGAACAGCTGCAGAGAACTAAAGAAGCAGATTGAAGAGGTGGTACGGTCCGGACAATTATCACATCTGGTTAAAGGCATCAAAAAGGGAAAAGACATGTTCTTCGACACCCAACTGGGTAAATGGAAGGGGAACAAGAAGGAGGCTACGACTACGGAGGCTCCGATACTAATGGTGCATGGCACGATCCAACCTTGAAACGGAAGGAAGCGTAAGGGGATCCGGGAAGCGGAGAAATAACCTCCCTTATATCCTAGGCGTACACCTTCGATCGATCCGTGGTTATCAAGGTACGAATCTCAAACAGGAGGTGAATCGAGCGATATGGATTGTGAAAGCTCCTCGAGATCATTTATGAGCATTGTTTCCTAAAGCTCAATTCATCCATACGCCATGAAGGTGGACTCAAAAACACCACCGGTAGGGTTCTCCGTGAACACTCATAGCCCCGGGAGAAGTACTGTTGGAAATCACCATAGCGAAGGCCCTTATCCCATGACGAAACACTCACCTTCGTATAGTCGGTCAAACTCTCCTTATAATTTTTAATAGGAGAACAACTATGCAAAAGATGGGCATTGTTGTTTCCACCATACATGTCGCTATTAAGTTCCAAACCCCCTTCGAAGTAGGAACTGTTCATTCTAATTATGGGGTGGATAAGGGTGTATATGGTGTCAAAAGGATCAAAGAAGAATCGGAGGAGCCTCCGATAGCAATTCTAATCTGCACAGATGCGGAAGAGCGAGTTGTAGTTAACCCTAGCTACCCTAAACAAACGGTGGTAATAGGAAAGCAACTCCCGACGAATTTCAAGGCGAAGCTCACGGATCTATTGCAGACTAACCTTGATGTTTTTGCTTGGAAATATTCTGACATGACAGGGGTACCACGAAAAATGCTGATAGACGGACAGTCCTTCAGAACGGAGCATAAACTCAATGAGTTCAAACACATTGAGCCAATAAAACAAAAAAGGAGGTGCCTAGCCCCCGAAAGAAACGCCGCAGTCTGCAAAGAAATGGACGAACTCACACAAACAGGCATCCTAAGGGAAGTGAAGTACCAAAAATGGGTAGCCAACCCAGTAATGGTCAAAAAGAGCGATGGAGGGTGGCGCATGTGCATTGACTTCACCGAAATCAACAAAGCATGCCCGAAGGATTCCTACCCCACCGTTGGTGATCGAAGGTAGAATCCTAGCAAAGCTTCCGGCTAAAATGCTTCTTAGATGCCTACAAAGGGTATCATCGATCCAGATGGCAAAGGAGGATCGAAGAAAAGACAACCTTCTACACAAGCAAAGGTGTTCATCGTTATAGAAAGATGCCCTTCAGATTAAAGAACGCAGGGCAACATACCAACGCCTCGTAGATAAAGCCTTCAAAAAATAGGCGTAAATCTCAAGCATACGTTGACGACATGGTTATCAAAAGCAAGACGGAGGAGGACCTACTCCTCGATGTACAGAAACCTTTGACCGCCTTCGGGCGATTAACATGAGTCGAACCCTAAGAAATGCTCCTTCGATTGTCGAAGAGGGCAATTCCTAGGAATTTGATTACTAAGAAATGGATAAAGGCTAATCCTCCAAAGTCAAGGTGATTATGCATCTCCAAGCCCCTAAATGTCTAAAAGATGTGCGAGCTCGAATGGGAAGTGGCGACTTTAAGCCGATTTTTGTCGAAGGGGTGACAGTCCCTACCATTCTTCAAAACACTCGAGGATGCGTGGATAAGAAAACTTTTCAATGGAGTCGGGATCTTGAAGTTGCCTTCGGAAGATGAAGGAGTTCATTGAAATCCTTCCAACACTTACCCCCAATCAAAGGCGAAGTGTTGTTCATGTACTTAGCATCCTCAATGGAGAGTATTGGCGCAGTCCTTATGGCGTAATCGAGACAAACGATGCATCCCTATTTACTTTGTCGGCAGGTCCCACAGGAGCGGAGATCAACTATCCAACATTGGAGAAGTTAATACTAGCCCTAATCTACGCAGCAAGGAGACTTCGACGCTATTTCCAGGCTCATCCAATCACAGTCTTAACCGACAAGCCAATCAAACAGATTTTGTCGAAACCTGAAAAATCTGGGAGGGTGGCTAAATGGGCTATTGAACTCGGAGAGCACGAAATAGAGCTCAAGGGACGAAACTCTATTAAAGGACAAATTCTTGCAGACTTCTTGGCAGAAACACCTTTCGAGCATGACGTAGAAAAGGAAGAGCCCAAAGCTAAACTCACTCAAATACAGGATGACCGGAAACTTTATACAGACGGAGCAACCAACTCAGATGGTTCTGGAGCGGTGTCTAATCTTTGGTCATCCACGAAGGAAGGAGCATACATATGGGCTTCGTTTTGAGTTCAAGCCACCAACAACGAAGCGGAGTACTGGCGCTTACTAGCAGCCTCCGATTGGCTAAAGATATGGAAGTCAAACTAAGTGACGTGCTCCTATGAAGCAAGGCAGCCCGTCATCAAACAAGACCTAGAAAAAGCAAAGGAGATCTTTGGATAGCTTCGACTCTACACCATCCAACATGTTCAGAGGAATCGTAACAAGAAGGTCGATGCACTAAGCAAGCTAGCTTCTATGGCCTTCGCTCATCTCACCAAAGAAGTACTTGTCGAAGTCTTACCCGAAAGATCCATCATTCGCAAGGAAGTTGCAGATGTAGTTCACGAGGAAGGAGAGACATGGATGACTCCTATCAGGGAATATTTGATAAGCGGTCTTCTCCGTGAAGATCCCAAGCTTGCAAGGAAGATTCGGGTTAAGTCCCCGCAGTACCGGCTAATAGGGGAAACCCTATATAGAAGGTCATATTTATCACCTTGGTTAAGATGTGTGGGACCCAAGCAGGCCACAAGCATCATCGCTGAAGTCCACGAAGGATCCTGCAGCCTCCATGCAGGACCTTGCTCACTGTCTCAAAATAATGAAGTGGGCTATTATTGGCCTTGATGCACGTGGATGCGTAAATCATTCTCAAATGTGAAGCTTGTCAGATACACTCAAATGTTCCAAAGATGCCAAAGCAGGACATGACGAGTGTAACATCCGCATGGCCCTTCTCTTAGTGGGGAATCGATATCGTAGGACCTATGCCTATGGCTCCCGAAGGAGTCAAATTCTTGCTGGTGGCCATCGACTACTTTACTAAGTAGGTAGAGGCTAAACCTTTGGCCTTCGTTACAGGGAGGCAGATCGAGAAGTTTGTGTGGGAACACATCGTGTGCTGATTTAGAGTGTCCCACATCATCATATCCGACAATGGAAAGCAGTTTGCCGAAGGAGTCTTCTATGACTTCCGCCAAGGGCTAAACATAAAACAGTCTTGGACATTTGTCTACCATCCACAAGGTAACGGAATGGTGGAGGTTACAAACAGAGATATCATCAAAGGGATCGAGAAAAGGCTGGGACGAACACACCATGGATGGGTAGATGAACTCCCTCAAGTACTATGGGTTCACACGACGCACCCTAAGTCAAGAAATGGTGAAACTCCCTTCAGACTAACATACGGAACAAAAGCGGTCATCCCTTCGGAACTAAGTGTACACACGGAGCGTGTGGCAACGTATGAGGCATCCCAAAATTACGTAAGGATCAGGGAAAACCTTGATCTGCTAGAAGAAAGGAGAGAAATAGCCTCCATCTGAGAAGCAATACACAAACATAAGATCAAAGGCTACTATAACAAAAGGGTCAGACCTTCCACTTTCAAGCCTGGGGAATATGCGCTACGCCTCAACAGTGCAAGCAAAGCTGAATACCAGGGAAAGCTAAGACCAACTTGGGAAGGACCTTACATGGTAGCTGAGACCTACGACAACAGCGCCTACAAACTGGCCACTCTTCTCGGAGAATCCATCGACAGGACATGGAATGGTACTGATAAGGTTTTAAAATGTACCTTTTTGAGGGGTCGTTTAAGCCCTTATTTGATCACTTTTGTATCCGTTATTACTTAATATCGCCTTTTCACTTTTTAGGTCATTAAAGGCAAATTGTCGTAATGGCACTTATTTGGACGAAAAGGCGCGATATACGAAGAAAATGGCCAAAGTCAAGAATCGAGACACTCAAGTCGCTAAAATACAAGGGACGGCGTCCATCGCTTAATCTATGACGCCGTCGGAGGATTTTGTGACGGAAAGAAGCCAAAACTCTTATTTTCAAGTGACGACGTCAAGTTATAAAAGAGTAGGCCGTCGCAACTCGACGGCCTAGATTCGATCCGACGGCATCGAAGTTGAAGAGGACGGCCACACAAGCATAAGGTGACGTCGTCGCAAGACTAACGTGGCCAATACGAAACCCTAATGACGGCGATCTGATGGCGTCACAAAACATAATGTGATGCCGTCGCATGTGTAATCTTATATATAGAATCCGAATTTTTCAGTATTTGTGTGTAGTCTTTTGGAGAAAAAAACCTAAACCGAACCAAGGCTGTCTTGTACAGTATTTTAGGGTTCCAAACCCTATCTTACATCAAGATAAGTGCTTTACTTCATTAATTCAATTATGTCTTTTATTATTTGTGTGTATGCTTGCATGTTCTCCATGTCCGGCTAATTTACTTGTGTGTTTGCTTAGGGAATATGAAACTTAATTATTGAATATTGATTGGTTGTCTCTCATCTTAGTTTTTAATGATCTAGTAATGCGATAGGTCATTCGTTGTGTACTTAATGCTTGATTAATCTTTGTGAACCTTAGAATATAACTCCTTGAGTAGTTGTAAGCTAAACCATCCAAAGAGTGCCTTAGAGTAAGAGTTTATTATCCCTAGTGGGTTTTGTAGACGAGACCCTTTGGTAAGTTCAAAGAGTTAAGGAGAAACGTATACCCTACAACTTTAGACACACAACGCAATTAAGAATAAGGACGTGACAATTCAACCACCAATAGGAGATAATTAAGGAGTAGTAAAACCTAAGTAAACACATCTTTAAACTATCATACGAGCACACAATAATTAGACATAGACTACATACACCTTAGGATTAGATAATTAGATAATTAGAGTAATCAGTAGCAATACCAAACCCCCAAATCCAAACCCCGAGATTCATACCTTTCCAATTTTCTAAAAAATATAAAAAGATAAAAAATAATCTTCCTCAACCCCAACCTTAGCGTAGTAACTTCTCACTAGCATTCCTATTCCCTTAGAGAACGATATCAATACCCGTGGCTTACCCTAATTACTACACTACAATGATTAGGTTCACTGCCTAGGGTGTTATAAAACTTGCTCGAAGAAAAGGAAGTTCCTTTGACCCCGAACGACGAGTGTAGCGTTATCAGGTACGAACCTTCAAAAATTCTATGTTTAAGAAGTACTTTTACTTTTTCATTCTTGTAATTAGAAGCTTCTTAAGGGAAAGCAAACATTATTGGTAGTTGTCTTAGTTTTCATTTCAAGAATGATGTAATCCTCCCTACCAATTCAATGATAAATAAGACATTTCCCACAAATCTCTTGCTTCGTTTCTTAAACACAAAGATTTGTTCAACCAAGTCGTTTACGAGCTTCAATGTCGAATACAAAGGCATAAGGTGTAGCAAGCACCTCATCATTTAAGCCTACTAAAACATTCACATTAGCTCTCCTTGTAGTCCATGGCACTTGTAAAAATATGTACAAAGTCATGCTACTTAAAGGATTTGAGATAGAGTGGGCATGACCCTCAATAATGATCAAATTTGGTCATTATATTCTTGGTGTTGTAATTTACACACAATGAGGTTGGTTAACCTTAGGTTGTAAAACTTAAGCGTCAGAAAAATGGCGTACGAGAAATTAACAAGACAAACATAAATAATAACTAAGTATGTAGAGGTATTCCCCCTACACCATACCATTCAAAATGAGGGCTAGCGCCCTTGTACCTGCACGAAGAGCCTAAGCCCCAGTTAAATTGTTTTTGGCCCACGGCCATACATCACAAACATTCAAATTATTTCAGAAACAAGACAAGCATTGTCACATAAGATAAATTGTCTTAAAGGGTACATGCCACCCTTGAAACCAAATTACTGCCGACATGGCAGCCTTCATTCCTGCTTTTTTGGAGATGGAGTGGGGGATGGTTGAACTGAGACATGCTTGGTAGAGATTGTCTTCTTGGTAGGAGTGGTTGGCTTCAACTTACGAGGTTTCTTGGAAAGGAGGTCTTCGAAGGGTGCCATAGGATCTTTGGTTGCTTCAGCAAGGAAGGAGTACTCAGCGGTTGCGAATGCATTTCCTGCCTCATCATACTCAGCCTTCGAAATTGGACGGTAGCATTCAATATTGGAAAGGTCCACAGGCTTACCTGTTTTGGCAGCCTCTTCCAACGCCAAGCACCGTCCATGAAAAATGGCTGACTTGATGACCTTCCACATCTGAGCTCCCAATTCATCACTGTGATAAAGCTCCATAGCTATGTAGGGCACCACCTTTGAAACGAACTCCGCACGATCCTTTTGTAGCATCTTATACCTCATCTATAAGCCATCGATCTCCTACTTCAACTTAACTTCTACCTCTCCGAGCCTAGCCTTCTCACTCTCCAGACCAGTGTACTTTGCGTCAAGCACAGCATTTTGACCAATGAGAGTCGCTGCCCTACCCTCCTCTACCTTGAGTTTGACAATTTCAGTTGTCAACTCTGCAACCTTTTGACGGAGGTCTAGAACGAGAGGATTCTTCTCAAGGTGCTTCTCAATCTCATCACACTTGGCCTCCAACTCTGCATATTCCTTATCCCTATGCTTTTCTCTTTCCAACATGAAATCCATCTCATGTCTAGCCTTGGTCACAGTCCTAAGCAACTCCCTGGTCCTGGTATTCAAGTGATTATCCAATACTGCTTGCCTCACTACACCATTGTCATGCATATCAAAAACCCTTTCAATGGACATATTATCCAGCAAACCTTTCAATTGAGAGGGGGGTGACATGGTCCACAATCCGATGACAGGCCAAAGCATTGGGGAGCTCCCTCGTTTCTGGAAGGCCTATGACCAATACATTGTATAAAGGTTAAGTTAATTTTGATGATTATCAATTCACATGTTTCATGAGGAGAAGCTGCTTACCATGCACTTCCATCGATTCATATGGTAACTCGAAGGCAGACTTGACAAATTTCTTGCCTTCAGTGCTCCTTTGACGGACGACCCTAGATCCAGAGGCAGGGAGGGTATTCTTCCTCTTATTGGTTGACTTAATAGCCTTGGCAGCTGTTCCCTTTCTGCTTTTCAACCTGTCAGAAATCCCTGTTGAACCTACAACTTGGACATCCTCATCCGCAGGATCGTCCGAGTCAGCAACATTCTCAACAAGTTAGGAAGGACCCTCCAATGCAGCTTGAGGGGGTGCCGATGTAAGGGGCTCCGGATTCGGAGTATCTACCTCATTGTTGTTCACGGATGTCGAAGGAGAGCCAACACCATACGACTCTTCGACCTTATCAGCTGGCATAAAGCTTAAATCTTCATCCAAATCTTGGTACATGAAGTTCCTGAATGACATCTCTGCAAAATAGAAACAAGAAGAAATAAATATCAGAGCTACATTGGCCCTACTTAAATAGAAGTAGATAAACATACTTTGTCCTTTGTATATGATAACAGCTTCTGGGAGACCCTCCCACTGGGCAATCCCACCATGTATAAGATGGCTTGTGAACACTTGCACATCCACAGGATATTTAGCCAAACGCTGATAATAGGGATCCCTTTGCACCTCATATGGTAAAGGTTCGTTGTACCGTTTTACATCATGCATATATTCCTTATTCAAAAGCTCTGGATATTTGGGGGGAACAATAGTGTCTTGCACATAGAAAAAGCTACCTTTCCAACCTGTTATATTGGTATACACTCTACCAAACAGGTTCGGCACATCTGCCTCAGGCCTTTTAGCTAAAGTTAACTAATTTCCCCCAGTATACAAGTTCAGAAATCCTCTTAAAACCTTTAATGTTGGTTCATAGCCGTATGCTTTACACATCACTATGAATGTGGTTAGTTTGGCTAAACCAAAGGGGTTGAACCTAGAGATATGGACCTTGTAGTATTGCATAAACTCTAATATCAGTGGGTGTAGAGGAATCCTAAGGTTATAATGGCTAAATGCATGTGTATACAGCCCTACGAAACCTTGAGGAGCATAAAAAATACCCTGATTAGATTTGGGTAACATCACTTTATGCTCTAGTGGGATTGGGTAATCAGCTAAGTGATCATGTAACTCTTTTGCAGATAATGTACATTTTTGTTGTTTAATGATAAACTTGGAATCCATGCTTCCATTTTTAAACTACAAGAAAAGAGAAGTATTTACCTTTGTTTTCGAAGATGGTGTGCGCTGAAAAAAGGTTTACTGTGTGTGAAAGAAGACGGAGAGAGTGAAAATGTTTTAGGGTTTCAACAACTCCCCCTTAGATACCCTTTTTTACCGTCTTTAAAACCATACACGTGTCCATTTTATTTACTCTTATCCAGGTCAAACTACTTTTTAAATTTTAAAAAAAGTTTTTTGGTCTCCGGGTAATATGGGAATAAGTGATCACTGTAGCGGGCAACTGTAAGGTTTAATTAGCATTAAATGTGCTTGGTTAGTTGCATAGTTATCTCCCAACTAGTATGATTAGCAGCAGGATGGTCTTTTTTCGAAGCATGAAGTCTAAAAGCAATGCCTCCTCGCTCATATGCATCACTTTCGACTAGGGGGCTTGATGATGTACCCTCCGAGTAACTCGAAGGACACTCCTCCGAGATGTGTCGAAGCCCTTCTATTCGAAGGCCCAAGTTAGGATTCCAGAATATCTAGAGCGCCAAACCATTCATTATCACGAAGGTTACCTCAGGAATTCTTCATCCGCCCTAAGCCCTTCGGGTATGGCCGACGGAAGCAGCAATGGATAAGGAATCTCGACTTGGTAAAACCCACGATCTCCTCTCTCTTGGCTTCCCCGTCAAGTCCGAGAACGTGGTCACTAAACCCTAGCGGTTACCCACAATCATGGGACACCCCATGATCTCGACATTCATGCGTATGCTCAACCCTATTTCATCCACTATAAATAGGTTGGATGGGCAATGGATTATGGTATGTTCTTTTCACACTCATCTCTTTACTTACACGCACTTATACAACCATAACTCATACTTACTCTCACGGGAGGTGGTTCGCGAGGTCCAACCTTGCGTAATCACTTAACGTAGTGTTTCATATTTCTTATTCTCGTGTGAAAGGCAAGTCTTGGCTGGAACATACACCCCTCATTCCTTTGATCATCATCGAAGCTTGGTAGTGCAATCTTTTGTACAATCAACTGCTGTGAGGCAGTATTTGACCAAGTGTGTGAAAACTTATGTAATGATGTGATGTGTGTTGCTCTCCTTTTATAGAGAGGATTGTAGGGCTTAGAGATAAATCATTTGGGAGTGATCAACGGCCGCAGGGTTCCAAGTGCCGATCATCCGAGAGCAGACAAGGAGGACATATGTCATGCGTCCTTTAGTTTGTAGTGGTGTTTGTCTTGCGTCCCCACTGTATAATATTATATGGTACATCTTAACCGCTAGTGCCAGTTGGGGAGAAGTAGCTTTGTCTTTGTTCAGTTAGGCCTAAAAGGTTCTTTCAGGCCTACGTGGCCTGAGAATAAGCCGGGCTCTCATCAAGTGTTGATTGGGCCTTGGTGATGGGCCTGATCCAATTGTGTAGTTAATGGGCTTGGGCCATTGATATTGATATGCTATCAAGTCCCCCAGTCTAGTATTAGATCATGCACTATGATGTGATGCTATACTTTATTGTACCTGATTCCCCCCGGGTCTGTGTCAATGCTACCAGGGTTCGCCTCAAGGGTCGTTATTACCAGGCTTATAGTCAAATTTGTCTTTTGTGTATTTTTTGTTTTCATCGGGAAGTGTAGGAATATCCTGGTTTAGATTTATTTGCTGTCTTTGGGATTTGACGCGTCTTTATTTCCGTTGAGACTGTAGACGGCATCATCCTGACATTTACTTGAGAGGTGCATATAATGCGTCCCCTCGACTATACCTGACGTATGCCTTACAGGGTGTTTACCACGCGCTTCACTAAATGTGTTGAAACCTAGTGGGTGTTTGCCAAGTGTCACTGGCCGGTTCATTTTCTTTGCCTATAAATAGGGCTGGAAAGGTGAGCCGGTAACAGCTTGCAACACTTAACACATTTTTTCTCCCATTTTTCCACATCATCCCCAAATCATAAAAACTTCTTTCAAGAAGGTTTTTTCGTAGGCTTTTATTTACGAAGGGTATTTTGCCTTCCTTCAGTTTTCGTATTTTTTAGATGAAGAGTAGTCATTTTGATGGCGAAGATGTTTGGGGTCTGGGACCCTTTACCTGTGTATGGGGGTTCGGTATGGAGTTATTTGCTCCTCTTCCATCCTTGTCTAATATTGTTGTCCTATGGCTGCGTGTTGATCGTCATGAGGTTTTGCAAGTGGTTGTTAGGATAGAAGGCGCGGAGGGTCTTGCCTCAAACTTACTGTCTCGCTTTGAAGTCCTATCAGGGAGTTTGGTTTTCTTGATGAGAAACTTAAATGTTATACCATATTTTGGAATAAGGGTTGTGTCTGCGGTACCAGCAGAGTGATACTGTGGTTTGTCATATCAGGTTTGGATCCTTGCATTGGGGGTTCTTACCTGTTGTTCCCGTATCACAAATAGAAAAAACAGTAATTAAGGCTAAGTGTGATCCATGACTGAAGTAAAGTAGTTGAAAAACTAAGTTTAAACAAGATAAGTAATTTAAGCACACAGAGATTTTTCAACGTTTATATTCTTTATTAAAATGAATAAAAAAGAATATATTACCCAAGTGCTTGCGGAACAGCACTTGGGTTTCAATGACAAGTATGTTGTGCACTCCTCACTAAGCTTAGGCCAAGTCTAAGCACAACTATCAGGAACCACTGAGCCATCTCAAGGACATAGTCGTATTTGGAGGAGTGAAAGTTGCTTGTGTGTGTTTTTCACAATTAAGGCACAAGCTTAACTTTCACTCCTTCCTTATGGCAATTTATACAAGTATGAATTTAACTATATATTAAAAGATAAAATGACATAAGCTATAGAGACAAAATACTGATGTATTTTATCTCTGTTTACAAGAACCTATTTTAGGTAATAGACAAGGTAGCTTTCTGGTTATCAGTGATGACACTGATCTTGGTTGCTAGCCTGTCAAAGGAAGTTTGACTTATGGCAGATAAGGACTCCTCCTTATAAGTTCAAACTTATCCCGCCTTGTGTCGCCCATTCTTCAGTCTTCTAGTCTTCAGTCTTTGTCTTCAATGATCATAGTTGATGAGGAGTTATGGGATTCAGTGATTTATTGTCATCACTCACTAAACACGTCATCTTCTTCTTGACTCAGTCTTCGCCCCTTGAGTTCCGCCTCACTGAGCGGAGAGACTTTTCTTCTAAGTCTCGCTCTAAGTATCTCGAAGATGACTCACCGAGTGACTATGCGCTCGGACTGTTAGTGTTTAAGTTCATAAACACTTAGGGTATTTTCTATTCAAATCCTATAATTAAGGGGTTTGGGTATTCACTGAACCCAACAGTCTCCCCATATTTGGATATACAAATAGCCTAAGTGTTTTGATCATTGTAAGTGAGCAAGAGGCTTCTTCTTACACTGAATGTACTAGTATGAATAATAAAGAACACTGATCTAACAAAATACATCGTTTATTCATAGCATTACAAGTTCTTATCAGCTAGTATAAAAGTAAAAGTTGCAGCGATGTCAGTCCATGTGGTAACCAAGTGCTTCCAGCTTCGGCTTCTTAGATAGGAGAGTTTCTTTATCAAGATGGTCTCTTATCTTTGCATTCAGGTCAGTGCAGAACCTGATGTCTTAAGGGACTTGATTTGAGATGCAACCATCAAGTAACTTACCATTAAAGCAACACCAGCCAAGTCAATGTAGATCCATTTTTGAAATGCAGGGTTTCCATAGACATCAATAAAGAAGATTCCTCTCTCAGGCTGCTCGATGACTAAGTTGTTAACAAACCTTACTCCTTCAGGGAGTTCTATGTTGCAATCGAATCCAGGGACTTTGGCTTCCGGTTCAAATTCTGTCCTCTTTCTCTTTCCATGGGATGATTGGGGTTGAGTGCCTTGAGCTTCAGGGACAGCAGATTGTATTCTAAGCTCAGTGGGCGCCTTACTTAGTGTTTCATACCTTTTGCTTAAAGATTTCGTTAGGTCTTTGACAACCAAATTTCTCTTCTTCTCTATGATAAGACCAAGTTCACCCAATTCAGTGATCCCAAAGTCAGTGAACTTTAGAGGATCATGAACTTCAAAGTACCTCTTGTCCACTCCCCTGTAGACATTCATCGCAACTAGCTTGGAGTTGGGAATGATCTTTGCATCAGTGATAGGCACAGGGTCTTTTCTGCTAGACATCATCCAGTTGTAATGATACGCCCTTTCTTTCCTCAGCTCTGCAACTTTACTAGCCTTTTCATCCCTTCTCTTCCTTAGAGCAAGCATTTCAGCATCTTGAGCAGCTTTGAATTTTAGGCCAGCTTGTCCACTTTCCAGTGACTTAGGATCTATACCTATTTTCTCAGCCTCTTCATGAACTACCTTAACCAGGGCAGCCTTGCTCTTTCTTTCTTCTTCAGCCAGTTTCTAGACTCTTTCCTCCTTTTCAAGATAGGCGCTCAACTGCTCTGGAGTCAGTAAGTACTTTTTGCCAGTTATCTCATAAGGGATCTTGACAAGATCAGGCGTTGGCATTATGCCTTTGCCTTTGTCTTGAAGAGGGACTGATGAAGATGGTGGTGTTGTTGATGATGATACTGATGAAGTCGGTGGTGTTGTTGATGTTGTTGGTTAGACTTGGGAGATTGGCACTGCTGGAGTTGGCTCCCCCTCAGTGTGAGAAGGAGTTTCTTTAGTGGTTCTCTCCCCTTCAATTGTTGCTTGACCGTCTGTGATAGCAAGAGTTGACCTAGGCACTGAGGGTGAGGGAGCTGCTTGACCCTTGAAAGCTTGATAGATTTCAGAAACCATAGACTTGATCTCTGAAGTGTCTTGTTGAAGACCAGTGAGTTTCTCCTCAAGATTGGCCTGAGATATTTCCAGTGCAGTCATTCTAGGCCCGAGATTCTAGGCCATAGAAGATGAAGACTTAGCCAAATCAGCAACTTGTTTATCCAAAGAACACAGAGAGGACCGAATCGCCTCCACTGAAGAATTGAGACCCTGAATGTTAGAGTTAGTGAGCATGGTGATAAGTTCAGTTAGGCTTGAAGATTTCTTCACATACGTCTCCGTAGCCTCAAGCACCTTTCTGTTTAGTGCAGGGTCTTCCTTAACCGCTTCTTTGATCTGGTCAAGTTGGATTTCAGAACGCAAAAAAGCTTTAAGGAAGTTCTTCAGATGATCGTCTAGGGTTTCAAGATATTGGTACATGATTTCCATGTGTTCACCATTATCCTCAAAGTTTTCAATCACTTCAGCTTTGAGATCTGCGTAACTTGCAGCAGCCTCCACATGCTGATCCCATAACTCTTCAGTGACACCAGCATACAACTTCTGAGTAGTTTTTTTTAGAAACTTCACCAATTGTCTTTCAGTGGGGGAAGAATGTTGTCATACTTATTTAAATCTTCAGGGCAGGAAGATGCTGCAGCGGCAGAAGAGTCATCGTCAGGTTGAAAGGGTGACTCTTCAGTCTCTTTTGGATCAGGCTGGTATTCTTGTTCAATGGGTTGAACATCAACGTCCACTTCTTCACCAACAGCAAATTGTTCCTCCTCACTTTCAATATCAAGCTCTTCATCAGACATTAATAGCTCCTGAACTTCCGCAACACTTAGAAAGCCAAAGGGGGTTATGGGTTCCGTATCAACAGGTGGTTTTTGTCCCTATGAGTCTTTGTCCCCCAAGGACCATTCAGACATTGATGGGTGTTTCCCAGTGCCTTCGCTAGAGTCAGGATTGGTGATGAGTTCCGTATCAGCGGGGGTTTTGGATCCCTCTGAGTCTTTGTCCCTCTGTGCCCCATCAAGCACTGGTGGGAGATTCCCAATATTATCCTTAGGGACAATGGCTGTGAGATCCCTATCAGTGGGTTGTTTGTCTCCCCCTGAGTCTTTGGGATCAATGGTTGTGCCCTTAGAAAAAAGCATTGATTTGCGAATGTACTCATCAGGCAAAGTGGAAGGCGCTCCTCTACCAGTTGGTTGTATGTTTCCCTCTGGATCTTGGGGAGTAGTAGTTGGGACCAAGGGCACTGACTGTGATGTATCAGTGTCCTTCATTGTCACAGGGGGTGGTGTTGTTTGGTCTCCCTTGGGTGTCTTATCAGTTTGGGGTTTCTTTTTCCTCTTGGGCTATGTTCTAGAAGCCTCAGAGCCCCGAGACTTGGGTTTGGTGTTAGTCCCAGTCTGAGACTTCTCTTTTCTCTTTTTAGGAGCAAGGTTTGAGACACTGATTCCCTCTGGTTGTTTACAGCAACCATATGGGCTGTCAATTCTATTTCAGTGACTAAGGATGGGTTCTTTCAAAAATTTGATGGACTCAGGGTGGCAGGTAAAGTGCCAAAATGGTAATCCTGAGTATAATTATAACCCAGTAACTCTTGCAAAGCACAAGAGACAAAACTAAGGTATGAAACGTATTTCACCCTAGTTTTTCTCTGGAGCTTGGTTACGAGATCATTGTAAATGAGCTCTCCAATGTCGACAGCTGTGCCTGTCATCAGGCAGTAAGCCATCATCAACTGAATAGATTTAATCTGTTCAGTGGATGAGTGGTTCCTGTTGAGAACATGAATCACAAAAGTGAACAAGATCTTCCAAGCCACGGGAAATGAATTTTTGGTCACAGGGGTCTTGTCCAGTAACTTTGGGTCTAAAGCAATTTTTGCTAACTCAGCCTTAATAAAGGCTGGGTCAGAGTGTTCAACATATTCACCATTATTATAGTCAAGCCCTGTTGAAGATCAAAACATTTTGTAATCAAAAGTCATTTGTTGTTCCCCATTTAAGACTGAAAACCTGATGAGAAACTCCTTGAGGGGTCTATGCTGGTTCTCATCAGTAGAAGGTGTCGGGTCAAAGGCCACTGCTGTAGCCCAAAACTCCCCGAGGAAGTTATGGTACAGTATAGAGGGTGAATTTGTAAAGGCCTTTTTCAGTGGCAAGTTAAACAAAAGTTTCATGATTCCCTTATAGGATGGGACATCATGGGGTATTCAAAATTTCCAATAACATTGTTGGTTTTGAATTCAACACTTTCTAAACCACCCACCCACTGTGGTGTGAACAAAATGCTTTGAGTTCTTGCCATTTGCATTCAGAAATTTTTTTAGGGTTTTGGTTTTTTACAAGAACACTCCAAGAGGGTAATTTTCTTTATGAAAGTTTGAGATTTGAAGAAAACCTTTGAATGTTGTTTTCAAAGATGAAAGGAATTTTTGCTTAAACCAATTTATAACAAAGCACACACAATTATTTAGATTTTGAAATAATTTTGACAGCGTTTTATTGCGGAAAACAATTGTGTATATGTTTTCTTGTGTTTGAGAGGGGTATTTGTAGAGTGGTGAGAGGGTTGATTTTGCACATTTGAGGATTTGTAAAGTTGTTTTTTAAAACGTTTCATTTTCCTCATTAAATACATCCACTCCATTACCCGCAGTTTTCTCCCGGTTTTCAACGGAACAGCTGCAGAGCACAGTAAAAGCGCATTTGCAGAGATGATATCACCAATAAAATATCCTTAGGATTTTTGTTGTGAGTGTGGTTATAGGAACCCATGACATGGATGACAGAAAGGTTAGGAGACATATATTCCTATATTAAATTGGCTTGTTTACCAACCTAGGACATTAAGTAACTAAAATACTTAGAGCATTTAGTTACTCATTTTGTATGTTCTTTATCCAATGTCAGGGACCCTGAATGAGTCTTAGTCATTCAATGAGAAGATATGTTTTTGGGGATTTTTATTCAGGGACCAGGGACCTTACCAAAGAGAACTGCTGAGATTAAGATTGATTATCAGGTTACTGACTTTCAATATCAAGCATTCCTAATTCAGCTTTTAGTCTCCTGAAGGTAGGTTCATCCAAGGGTTTGGTGAAGATATCACCTAGCTGATATTCAGTAGGGATGAAATGGAGTTGTATGTCTCCTTTCATAATGTGGTCCCTGATAAAATGATATCTGAAATCAATGTGTTTGGTTCTTTGGTAAAGGACAGGGTTGTTGGAGATAGCAATAGCACTGGTGTTATCACAGAAGATGCGTACTATCTTGTAATTGATGTCATAGTTACTGAGTTGACTTTTCATCCATAGTATATTGGTACATCACCCTGTAGCTGCCACGTATTCAGCTTCATCTGAGGACATAGCCATTGATTGTTGCTTCTTAGTACTCTAACAAACAAGATTTCCTCCTAGGAATTGACAGGACCCTGAAGTACTTTTCCTATCCATGTTGCAACTAGCATAGTCAGAATTAGAGTATCCTTTGAGGTCGAATCCTGAACATTTAGAGTAGTAAAGTCCAAGACTTAGGATACCCTTCGGGTATCAAGGATTCTCTTGGCTGCAGTGAGATGAGATTCTTTAGGGTCAGACTCAAATCTTGCAATCAGGCATACAACAAATTATATGTCTGGTCTAGAAGTAGTGAGATACATCAGTGACTCTACTATTCCTCTAAAGTGAGTTTGGTTGACTGATTTGCCAGTGAGATCTGGTCTAAGATTATTTGGTGGGACCATTGGAGTCTTTACTGAGGCACAATCAGAGATCTCATAATTCTTCAAGAGATTTCTAGTGTATTTCTCTTGACTGATGGAGATTCCTTTGTCAGTTTGCCTGATTTGTAGCCCAAGAAAGTATGTGAGTTCACCCATCATGCTCATTTCAAATTTCTTTGTCATCAGTTATTCAAACTGTTTGCAAAGAGTATAATTTGTTGAGCCAAAGATGATGTCATCAACATATATCTGGACTAGAATCACATCTTGTTTTGTCCTATAGATAAACAGGGTGTTGTCTATCTTTCAGCTGACAAACTTGTTTTGGATCAGGAAGGCTGAGAGAGTTTCATACCATGCTCTAGGAGCCTGTGATAAGGATTTAAAAGGTACACTTTTGAGGGTCATTTAAGCCCTTAATTGACCACTTTAAATCACATCGCTAATTTCGCTCCTTTTCACTTTTAGGTCTCTTGAAGGCAAAATGCCGGATTGATGCTTATTTGGACGAAAAGGCGTGAATATGTGAAGAAAATGGCTAAAGTCAAGATCAAGACACTCAAGTCACCGAAACACACCCGACGGCTTCACGGATAAAGGCGACGCCGCCACTCTAATTGCGACGGCTCAGAGTGAAATTGTTATTTTGTACCGACGGCATCAGCTTTAAAGAGTAGGTGTCACAACTCGCATTTACCTAGATCCAGATTCCAACGGCCTCAAAAGATGAAGACGACGACGTCACAACCACAACGTGACGCCGTCACAAAGTTAACTTGGCCAAGACGAAACCCTAATGGCGGCGATCCGAAGGCGTCACAATTAAAGAGTGACTTCGTCGCAGTTGTAACTCTATATATAGAATTCGATTTTCAGACTTTTAGGAGAGGTAGAATTGTGGAGTAAAACCCTAAATGATTTTGGTTTGTCTTCGGCAGTATCTTAGGGTTCTCATACCCTATTTTACAACAAGATAAGTAATCTACTTCATTGATTTCATTATGTCTTCGATTGTATGTGTGTATGCTTGCATATCTATGAAACATAGTTATTGAATATTGATTGGTTGTCTCTTATCTTAATTGTAATTGGCCTAGGATTGCAATAGGTCATCATTGTGTTTTTAATGTTTGAGTAATCTTTGTGAACATTAGTTTATAATCGCCTAGAGTTGTTGTAGGCTAAAAATCTAAAGATAACCTTAGAGTTAGTTTATGAATCCTAGAGATTTTGTAGGCAATAACCTTAAGGTATTCTCAAAGAGTTAGAGATAAAAGCATAACCTACGACCTTAGAAGACACAACGCGTTAAGAATAAGGACGTGACAATTCAACCACCAATAAAAGATAACTAGGGAGTAATAGTATCTAGGTAGATACATTTTTAATCATCATACAAGCACACACCAATTAGATATAGACTACCCATTAGCTTAGTTAATTAGAATAGATAAAAGTAGAGTAATTGGTAGAAGTACCACCCCCCAAATCCAATACCCCGAGATCGTACCTTTCAATTTTCTAAAAAAACATAAAAAAGATAAAAATTAATCTTCCTCAACCCCAACCTTAGCGTAGTAATTTCTCACTATTCCTATTCCCCTAGAGAATGTTATCAATCCCCGAGGCTTACCCTAATACTACACTACAACAATTAGGTTCACCGCCTAGGTGGTTGAAAAACTTGCTCAAGAAAAGGAAGTTTCCTTTGACTCGAACGCGCTGTAATGCTGTATCAAGTTTTTGGCGCCGCCGGGAATAGAATAGCTAGTTAGATTTCCACCTCGCTTAGGTTCCTTGCTTGATTCCTATCAAGTAAGATTTTCTCATTTTAGCTTCCTCGTAGTCTATCCCCTTCTTCGTGACCTTTGTTCGTAACTCCATCACTTTTCATCATGAAGGTGATAATCAACCACCACCATCAACCCACCACCAAATGACCCTCCAAGAGCCTGCACTTTGGTGAATACTCATGACCAAGCCACCTAGGTTATAGGAACAGATTGAGCTTCCGATCAAGCTCAAACTACGTCCACGTGATCCGACACCATTCGGTTGGTGCAAACGGATGTGCATTCCATGGACTTCGTTCAAGATCCTAATCAAAGATCTTAAGGATTTCACGAAAATCGCCGATTCCATTGACCTCGATGCTACTACTCGGGAGACCACACGCTTGAGTCTCTTCCAATTCTCTCTACGGTACCAAGCTAGTAATTGGCTTGAGCGGCTTCCCGCTGGCTCCATCTCAAGTTGGGATGATCTCACCACTCGTTTCCTTGCCCAATTTTTCCCACCAGGGAGAACTACTAAGCTTAGGAATGAAATCTTGATGTTCCAACAACGTCAAGGTGAATCTCTCTACGAAGCATGGACTCGATTCAAGGACTTGCTCCATAAAGTCCCTCATAACGGCATTGATCTTTGGCTTCAAGGCCAAATCTTTTACGATCATGTCAACTTCTCAACTAAGCGATCCATTGACCAAGCGCCCGGTGGTAAACTTAGTGATCTCACCACGGAAGAATCTTGGGGTATAATAGAGGACCTTGCTCTCTATGACAACGAAAGTTGTAATAACCCCCGTGAGTTTCCCAAAACCGTCAAGGCAATCTCATTGCCTCCCATTGACTCACAACCTTCCGATCGTAGGATGCTCGAACTTGAAGATCAAGTCAAATTCCTAATGAGCTCCTACCAAAATCCTAAGTCTTCACACCAAGTGAACAAAATCACTCTACCTTGTGAGTTGTGTAGTGGTCCCCACGACACTCGTGATTGCACAAGACTCACCGAACAAGCTTTTGTGGACTACGCCTCCACACGTACCGACGAAGCGGGAGAGAAGTAGTACACTTTAAATCCTGAACAAAACAACTTAGGAAACTCCTACAACCCCTCATGGAGGAATCACCCTAACCTTAAGTGGAACCAAAATTCAAACCCACCCCAAAGCTCATCTAGTCCACCTAATAGGTTCAACCCTCCAAACACCGGGAACTCCGCTAGTCTTGAGGTAATTGTGTTTAGATTCATGTCATCTCAAGAAACTCTATTAACTAAGCTTTAAGCCAATTTCAAGCAACGACAAGGCGAGATGACAAACAAGCTTGACGCCCTCTTAAAAGCCTTCAATGACCGGGAAATTGGAGCACTACCAAGTGACACTATAAAGAACCCAAAAGTGAATTTGATTTCATCGACTTCATGTTCTTGCTCACCTTGGGAGAGTGTATATCCATGCCCTTCACACTCGAAAGTTGATTCGGTTAACGCCATCAACACGGGTTCCAAGCGAACCCTCATGAAGTACCAAGGACCCGAACCATTGGTCCAACCAACTCTTGAGAAACCCGTCCACCAAGAACCCAAACCTAATCTAGAGGAGGAGTACAACTAACTCCACCAAGAAAAACCGGTTCTTGAAGTCTTGGCTCATGCACCTTATTACAATGCTTTGAAAAAAATATGAGCAAGAACTATAGCTAGGAGAACTTGGGTCCGCATTCATGTAAAATAAGATAACTAAGAAGTTGGATGATCCCGGGCTATTCATTCTTCCTTGTAGGCTTGGAAACTCCAAACCTTTCGACACTTTAGCCGACTTAGGATCGAGCATAAATCTTCTTCCGTTGTCACTCCATAGAAGCCTTAACCTAGGTAAGATAGAGCAAACGGAAACCATCTTAGGTCTAGCAGACTGTAGTATTGCATATCCGGTAGGGATACTAAAAGACATGGTAGTGCACGTAGGTGAATTGACTCTTTTGGCGGATTTCCATGTGCTAGACATGAATAAGGACCCGACATGCCCATTGTTAGTGGGAAGGGGATTCTTAGCTACCGCTAGTGCCATCATTGATTGTAAGATGTCTAAAATAGTGGTAGGAGAAGGGACTGCTAGGTCAATTTACGATGTCAAAAAGCAAATCTACTACAAGACGGAAGAAATTCCCTACGAAATCATGTTAGATAGAACACCATCTAGATATGGACCTTGGGTTAATAAAGATTTCATAGGTCCCCAACGACCTTTCTATCTAGAAGAGGCCTTTGTTAGTAATTCAACTTTCCATGACCAAGAATTGGCTAGGGATTTAGAAGTGAACCCGTTCGAGGACGCCTTCGTATTTAGGAAGATTTTCCTGTTAACCTTGTCATGAATAAGTGGAAATTTGAGAGTGAGAAACCTAAGCATAATTGGAATTGGGATAGACCACCTAATGATGGAAATGGAGAATGGCACATTAGGATGACAATCTATGACCCCGATGGAGAAAAGTTTGAAAAGGCATACCGGACTAAGCGTACCACTAGGAACTTAAATAATAAGTTTGATCCTTACGAAATTATTGAGGATAAGCTTACTTACATAGGTACGTAGGGGCACAACTTCGAGTCTAGCTACAAGACTCATAAATAAAGAAAAGCGCTTCGTGGGAGGCAACCCATGCTTAATTATTTGCTTGTTTGTGTGTCATATATCTTTTCATTAGTTGTTTATTCTCATGTTTGAATTTGTGAAAATGCTTTATTTTGTCTTTAACCTCGTCTTAATTACATATAAAGATATTTTACAAAAAGGATAAGTGTAGGGAAGATTACACACCTTTTTAAAAGAACATGAACATGAGAATTACAATTATTGAAAAGATATATATGTATTTGTTAGAGTCAAATTCTTGTATCGAGTCATAATGGATGTTTTGCGTAAATTTTCCACATTCTAGAGATGTAATTTTTCCGAATTTTTCCAAAATGCAAAGACAGACTCGGGTGTCAGATAACTCGAATGCGTCAGATTCGCTACTGACGGCGTCGGAGGAGCATAAACAACTTATTTAGCTTTCTCGTTTTACGTTACTTATAAATTTTGGAATTTCTCGGTCTTAATTTTTCGAAAACCCGCAAACATCCATTCCACAAGCATTATATCCTAGTTTAGTAGATTCATATATAGTTTTACCACCATTTTTACGTGAAGGTTTCGTCTGTTTTATAAAGTGTGTAGGTTTTATTTATCAAGAAGAAGATACATAAGATTGGATGGAGCTTTTCACGCATACATTCTTTTTGAAGAAGAATTTAACCACTACTTCACACGGATCCTACCGAGCTAATCAAGGGAGTATTAGTTTCTTTCGTTTTTAATTACCTTCCATTATCATAACTTTGATACTTTCGGGGAACATTGGGGACAATGTTCAATTTAAGTGTAGGGAGGGAGAATAAAACAGGAACTTTGAAACTATGCTTATCCTTGATTATTTGCCTTGTCCAATTTCATTTGTGTAATAAACCATGAGAAATATCGGTTAGGCTAATTTTGGCACCAAATTTAAAATTTTTCATGACATGTAGGAGTGGGCCATTAGTCTTAATAAAGCGTCTCATGGATAGGAAGTTATATGACTAGCACAAAACCCTTTACCACTTAAATTCCACCCCCAAAATGTGAGGATCGCCCTTAGATTTGTAGGAATTAAAGCATTCATCTTTAATGCTTCAAGAGTGTACCGGTAGTATAATAGATTCTAGAACTTGTTTTGTGATACATCCCGAGATCACTAGTGAAACTACACTTGTGTAGTTAGGAATAACTAAATGATAAGAGGCATTAGGATAACCCTTGTTTGATACCCGTATTATAATTACTTCTTCCACATTGGTTGAGTAATTCCCCCACACCCTTGCGTTGTACTCATCTTTAGTACACGATACCCCTAGTTAACCCCTCAGAGCCAATCATTTTCGTGGTTCTCGTGATGTTTCGGTTTTCCGGAATATCAATGAAGAGCATTGTTTACAATCCACCCCCAAATGTACACCCAAATCGCCTTAGTCTACCTTGTATGCACTCACTTTTAGTGATTATTGTTATCATACTAAACCCTTAGTTCAATTATCTAGTTACTTGCATAAGTTGATAAGTCGAGTAATATCCTTTGTACATAGTTTTGGGACGACTGGGACTCATGGGAAAAGTTAAATTTTATGAAGTGACGGGAAAGAACGTTAAATTCAAATTCCCTTTATTTATGTAATAATGTACTCCAAGTGTTTTGATCTTTTCAATTCGGGTCAAATTAATGTTAGAATAATAAAAACTCAAGTGTAGGGAAGTGCCTATAAATCCCTTATATTTTGATGTTATCGTAGAGGATGGTAGAGTAAAAGTGTATGGAAAAAAAAAGTGTTGAAAAAAAATGGAAAAACATACGGGCTACCATCCTACATCTATCTTTATATTTATGTCTGTTTGTTTTTAAGTTATCTAGAGTTTAGAGTGTCGAGTCTTGGCTTAGCAACGCCATTCTTCTCATGCTTGTAACTTAAATATTTTTGACTTGCCACCACTAAATCGCCTATCCAACCAAACCCTTTGTTTCCCTACCGTAAGCCTATCATTACAACCCTTTAAAAGACTTCTTAGATAGTTTTTCCTAGGTGCTAACACCAAAGCGATGGAGGTTTGATCTAGTCTCAAGCCTACGCTAATCTATATACTAGGACCGGTTAATGAGTGTTTATCTTCCATTTCCAATTTGATATATTTCATATACACCCGAGTGATGAGAGTATCCAAACACCACTTGTGAGGTGCTAGTATGTAATTTCCGTGCTTGTTATGACTTTTTCGGGGCTTATACTTGTTGTGAATTGTTCTAAACCAATGCTTCATGCCCCCTAACTTATAAATTAATTGGCCAAAAGCACATTTGCTTGAGGACAAGCAAATACCAAGTGTAGGGATATTTGATAAAGATTTAAAAGGTACACTTTTGAGGGGTCATTTAAGCCCTTAATCGACCACTTTTATATCCATTACTGCTTAATTTTGTTCCTTTTCACTTTTTAGGTCTTTTGAAGGCAAAATGCTGGATTGATGCTTATTTGGACGAAAAGGCGTGAATATGTAAAGAAAATGGCTAAAGTCAATATCAAGACACACAAGCTGCTGGAAACACACCCGACGGCATAACAGATAAAGGGCGACGCCATCGCTCTAATTGCGATGACTCAGGAGTGAAATTCCTATTTTGTACCTGACGGCGTCAGGCTTTAAAGAGTAGGGCGTCACAACTCAGACGGCCTAGATCTAGATTCTGACGGAGTCAGAAGATGAAGCCAACGTTATCACAACCACAACGTGACACCGTCACAAAGTTAACTTGGCCAAGACGAAACCCTAATGGCGGTGATCCGACGGCGTCAAAATTAAAGAGTGACGTCGTCGCAGTTGTAACTCTATATATAGAATTCGATTTTCAGACTTTCAGGAGAGGTAGAATTGTGGAGTAAAACCCTAAACGATTTTGGTTTTTCTTGGGCAGTTTCTTAGGGTTCTCATACCCAGTTTTACAACAAGATAAGTAATCTACTTCATTGATTTCATTATGTCTTCGATTGTATGTATGTATGCTTGCATGTTCACCATGTCCGGCTAATTTACTTATGTGTTAGCTTAGATCTATGAAACCTAGTTATTGAATATTGATTGGTTGTCTCTTATCTTAATTGTAATTGGCCTAGGATGGCAATAGGTCATCGGTGTATTTTTAATGCTTGAGTAATCTTTGT
Organism: Chrysanthemum lavandulifolium; assembly: GCA_022545495.1. NCBI lineage: Eukaryota > Viridiplantae > Streptophyta > Magnoliopsida > Asterales > Asteraceae > Chrysanthemum > Chrysanthemum lavandulifolium. The sequence goes on along the minus strand of CM040239.1, from coordinate 41,983,053 downwards.
AAAAATTAGTTTATAATCGCCTAGAGTTGATGTAGGCTAAAAATCCAAAGATAACCTTAGAGTTAGTTTATGAATCCTAGAGATTTTGTAGGCAATAACATTAAGGTATTCTCAAAGAGTTAGGGATAAAAGCATATCCTACGACCTTAGAAGACACAACGCGTTAAGAATAAGGACGTGACAATTCAACCACCAATAAAAGATAACTAGGGAGTAATAGTATCTAGGAAGACACATTTTTAATCATCATACGAGCACACATCAATTAAACATTGACTACCCCTTAGCTTAGCTAATTAGAATAGATAAAAGTAGAGTAATTGGTAGAAGTACCACCCCCCAAATCCAATACCCCGAGATCGTACCTTTCAATTTTCTAAAGAAACATAAAAAAGATAAAAATTAATCTTCATCAACCCCAACCTTAGCGTAGTAATTTCTCACTAGGATTCCTATTCCCCTAGAGAATGATATCAATCCCCGAGGCTTACCCTAATACTACACTACAACGATTAGGTTCACTGCCTAGGTAGTTGAAAAACTTGCTCAAAGAAAAGGAAGTTTCCTTTGACCCCGAACGCGCATTGTACGCGTATCAGCTTGCTTCAGTCCATATAGGGCTTTGTTAAGTTTGCGGACATAGTCAGGGTACTCACTACTCTCAAAGCCTGGGGGTTACTGAACATAAATATCTTCCTCAAGTTTACAATTCAAGAAGGAACTTTTGACATCCATTTGGTAAACTTTGAATCTCATGTATGTTGCATGCAAGGAAGATCCTGATGGCTTCCATTCTAGCAACATGAACAAATGTCTCATCATAGTCAATGCCTTTTTATTAATTGTAACATTTAGCTACAAGTCTGGCTTTGTTTTTAATGATAGTGCCGTTTTCATCAGTTTTGTTTCTAAAAACCCACTTCATTCCTATGAAAATGACATCTTGAGGACATTTGATCTGTGACATGACTTTGTTTCTGTCAAACTGATGAAGTTTTTCTTGCATAGCCTGAACCCAACTAGGATGTTTTAGAGCCTCTGTGACACTTTGGGTTCAACTTCTGAGAGAAAGTCTGCATACAGACACTTGATAACATCAAATAGTCCTGAATATTAAGTGTCAATTTCCCATAATGCTCGTTATTTATATTATTTATATGGATTTACGCTTGTTTTCCATTGTTTTCCACTTTCGGGTAAATTATGAGCATTGGAGCTAAAGAGACGCGAAATGGAAACATATCTAAAGATTTATCACAAGATGTTATTTTGAAGAAGTTACAACAGAACTCATCTCTCACATTACCCGTAACTATTGCGTGACTCAAGATGCCAACTTATCGGAAGGTTACGCGTAACTCCTCCCAAAGGTTACGACGTAACTACATTAGGTCAAAAGAGGTTCCACGCCGGCGATACTTACGCCATAATCCGCTGCATCACTTACGACGTAACCGAGTTTATTGAAGACTACGGCGTAACCACTCATTAGGTTACCCGTAACCAGCAGATCTAGTGCATTTTACGAAGAAATAGAAGGTTATCACAGAACTCCTATATTGGTTACGCCAGTAACCCGGATCCGCCTATAAATACCCCACGAATTCCAAAGATTTCTAATCATCCCATTCCACACACAATACTCGAGAACGTGGGATTTTCATGATTAATATGAGCGGCTAAGCACCTTTTGGTGCTAGCTTAGTTATGATTCCTTAATTGTTTTGTTTGCATTTACCATTACTTCCGTACAATTATTTCTAAGTGTATGCATGCATAGTTCATTGGTAGCTACCCTTGGTTCGGTAGTTTTGAAAGGCGGTAGAGGCCAATTGCCTAGGAGATATGACCAACTGACCCTAGGTGAGCGGACTGAGATGGGAAGGGTAAGATATGACCAACTGACGACCCTTTCTACTTGTGCGATTTGACCAACTAATCACCTATCGTTTGGATGAACTTAAGAATTGGGGGTGTAGTGTCTAAGTTCCTAACGGCCGGGCACTCACTATTATGAATCTAGCATGTAGTGGTACTTAATGACCGGGTTGGGGACCAAGAACAACAGGACTTATGATTTGCTACCGATTTCTCTTGTGGTGGCATCTTTGTTTGATAGGTTAAAGGCGAATTGACCAAATGTCATCATCTCGAATTTGACCCCACACAAGTAATTGGAAGTAAGTAGACGCAGACATAACTAGCTAGGATAATTAACAAGGTTAGAACCACTTCTCTCTATTGATTTCCCTTTACCATTTATCTGCTTTTATTTACTTTATTCTACATTAGTAGTTTACATAATTAAATACCTATCGAAACTATTATTCTGTGACAATTAGACTTAGTAATAATCCAACACACATAGCTCTTGGGACGACCTCGGCTTTACCATTTACTACACTACACATGACCGGGGACACTGCCTGTTAGTGCATTAGGGTAGACCATAGGTATTGCGAGACACTATAAATTTAAGACCTGGTTAGTAAAACCTGCATCAAGTTTTTGGTACCACTGCCGGGGAGTTATATTAGGATTGATATTAAGTCTTTAAATTTGTTTTAAACTTTTCTCACGATCATAATTCAAGTTTTCAGGTACCATGGAAGCTGTTAACATCGATGACCTCACTCTTGAGGAATATTTGGCATTGACAAGAGAAGAACAAGGACCGTGGATTGTTAGGCCACCATTGCGTAAGATACTCAATTCAAATCAAACCTCGCTTCATGAGGGAATTGCGTAAATCCTTCTCCGAAGCATCACCGATGATGCCCATGAACATGTAGACAATGTCGAATACATTTTCAACCTATTCAAGATTCCCAGAGTCTCACACGATGCTATAATGTTACGAGTATTCCCTATTTCTCTTACGGGAGCTGCAAAAAGATGGGTTGATAGATTACCTGCTGGGACTGTCAACATTTGGCCTATCTTAAAAAAGTATTTCATTCAGAGATACTGTCTTCCATCAAAGACGGTTAAACGATTGGAAGAAATTCATAACTTCAAGCAAGAGGGTGATGAAACGTTATACCAAGCTTGGGAAAGATATAGCGAATTGTTATACAAATGCCCCACTCATGATCTCAACAGCCAACAAAAGGTGAACGCCTTCTACAAGGGACTGAACATCTCATCAAGACAAATGATTGATTCTCAAGAGCCGATTCCTAGTATGACACCCGCTCTGGCTTTAGAAACTATTCAAAAAATGGCAGACCACTCTCACAAATGGCACAATGGAGGAAGAAACCGAAGTAAGATTGATGATATGGAAGGCCTTGCAGCAATAAACAACAAATTAGAAAGCCTTGGAAGAGAAATGAAGAAGCTCAAAGAAAATGTGCATTCCATTCAAGTTGAGCAAAACGGGACTCCACCCTCTAAAGAATGTTCCTCCAACGAAGAAGTTAAAAGGATCGGAGAAGTTAACTATGGAAGAGAATTCCCTTTCAACAGCTACAATAATAACGGACCCATATATCGAGAAAAATCCCATGGGTTCTACACAAGAGTCAACAATAATCCTCCTAAACCTAGCCTTGAGGAAATAATGCTCCGGCACATCGAAGAATCTACAAAAAAGAGAGATAGACTCAAGGAGTGGATGGTCAAAGTAAAGGAAGACAACAATATGAACCTACGTAACCAAGATGCTGCGATTAAGAACCTCGAAACACAAATTGGGCAATTGGCTAAAAACCTTGAAACAAGAATTGCTAAAGCCATTGCCTGCAAGGCCATATTTGCACAATATAAAGCAAAGAAAGAGCAGTGCACATCCTCTATAACTAATGACCTTTCCGGGATTAACTACCTAAGAGAGGATGATAAATCAGAAGATGACGAGATCCTGCCAAGCCAACTCCCTGAAGCACCAATACCAGGAAAGTTTTCTTCTCCCATGCACTATTGGTAACATTAAGATTCCCGCATTAGCTGATTTAGGGGTCGGTAAACCTTATCTCTACCACTTTATTTGAAAAATCAAACTTACCAATTTAAAAGAAACAACTATTACGATTGAAATGGTCGATTCCTCCAAGGTCATACCAAGGGAATTGTGAACAATGTGCTTTTAAAAATTGGAAAATTTTTCTTCCTACCGATTTTGTGGTTATTGATGAGTGTGTAAATACTCATCATTTTGGTTAATCTGAATCGCAAAACATTTAAAATGCTCGAATGCATCAAAATCTTGAAAATATCTCAAAATTGTATTTTATATGTTTCGGATGCAAAATGTTTAAAATCGATGAAAAATAAGCTAAGTTTGCATAATTGGCGCTTTAGTCCCCAAGTTTCAAAATTGTCGAAATAGTCCCCGAGCACTTATTTCAAAAGAAAATCACCAAAGGTCCTTTTAAAATCATAAATTGTCATAATTAATCCTTTGGTGAAAAGTTCCAAAAGTTTTGAGAAATTACAGTTTTGATCCCTGGATTTTAAAAATGGTCGAGTTTGGTCCTTGGAATTTTCAAAGATGGCAAATATGGTCTTCATATTATTTGAAATTGGCAAGACCAACCCTTGGACTACATTTTCAGAATATACAAGATTGGTCCCTGGAATTTCGAATTGGACACATTTAGTCCCTAAGTTGTTAACCGGGTCCATTATTAATCCCAAGCCCAACCCAAATTAAACCATTTGACCCAGTTCAATCCTTTTAACCCGTTACCCATCCAACACAACCCTTTTAACCCGAATCCAACCCCGCCACATTTAAAATATAAAAAAACACTCACGGGTTTCCTTTCCCCCCTCATCATCACCTGCAACTCCAACCCACTTTCCATCATCACCACCCTACTCCTACCCTCCAAACACCCCAAGCCAAGAAACATTTAATGCTTCTTCAACCTAACACTCAACCCCCCAGCTGTTAAAACCTTTTCCCGCCAAAAGTTGATCAAACGGCTAAAATCCATCCAAGTAATCCAATGGCCTCAATTGTGAGTGGAATTGATCGAGAGAGAGAAGACATTTGTCAGATAAATAAAGGAAGAAGAGAAGCAAGAAAGGCGATTAGTTTTTAAATTTATGTATGTCGCTTTTATAAAATTGTCATAGCTAGTCTCTAATTTTGTAATATTTTGTTCCTATGTATTAAACTCAACTGCTTTATCAATATAAACTGCTTTTCAAGTATTAATTCAAAGGTTTTATTATAGTTTCATGTTTTGTATCCCTGTTATAAGATCAAGATAATTGTGCTACAAACCAAGCTTCAATAAGCTTCATTTAAGTTCAAACAAGCTTATTTAAGCTCATTATAGCTTTTAAGTAGCTTAAGAAACAGCTTCAATCAAAAGTGCTAAAAGTCAACAAAAGTCAACTCGAGGAAGTAAAATGGGTATGAGTTTGGAATGGGGTTGATGCGACTTGATTTGGGGTTGGATTAGCTTAGGATAGTGTAGTTTTGGGTTACGTATAAGCTACATCATCACGGACACTTGTGAGTGTTATTTTCATTTTCATTTTTATTCGGTTTAGCTTGTGCTTGTATTTGTATCTCGTGGTCATTAAACATCTTAAACATGTTCATTAGTTGTAATTAGGATAACTAGATTAAATTTCAGTGTTAGCTTAAGCAAATATCAGTAGGTAGCTTAGTTTACAATGCAAATCACCACAAAATAAGGTTTGGATCAGTGGACTTATTTGAGCTTGAGTGTTGTTTGTGCTTAAAACCTATCTACTTAGTCTCCATTAGGTCCATTTGAATCATTCTAGTCTCAATATTGCATCTGCGATAGCTTAAAAGTCAAAATCCTTTCAACTGCTTTTCATTTTCTTGTCTGTTGAATTTTCGGATATCAAAGGCTTAACTTGGTTCAAAAATCATAAATGTAGCTTGATTCAGCTTTCATTTCATCATTAAACATCATATTCATCCATAAATTAAGATCAAAGTTCACCAAAGTCAAAGTTTCATAACCGCTCAAAAAGTCAAAAATACTTGAAAAGTCGGTTTAACCCAACCTAAGTTGATTTTAGTTGACTCATTTCGGGTCAATTTCATTGAAACTTTGGGTTTATATACTCAACCGGTCTAGTTTCTTATTATGATTTTTGCAGATTTTAGTAATTTTTTTATAAGCCCCAAAATGACTTGTCAAATAGGGCTTATCTCGCCTGCTCACAAACTCGAATACTAAGTTTTCTCGACTTCTTGCGAGCTTGTCACAAGCTCATAAGAGCTTGTCCAGTCTCGTCTTTGGTTTACAAGTAGCTAACTGTGTCTACTTTAGTCCCCAATATCCGGTTTTCGCCATCTTTTGAGCAGCTTTATTTTAAGCCACAAAGTAGACATCAAAACTGCTTTTGGCATTCAAGCTCAAAACATCAAATCATAGCAGCTTGCAATTTAGAGGTTTAGGATAGTTGTATTTAGTTGCATTTGAGTAGTTTCACATATTATAGCCTCTCAGATTCATTGGTGCCCATTTGGTACCTTTGTTTTATACCAAGTGCTTATTTATAAGCACTTGTAATCTCAGCTTCATATTCTACCACATAAGCCAATGTTTTATATTTTCTTAGATTCAAGATATTAAATTAGACTTTTCTGAATTTTTCATATTTTCTAGGTCGGTTGCTATTTTTCTTCATTTAAAAGCAGCTTTTAGGACTTTTAATTAGCTTTTATTGCAATTAAATCGTAAAAGCTTCAAAAAATAATTTTCATTTTCCTAGGTTAAGAAAAATATAAAAAGTCAAAAATAATTTTCTAGATTTTTCTTAGTTAAATTTGTAATTTGTAGCAATTTAATTAGTTTTAAATAGTTTTAATTCATAGAAAATAGAAAATAATCTTAAAATACAAAATTAGTTTTGAAAATTCTCTTTAGTTATTTTAGATTTTTCTAAATTATAATTTCACTTTTCTAGCTTTATTTCATATTTTCTTATATTTTAAGGTATTATTAAATAGGTAAAATAGTTTTAATTAATAATAATTAAATGAATAGTCATAAAAATAATTTTATTTTTCTCTAAATTTTCTTATCATTAGGTTTGTAAAAATTTCATTTTTATATTTTTAGGATTAATATTGGTTCAGTTTCACATTTTCTTTTGTACGTTACGTAGTTTTTAATTTAAATTTATAAAAGAAAAATCAAAAACATCATTTTAAAAATAGTGATAGCGTTTATTTAATATAATTTATCTTTTTAATTTTCTTTAATTTGCATTTAAGCTCCTGTAATTTATAAACTTTTGCTTAAGGTATAATCAATCATAACCTTTTTCCTGCTCAAATTCACCGATCACTATATCGTTTGGTGATTCAACAGGACTCGTTGGGACTTAACGACTGGGAAACACTATACTCCTCTTGATCTTCATTGCATAGGTGTCTCGAACTGCTTGAAGTTTATTACGGTTGACCATTCACAAGTGGTCACCAGTGATAAAACTCGACCGTCTGGGACCCAATCAAATTTTAGGCGCACGCCGGGAGCCGTGCTAATTATCTTACGTTTAGCAGATTAGTGATTTGAGTATTCACCCTTGTTCATACCATCCTTATATATATTTATATCTTCTTATAAAAATCCAAAACCCAAAAACATCCAAAACGATAAAACACAAAAATATTTTTCTTTTGTTTCTATATATATAAAAGATAAAATACAAAAGATTTGTCGCTTTTCTTTGTTTAATAATAACAACATAAAAAATTACCACCGCAAACCAAGGCGTTACTACCTCACCTGGGGTACGACCATAATAAGTTCCGAACCAAAGATTTAAAACTTGCCTTTGTGTCCTTGTGAGTGGTGTACCTTTTTCAAAGAAGCCATTCATCTTGTGATTATTGGTTTAAGTTCACTGTTGTTTTGTCTCGATTTTGTTTTAATTGGATTTGTTGTTATATCTAAAAAATAAAACCCAAAAAGATTCTTCTTAACCATTTTCATAATTTCCTTGACTCTGAGATTTCTTAGAGTCAACTCTAGTGTATGCACTTCGCTCTTCTAGATCCGTGAGCCCATTTCGTGAGCTTGTCAAGATTCCAAGAATGCATGTCCGTGAGACGCTCGCTTCATCACGGATCCGAGATCCGAACTGCTCGCACTACTCCGCTATCATGGCGGATGGAATTCCTATGTGCGAGCTTCTCAGCACCCATCGACGGTATGGAGATGCTATTGTTATCCGAGCCATTGTGGCCGAAAACTTTGAACTCAAAACCGGTTACTAAATCTTGTAACCTCAAATCAATTCTATGGTTTTGAGAGGATGATCCTCATGCTCATATTCGATGGTTTAACAAGATTGCATCTACCATCAAATACAAGAATGTCCCGACCGATGTCAGTCAAACTTCTTCTCTCCCATTTTCCCGAGGGCAAGCCCGGATTGGCTTGAAAACAACCCCTAAATCAATTGAAACATGGGAAGATTTGGTGAAGAAATTTGTGAACGAGTTTTATCCATCTTCTAAAACCACGAGTCTTAAAATGAAATCATCAAGTTCACACAAAATTTTGATGAATCCTTCATGAATCGTGGATCGTTTTAAGGAGTTGCTCCAAAATGTCCTCACCATGGTTTCTCCGAGTTGATGCAGCTCGATACTTTCTACAATGGAGTGAGTCAATCGATCAAGATTCTCTCAATTCCTCCACCGGAGGAAATTTCTTGAGCAAAACCGTAAAAGAAGCTTTAGCGATCATTGAAAACAAGTCTAAAGTCCGTGACCGCACGAAGCAAACCGGTTGTTTCCCAAGTCGGTGTTGGTCCTTCTACTTCATCGCTCGTGAGTCAATCTAGCACCGATGCTAAGATTGACAAACTCACGGAAGCAATTCAAGCTTTGGTTCTCTCCAACCAAAAGAAAGTTTCTTTTCCACAAACTTCACCTCCTCAACAAATTAAGAAAGTGGAAGAATGTGTTACTTGCGGTGGCCCCCATGCCTATTACAATCGTATGGCCACCGATGGTAATCCTTTGAAGCAAACGCTGTGGGCGGGATTTCCCATTTAGAAGCAACCAATACCGGCTCCTATGGACCCGAACCACCGCCCTAACCACTACCCCGACCACCCGGTTTCAATCAAAACCAAAACCGTAATCAAAATCGAAATAGAACGAACCAAGGTTTTCTAAACCAAGGTCATTTTAGTCGAATAACGGTTTTCAAAATCAAAGTCAAAATTTCCACAACCAAGGAAATTTTAATAGAAACCGAATCAAGGAAATTTTAACCTGTGGTGTTTTCATGGCAATAATCAAGGAAATTTCCAAAATCACGGCCCTAATCCAAACAATAGAGGCGAATTTTCCTACGCAAAATCAAGCCATTGTTCCAACTGGACCATCATCGATGAGTTGTTGAGACAATTCATGAAATCCCAAGAGGAAATGAATCGTTGTTGGTTAGCCGATTTCGACATTAAGAAGTCTTTAAATGATCGACCCTCGGCCTGTGTACTCTACCTAGCAACACGATCGCTAATCCGAGGGGCGATGCAAAGGCGATCACAACCAAGTGGTGCTTCATATGATGGACCCGCTATTCCTACTACCTCTTCTTCTTCTCTCCGAAGGTAGTGAAAAGTGAACCCGAGGCGACAAAGGACAAGGAACTTCCACTAATAACGGAGGTACCAAGAATGTCCATCCTCGTGTTGTCCCAAACCCAAAACCAAACCCGAGTTGTTTTGAACCTCCAGTTGAAACCCCAAATCCAAAACTTCTATTCCTTACCCTCACGTTTAAATGAGAAAAGCTCCTGAAAAAGCCACCATCAAATGGAAAAAATTTCAAATTTTCCAAGAACTTCATTTTGACATAAGCTTTGCGGATGCCATCATGTCGATGCCCAAGTTTGCATCAACTCTCAAACACATGTTAAGCAACAAGGAAAAGTCATTGAAATGGCCAAAACTCCTTTGAACGAGAACTCGCTCAAATGATTCTTTTAAAGAAGCTTCCGAGAAGCTTGGAGATCCTAGAAAATTTCTTCTTCCTTGTGTTTTTCCAGAATGATTGAATGCTTTGCCCTTGCCGATCTTGGAGCAAGCATCAATCGATGCCTTATTCGATGTGGAAGAAGCTTTCTCTCCGTAACTTGTTCCTACCGCATGACTCTTAATCTTGCAGATCGTTTCTATATCGCGTCCTCTTGGCATCGCCGAGGATGTATTCGTGAAAGTAGGAAAGTTCCATTTTCCACCGACTTTGTGGTTGTTGATTTCGATGTCGATCCTCGGGTTCCCTCATTGTTGGACGGGATTCCCGAGAACGGGTCGTGCTCTTATTGATGTATTTGAGCAAGAAATCACGTTACGTGTGGGTAATGAAGTCATCACCTTTAACCTTGATCAAACTTCGAGGTAATCCTCAAATTATGATACCGAATCAATTAATCAAGTCGATGTAATTGATATTTCTTTAGAGGAGTACTCTCAAGAGTTTCTTGGTTATCTTCATAATTACGTGAGTGATTCCACCACATCTTCTCAACCAATCATTGCCGACTCTTCCCTCTCTCACTTCGCTTTGAGGAGGTGACTTCTTCCGGAAGAGATCGATGAGTTTCTTGCTATGATGAATCAATTCACTGGAATTGATGGTGTTTATGATTCGGAGGGATATCCTTTATCTTGAGCAATTATTAAATGAAGATCCATTACCTTCACTCCTCCGAAAGAGATCACGATTGAGGAAATCAAATCAAGACAAACATCTCTCAAGAATCTCCCGAGGTTGAACTTAAGGACCTACCTCCTCATCTCGAGTATGCATTCTTGGATGGTGATGATAAATTACCCGTCATAATTGCTAAAGACTTAACGAGGAGGAAAAGATCGCTCTCATAAAGGTCTTGAAGTCACACAAGCAAGCAATTGCTTGGAAACTCTCCGACATTAAGGGTATCAACCACGAGTTTTGTACTCACAAAATCTTGATGGAGGATGACTTCAAACCAGAGTCCAACATCGAGAGAAGGGTGAATCCTAAGATTCATGAGGTTATCAAACAAGAGGTTCTCAAACTTCTTGATGCCGGTTTAATTTACCCGATCTCGATAGTCCTTGGGTTAGCCCAATTCATCGTGTTCCTAAAAAGGGTGGCATTATCATTGTCACTAATGAAGAAAACGAGTTAATTCCAACTCGATTGGTTACGGATGGCGTGTGTGTATTGACTATCGCAAGTTAAACGAAGCCACCAGAAAGACCATTTTCCTCTACCCTTCATGGATCGATGCTTGAGAGATTAGCAGGAACGAATACTATTGTTTCCTTGATGGTTTCTCGGGTTACTTTCGATCCCCATTGATCCGCTTTGGATCAAGAAAAGACCACATTCACCCGCCCATACGGAACTTTTTCCCGCAGACGTATGCCTTTTGGCCTATGCAATGCTCCCGCACGCTCCAACGATGTATGATGGCAATTTTCCACGACATAATCGGGAAACAATGGAGGTGTTTATGGATGACTTCTCACCATCGGGGACTCATTTCAAACATGCCTCCCATTTAGATAAAATGCTCAAAAGGTGTGAAGACACCAATCTTTGTCTAAATTGGGAGAAGAGCCACTTATGGTCAAAGAAGGCATAGTCCTTGGCCATAAGATTTCCAAAACGGATTGAGGTAGATAGAGCAAAAGTTGATGTTATTGCCAAATTGCCTCATCCTACTACCGTCAAAGGTATTAGGAGTTTTCTAGGTCATGCCGGGTTCTATCGCAGATTCATACAAGATTTTCTAAAATCGCTCGCCCATGACCCATCTTCTTGAAAAGATGCTCCTTTATCTTTTCTCCCGAGTGCATCGAAGCTTTGAAACATTAAAGAAAAAGCTACTAAGCACCCATTCTAGTTGCCCCATCGGGATTTACCTTTGAGCTCATGTGCAATGCAAGTGATTTTGCTATCGATGCGCCTTGGGGCAACGAAAACCAAGCACTTTCACCTATCCACTACGCAAGTAAAACTATGATCAAGCTCAAACCCATTACACCACTACGTAAAAGAATTATTAGATGTGGTGTATGCGTTGAAAAGTTTCGCCATACCTTATATTGACCAAATGCGTGGTGTATACGGATCACTCGGCCTCAAATATCTCTTTGCAAAACAAGATGCAAAGCCGAGATTGCTCTGTTGGGTTCTCCTCCTACAAGAATTTGATATCATTATACGTGATAAAAAGGAGTCGAGAACCCGGTCGCTAATTATCTATCCGCCTAGAAAACCCTCACCAAGATATGTTTGAGAAAAGGAAATAAATGAAACATTTCCTCTCGAAACACTCAATGTGGTTTCTTTTCGTGGAGACTCTTCTACCCCATGGTTTGTCGACTTTGCAAATTACCATGCGGGTAACTTTATGGTGAAAGGGATGTCGCCTCAACAAAAACAAATTCTTTAAAGATGTGAAACATTACTCGGGACGACCCTACTTGTTCAAAATTTGCGCGGATCAAATCATCAGCGATGTGTGTATGGTCGAAGCTATTGACATTCTCAAGGCTTGCCATTCGGACCTCTTGGGGACATCATAGCCCCAACTACACCGCCAAGAAGGTGTTTGATTCCGATTCTATTGGCCCACGATTTACAAGGATGCCCATGAATTTGTCAAAACCTCAGTGACGCTTGTCAACGTCACGGAATATCTCACAAAGAAATGAAATGCCGCAAAACGCCATTCAAGTGTGTGAGATTTTGACATCGGGGCATTCACTTTACGGGCCATTTCCTTCGCCTCATGGTAATAAATACATACTCGTGGCCGTTGACTATATGTCAAAATGGGTTGAAGCAAGCTTTACCTACCAACGATGCCCGAGTTGTTGTGAAATTCTTAAAATCTCTTTTGCTAGGTTTGGAACTCCACGAGCTATAATCGCGATCGTAGTACGATTTTTGCAATGACCCGCTTTGATAGAGTCATGCAAAAGTATGGTGTAACTCACCGCCTCTCATCTGCACCACCCCAAACAAGTGGGCAAGTGGAAGTTTCTAAGCGAGGGATTAAAAGAATCTTGGAAAGGACAAGAGGCGAAAACCGTGCCTCTTGGTCGGATAAGCTAGATAACGACTGGCCTTTCAGACAGCTTTTAAAACACCCATCGGTGTACTCCATACAAGCTTGTGTACGGAAGGCATGTCATCTGCCGGTTGAGCTTGAGCACAAGGCATACTGGGCCTTGAAACATGCCAACTTCGATATTCAGACAAATGGCGATCACCGGAAAGTTCAAATGAATGAATTAAATGAACTTCGTGATCAAGCATACGAGAACTCTTTGATCTACAAAGAAAAGACAAAGAAGATTCATGACTCAAAAATCAAAACCGCATTTTAAACGTCGCTGATCGAGTCCTTCTTTTCAACTCAAGATTGAAGATTTTCTCGAAAACTAAAATCCTACCGGTCCGGACCATTCACCATCACTAAAGTTTTTCCATATGGAACCATTGAGTTATCTCAACCCGATGGTCCAAATTTTAAAGTGAATGGTCATCGGTTGAAGCATTATTTTGGAGAGGACATTCCTTCTATGGTTGTCCCAGATCTACAAACTTTCCCATGAACCAATGAATGCGGGATCAAGTCAAGCTAGCGACTGGGAATCAAAAAGCAGAGCATGCCATATGAGTTTTCACCCATATTTATGACTTCTTTCTACTTTCTACCACCCTAGTGGGGAGTTTCCCACTGTGTATAAAAGAGTTTCAAAAGAAAATTCAAAATAATGGCCGAGTATTTCCTTTTACGTTCTCGGTTTCGGCATAATAAATTGGTACTTTAAATATTGAGGGCAATATTCATTTCTAGTGTGGGGGAATTCTCACGAATTTTATCATGTAATTATACCGCCTAATTCCCCATTTTGGCCAAAATTGTTTTTAGAGTAAGTGTTTTGCACTTACTCAACTTATGGTTATCATCCGCCATGTCTAATAAACAAAAGGATTGGCTAATCCAGAGCAAACGGCTCTTGGTAAAGATATCTCAAACCGTTGACGGCTTGCAATTTGCCCAAAATTGTATGGTATTCACCACCATATCCTTAAAAGTGAAGAGTTGGCTAGCCCACAAGTTTATGGCTTGTGGTAAAGGCAATGGAAAACCATAATTGGTAATCACCACCAAAGATAATATTGATAATTTATCTAAGAGTTGGCTAGTCCGTACAAACGGCTTTTGGTAAAGACAAATCAAATCTGTTGGAAGTCGGTGGTTTGCTCAAAATCACATGGTTATCAATGTACCATAGTTCTTACTTGAACCTAAACATTTGGCTACTCCGAAGTAATGGCTTTTGGTAAAGAGATTCAAATCCATTAAGTTTTTCTCAAAAGATTGCTAGGACTAGTAATAGTTTAGTGGGGGATTGATGAGTGTGTAAATACTCATCATTTTTGTTAAATCTAAACTACAAAACATTTAAAATGCTCGAAATGCATCAAAATATCGAAAATATCTCAAAATTGCATTTTATATGTTTCGATGCAAAATGTTTAAAAAAGATGAAAAATAAGCTAAGTTTGCATAATTGGCGCTTCTTCCCTAAGTTTCAAAAGTTGTCGAAATAGTCCCTGAGCACTTATTTCAAAAGAAAATCACCAAACGCCTTTTAAAATCATAAATTGTCGTAATTAATCCTTTGGTGAAAAGTTCCAAAAGTTTTGAGAAATTATAGTTTTGATCCACGGATTTTAAAAATGGTCGAGTTTGGTCCTTGGAATTTTCAAAGATGGCAAATATGGTCTTTATAGTATTTGAAATTGGCAAGACCAACCCTTGACTACATTTTAATATACAAGATTGGTCCTCGGAATTTTGAATTGACACATTTAGTCCCTAAGTTATTAACCGGGTCCATTATTAATCCCAAGCCCAACCCAAATTAAACCCTTTGACCCGGTTCAATCCTTTTAACCCGTTACCCATCCAACCCAACCCTTTAACCCAATCCAACCCCGCCACATTTAAAATATTAAAAACACTCACGGTTTCCTTCCCCTCATCATCACCGCAACTCCAACCCACTTTCCATCATCACCACCCTACTCCTACCCTCCAAACACCCCAAGCCAAGAAACATTTAATGCTTCTTCAACCTAACACTCAACCCCCAAATTGTTAAAACCTTTTCCCGCCAAAAGTTGATCAAACGGCTAAAATCCATCCAAGTAATCCAATGGCCTCAATTGTGGAGTGGGAATTGATCAGAGAGAGAGAGACATTTGGTGTATAAATAAAGGAAGAAGAGAAGCAAGAAAGGCGACTTAGTTTTTTAAATTTATGTATGTCGCTTTTATAAAAATTTTCTTAGCTAGTCTCTAATTTTTAATCTTTTGTTTCTATGTATTAAACTCAACTGCTTTATCAATATAAACTGCTTTCAAGTATTAATTCAAAGGTTTTATTATAGTTTCATGTTTTGTATCCCCGTTATAAGATCAAGATAATTGTGCACAAACCAAGCTTCAATAAGCTTCATTTAAGTTCAAATAAGCTTATTTAAGCTCATTATAGCTTTGGTGAGCTTAAGAAACAGCTTCAATCAAAGTGCTAAAAAGTCAACAAATGTCAACCGAGGAAGCAAAATGGGTATGAGTTTGGAATGGGGTTGATGCGACTTGATTCGGGGTTGGATTAGCTTAGGATAGTGTAGTTTTGGGTTCAGATAAGCTACATCATTCTTTGGACACTTGTGAGTGTTATTTTCATTTTCATTTTTATTCAGCTTGCGCTTGTGCTTGTATTTGTATCTGTGGTCATTAAACATCTTAAACCTGTTCAGTTAGTTGTAATTAGGATAACTAGATTAAATTTCAGTGTTAGCTTAAGCAAATATCAGTAGGTAGCTTAGTTTACAACGCAAATCAGTCACACAAATAGTGTTTGGATCAGTGGACTTATTTGAGCTTGAGCTGTTGTTTGTGCTTAAAACCTGTCTACTTAGTCTCCATTAGGTCCATTTAAATCATTCTAGTCTCAATATTGCATCTGTATAGCTTAAAAGTCAAAATCCTTTCAATCTGTTTTCATTTTCTTGTCTGTTGGAATTTTCAGATATCAAAGGCTTAACTTGTGTTCAAAAATCATAAATGTAGCTTGATTCAGTTTCATTTCATCATTAAACATCATATTCAGTTCATAAATTAAGATCAAAGTTCACCAAAATCAAAGTTTCATAACGCTCAAAAGTCAAAAATACTTGAAAAGTCGCTTTAACCCAACCTAAGTTGATTTTTAGTTGACTCATTTCGGGTCAATTTCATTGAAACTTTGGGTGTATATACTTCAACCGTCTAGTTTCTTATTATGATTTTTGCGATTTTTAGTAATTTTTTTATAAGCCCCAAAAAACTTGTCAAATAGGGCTTATCTCGCTCGTCTTAAACTCGTTGAATCTTGAGTTTTCTCGACTTCTTCTGCAGAGCTTGTCACAAGCTCATAAGAGCTTGTCCAGTCTCGGTCTTTGGTTTACAAGTAGCTAACCAGGTCTACTTTAGTCCCCAATATCCGGTTTTCGCTTCATCTTATTGAGCAACTTATTTTTAAGCCACAAAGTAGACATCAAACTTTTGGCATTCAAGCTCAAAACATCAAATCATAGCAGCTTTGCAATTTAGAGGTTTAGGATAGTTGTATTTAGTTGCATTTGAGTAGTTTGAAGATATTATAGCCTCTCAGATTCATTGGTGCCCATTTGGTACCTTTGGCTTATACCAAGTGCTTATTTATAAGCACTTGTAACTCGCAGCTTCATATTCTACCACATAATCCACTATTTTATATTTTCTTAGATTCAAGATATTAAATTAGACTTTTCCTGAATTTTCATATTTTTCTAAGTCGGTTTGCTTTTTCTTCATTTAAAACAGCTTTTAGGACTTTTTAATTAGCTTTTATTGCAATTAAATCGTAAAAGCTTCAAAAAATAAGTTTTCATTTTTCCTAGGTTAAGAAAAATATAAAAGTCAAAAATAGTTTTCTAGATTTTCTTAGTTAAATTTGTAATTTGTAGCAATTTAATTAGTTTTAAATAGTTTTTAATTCATAGAAAATAGAAAAAAATCGTAAAATTACAAAATTAGTTTTGAAAATTCTCTTTGGTTATTTTAGATTTTCTAAATCATAATTTCACTTTTCTAGCTTTATTTCATATTTTCTTATATTTTAAGGTATTATTAAATAGGTAATAATAGTTTTTAATTAATAATAATTAAATAAATAGTCATAAAAATAATTTTATTTTTCTCAAAATTTTCTCTTATCATTAGGTTTGTAAAATTTCATTTTATATTTTTCGGATTAATATTGGTTCGGTTTCACATTTTCTTTTATGCGTTACGTAGTTTTTAATTTAAATTTATAAAAGAAAATCAAAAACATCATTTTAAAAATAGTGATAGCGTTTATTTAATATAATTTATCTTTTTAATTTTCTTTAATTTGCATTTAAGCCCCTGTAATTTATAAACGCTTTCTTTAGGTATAATCAATCATAACCCTTTTTCCGCTCAAATTCACCCGATCACTATACGTTTGGTGATTCAAAGGCCGACTCGTTGGGACTTAACGACACAGGAAACACTATACTCCTCTTGATCTTCATTGCATTGGTGTCTCGAATGCTTGAAGTTTATTACGGTTGACCATTCACAAGTGGTCACCAGTGTGATAAAACTTGACCGTGCGGGACCCAATCGCTTATTGACATGGGAAAGCGAGAGGCTTACAACTTAATTGTTGAAGACCTTTTCCGCCACTTGTAGGGCTCAGATTAAGGTTTTGAAAACAAATTTCTTTAGGAACCGAAAATGAACGAATAACTTTTAGTATGAAAGAGCATTTAAAACCAAAATTGAAATTTCTAATAATGTTGACATTGTTAATGTTCAATCGTTGGATCCCACTCTACACTCTAATCCTATTACTGATGGTTTTAGAGAGAATATTGATAATTGTAAGCAGAAATAGGATAAAGTTGTCCAAAGCGTTGAGGAAACTCCGGATCCAAACAAACATTTTTGCAACTCGATGTCGACCGAAGATAGCGAATCAGTCACAACATGGCAACCGTTTACTCGTCCTCAAAAATGTGAAAGAAAGGCTAATGAATGGATATACCCTCATAAGGGTGAAAAACATGATGTTGAGTTAGCATTGGAAGATTGGTACAAAATAAAATTTGGAAACACAAAAATCATTAAGGGACTGGTTAAGCAGTATAAGTGCAATCATCTCACTACACAATAGACGGTACAAGATCCAACATCAGCATTACTAATAGTATTATTGCTGAAGATTATGACCGAGGATAATCATGTGATAAATGGCTTTCACATAAGTTTGGAACAGATGGGATCAATAATTCTACAAGGAAAAAAAGGCATAACTTGATGAAAGATATTGAAGAAGTGGGGCAGATCCAAAGGCCCCCATAGAAGCCTCCGCTGCTCGAGTCTAACTTAAAGACTCGTTAATAAAGAAAAGTGCTCTTTAGGAGACAACCCGAATTATCCCTTTCTTTTATTTTATTTCCTTTTACATTGGGTTTTGTGTTTTCTAACTATTTTGCGAAACGAGGAAGTAATTGTGCTCATAGCTTGTCGATTTGCACAGAGTTACGGGCGTAACTCATCTTGGTGATTACGTAGTAACCAACATTTTAGCAAGATAATTCTTGACGCATTACCAATTACTGCGTAATACCATCTCGGTGGTTGCGCCAGAACTACTCGCTTTGTGACTCATTCCGTGTTTTGCCATGTTACGGTGTAACTCCCTCAAAAGAGTTACGACGTAACTTTCCTCTCGCTTAATTCTTTCATTTTAAAACACTATAACCTTGTATTAGTTTTTAAATGAACTTTGTGTGTGTTCCATCAAACCCTCACGAGATTTCACTCGTCCACTGGGACACCAAGTGGTTTAAAGGCTTGTTGCATTCGCTAAATGCAACCGTGATTCCTACTGAAAGTGAGTTAGGTTTGTTTTTCATTTTCAATTTTCTTTTTAGAATTATGCTTGTCGGTATTGTGATTTCGTGGATTGAAGTTTGTTCATGACGCTATATCAAGGCACGCCTCTTGTTCGTGGGCCTTCCTTCTTTATGGAGCAAATTTCGTGGAAGTTCTCGCCTAATTCTACCTCTTCACCTTTATTTAATGCTTAGTACAAAAGGGACTTTGTACAATTCAAGTGGGGACGGGGTAGAATTATCTCTTGAACTTTATTTCGCTCATTTTCTAGTTTATTTTGAAAAATTATGCCATTTTAAAATTTTGACATGTTTTTCTTAACCTAACTAGATTAGACCTTAGCCGAGCACATACAACCCTTGATATTATATGTCGAGATTAGCCTTATCCGTTTCAATATTTTACCCCAAATCCACCAAATTATGAGTGCTTGGGTAGCTTGTAAACTTTAGAACTTGGACTTTGCATCATTTCGAGCCCATAGACGATGTATGTTGAGTTAACTTGATGTATTTGGACTTTTCGCTTTTAGAAGGCAATATTATAGGATTATCACCAATCACCTACCATTGTGAGTCTATCGATTAGTCACCGACTTTTCGACCCCATGTGAAACTCTTTTGTTGCACTCATCTTTAGTGCAAGATACCCCTAGATACACCCTTCTCGAGCCATTCCTTTCATTTTGTTAACTCGATATATTGTTTTGATACACCTATACACCTTAGCCTACCCGTAGTCTTTATTTGTGATTGAAGTCATCATTTCCTAAGTTCAAGGTTCGAGTGGCAAGGTTAGAAATCACGCTTTCATCGACAACATTTACGAAGATCATTGAAGACCCCGAATTCCCATTGTTCATCTCAAGTGGGGGATATTATGTTAGTATTGATTGTTATGTTGAAAAAAGTGATTCAAAAGAAAAAAAAATTGTTATGATTATTGTAAAGTGCGATGTTATAAGCATGGTATGAGCTTTATTTATTAGTATCGAGGAGGCTACCTCGGTCACATTTGAAGATTTGAGT
This sequence comes from Chrysanthemum lavandulifolium, assembly GCA_022545495.1. Classification (NCBI taxonomy): domain Eukaryota; kingdom Viridiplantae; phylum Streptophyta; class Magnoliopsida; order Asterales; family Asteraceae; genus Chrysanthemum; species Chrysanthemum lavandulifolium. The sequence goes on along the minus strand of CM040239.1, from coordinate 41,963,040 downwards.
TGGTAGTTATGCCAGCAGTTGGAGAAAAAGGTAATGTGCCCATCACGACGCCCTCTAATGACACATCTACCTTGCATTTCATGATCCGGTTTCTTGACTTCTAAGCTTAAACTTTGGACGGACGGTAAGTGGTGATGACTTGGTTATAGATTTAGACTACTTGCTTGTTTTTTATTTTACACCAATTATATATCCCATGTCTTATCCTACCCTTTTAGTCATGAAGCGTGTCTAGGTGATGCAGCGAGCAATCTTTGATGTCTTGGCCATGGATTTGGTCATGTATCATTGATGTTGTCCACTTCGCCGTGACATGTTAGTAATGACGAGTCACCCTTAACCTTTGTCGTGTCTACCCATATTGCCTTCAAGAATTGTTTAGCCTTAACTCTAGTGGTGGAGATTTGTGTAACCACCAAGCTTATGATAGAATGCATGCTATGATCAGACGGTTGAGTGATCACCCGAAATTGACACTTAGAATAGTTGAGAGATTTGAGTGTTTGTTCCCTTTCGTGAGGTGTTCGGCTTTGTTTTATTCTAGCATAAAGGATTTGTAAACTCAGATTTTCCAAGATGGAGATATCTTTTAGGAATCTATCTAATAAAGCGTACTTGATGGCAAGTAGAGTTCAAGTGGGGGATATTTGATAACATCAAATAGTCACGAATATTAAGTGTCAATTTCCTCGATAATGCTCGTTATTTATATTATTTATATGGATTTACGCTTGTTTTCCATTGTTTTCCACTTCGGTAAATTACGAGCATTGGAGCTAAAGAGACGCAGAAATGGAAACATATCTAAAGATTTATCACAAGATGCTATTTTGAAGAAGTTACTACGTAACTCATCTCTCACATTACGCCGTAACTATTGCGTGACTCAAGATGCCAACTTATCGAAGGTTACGGCGAACTCATCCCAAAGGTTACGACGTAACTACATTAGGTCAAAAGAGGTTCAACGCCGGCGATACTTACGCCAGAATCACGCATCACTTACGACGAATCGAGTTTATTGAAGACTACGGCGTAACCACTCATTAGGTTATGCCGTGACCAGAGATCTAGTGCATTTTACGAAGAAATAGAAGGTTACAAACAGAATCCTATATTGGTTACGCCCGTAAACCGATCCGCCTATAAATACCCACTAATTCCAACATTTCTAATCATCCCATGCCACACACAATACTCGAGAATGTGGGAAAAGCTTAAAGCAGTCTAGGGAGCATACGGAGTTGTTTTCAAGGGAGAAGTCACTCCATTACGATAAGCATTAGCGTTTATATTCCTTTGACTTTAAATCCATGTATTTCATACCTTTGAATATTGAATTGATTTGCATTATTAATATGAGCTGCTAAGCACCTTTTAGTGCTAGCCTAGTTATGATTCCTTAATTGTTTTTTACATTTACCTTTACTTTGTACAATTATTTCTAAGTGTATGCATGCATAGTTCATTGGTAGCCACCCTTGGTTTGGTAGTTTTAAATGGTGGTAGAGGCCAATTGCCTAGGAGATATGACCAACCGACCCTAGGTGAGCGGACCGAGACGGAAGGGTAAGATATGACCAACCGCGACCCTTTCTACTTGTGTGATTTGACCAACCGATCACCTATCGTTTGGATGAACTTAAGAATTGGGGGTGCGGTGTCTAAGTTCCTAATGGCCGGGCACTCACTATTATGAATCTAGCATGTAGCGGTACTTAATGACTTGGCTTAGGGACCAGAACAACAGGACTTATGACGGTGTGCTCGATTTCTCTTGTGGTGGCATCTTTGGTTTGATAGGTTAGGGGCGAATTGACCAAATGTCTGTCCTCTCGAATTTGACCCCACCAAGTAATTGGAAGTAAATAGACGTAGACATAACTAGCTAGGATAATTAACTAGGTTAGAACCACTTCTCTCTTTTGATTTCCCTTTACCATTTATCTGCTTTTATTTACTTTATTCTGCATTAGTAGTTTAATTAATTAAATATCTATCAAAACTATTATTCTGTGACAATTAGACTTAGTAATAATCCAACACACATAGCTCTTGGGAAGACCTCGGCTTTACCATTTACTACACTACACACGACCGGGTACACTGCCCATTAGTGCATTAGGGTAGACCATAGGTATTGCGATACACTATAAATTTAAGACATGGTCAAGAAACACGCATCAACACTCATTAGTCAAGCCGATAATTTAGTAGCCATGCTCCTATGAGCATGCCTTGAGTGGGCTCTCCAATGATGTTCACAAGCTCGATGTCTTGAGATCTTGTCCACTTACTTTGTGGTCTAGGATCTGAGCTTGATGAGGTCACTATGAATTGAGGAATGGGTTCAGGGGCTGGAGAAACAGAAACATGAGGTTCATTAGATGAGGTAGTTTGAGATTCTTGAATTTCAGGTTCCTGAACATTTGGTTCAATTTGACCTATCCCAGCAGGGACTGATGGAGTATCAATGAATTTACTTATGGTTGGTTGAGGGAGGTTGTAAGGTAAAATGTAGTAGGAGATTTCAGCATCTGCTTGATATTGACATGAGGAATTGTTTTTAGATATGAACTCATCAGGAGGGTATCTAGATAAGTCATCAATTCCTATTTCTTCTACTGAGGTATTAAAGAACCTGATGCTTTCAAAGCTCTCATCAAAGGTGACATGGAAGGTTTCCTCAACTTGTTGTCTTCTGGTGTTAAACACCCTGAAAGCCTTAGAAATTAGTGAGTAACCTAAGAAGTATCCATCATCAGCTTTTGCATCAAATTTGCCTAAGTGATCCTTGTAATTTTGAATGGACACAGGACACCCAAACACATGAAAGTAGTTGATATCAGGTAGTATTCCTTTGCTCATAAGGGGTTTTGTAGTGTATTTTGACAATGATTGATCTGTTTTGAGTATAACAGGTTGTTTTAACAGCTTCAGTCCAGAAGTGCTTTGAGAGTACTGAGCCATTTAGCATGGTTCTAGCAGCCTCAATGAGATTTATGTTTTTCCTTTCAGCTACCCCATTTTGTTTAGGGGTATAAGGAGATGAGAAATGTTGGGAAATTCCGTTTTCATCTCAGAAGCTCTCAAGCTCCTGATTCTTGAATTCAGTACCATTGTCAGTTCTGATTTTTTTTACTTAAATGTCATTTGGTATTAAATTTTCCTGATGAATGACATTATTGTATCAGTTGCCTGACTCTTTTTGGAAAGAAAATATACCCAAGTGTATCTTGAGAACTCACCAATTATGACAAGGGTATATTTATCATGCTGGATTGATCTAGGACCTACAGGTCCAAACAGATCCATATACAGTAGGTGAAGGAAGCTTTTGATTGAGAAATTTTGTTTTGTTTTGAAAGATGCCCTGTGATGTTTTCCTTTTTCACAGGCAGAACATGGTTTATCCTTTGCAAATACAAGTGATGGTAAACCAAGAACTTTGTTTTGTTTAGCCAAGTTGTTGATGTTTTTAAAATTCAAGTGAGACAGTCTCTTGTGCCATAGCCAGTTGATAGTTTCAGTGGCTTTAGCAAAGAAAAAAGTTCCATTTTGAGAGAGAGTTGACATGTCTAGTACATATACATCATCTCTCATAGGATCTATGAGAACAACTTCTTTATTGGCATTAAAAATAGTACCTTATTTATTATCAAACTAAACTATGTATTTTGCATCACACAACTGACTGACACGGATGAGATTGTACTTCAGACCATTAACATAGGCTATTCTAGAGAACACTATACCATTACAGTTTACTGAACCATAACCTTTAGTAGGACATGATGAGTTATCAACAAACACTACCTTAGGTCCTGGTTCTTCTACATATTTGTGCAGATAATCCTTCACACCAGTCATGCTTCTTGAACATCCACCATCCAAATGCCAAACAGGCTCCCTAGCATGTCTCTACACAAATAGTAAACTGAGTTAATTTCTCTTGCTAACCCACTTACTAGTGGGCTTGGGTCTGATGAACTGTTTAAACTTTGCAATGGACTCATGGTCAGTGGTTGTGTGAACAGTGCTACCACAGGTTTTGCACTTGCTTACTGAGGAAGACTCAGTGATACGAGGTGATTTTTTACTTCTCCTTGCATGTATAACCATGTCATGCTGAGATATCTCATGTGCTGGATTTCCATATATTTCATAGCAGGAGTTCATGAGGCAATCATCAGGATGATGAAGCATATTGGTGACCAAGGTTGGTATAATTTGCTTCTTTCAGTGACTTTGCATATTGCAAGTGATTAGAAGTTATGTGATCTTCTCTTTTGCAGATCATGCAAAAACGAATTCTGTAGCAATTATCAGTGGTATGACTTGTATAATGGCATAGTTCACACTTCTGTTTGGGCTTGGAGTTGCTTTTTAACTTGGACGAGCTTGAGGTGAATGACTTTGGTTCTTTGATTATTGAATCAGTAACCTTCTTAGTTGAGTTCATCTTTTCACTCAATTTCCTCACAAGTTTAGTCAACTGTTTTATTTGGTCTTCTTCAGTAGGAACTGAAGATGTGGAAGTCTCAATAGGAACTGAATCTTCTTTGGTTTTTTTTTCTTGTCTTTTCAGTATTATTCTACCAAGGCCTGATATTTCTCTAGGAGAGTGTGGGGTGTATTGTAATGGAGTAAGCTCAGAGTTAGGTGCAGCTCCCTGAAGAGATTTCAGATGTGGAAGTGGTGCTTGTGATTCAACATCAGACTCAGTGATGGGTTGAGTACTACTGGGTACATCAGGGATTCCAAGCATTCTCTTGAGTGCCTGACTTTCAGGTTCAAGTATTATTCTAGAATTGAAGTTTGGTAGCTTACTATCAGGGTTTACCCTTTCAACCCAGTCACTGGGTTTAGACATTGTCTTTTATTAGAGAGCAGAACAACAGACACAAAATGTTTGGGCATTGACCTTCACTGAGTGGATCAGTGAGTTGATCCTCACCTAGTATTCTTCTTTTGTTACTATGGGTTTGAACAGTTTCATAGACTCTAGGGCTCTTAGTGGTCTAACTTTCAATGATTTTTTTTCCTTCTTAAGTTCTTCCTGAAGAGCTTGATTTTGTTTTACTAACTCAGAGTTTTGAATTTGCAGTGTAACAGCCTCAAGTTTGGCTTGTTTTAAAATGAGAAGTTCATCTCTACACTTGTTTAACTCAAAACTGAACTTGTTATATTTGGAAAACAGATTTAACCGTTGCTCTTCTACGAACTTAAGATCAACATTTATATAATTCAAGAAAGATTGCCAGTCATAATCATCATCCATGGAAAGTAAGATGTTTACCTTCTTCATATTGATGTTAATCCATTCACCATTCCTAGCATGATTCTTTCCAACTGCTAGCTTGTCTTTTTCTGAGAGAGCCATCAGTGCATTGACTTGCACTATTTCATCATCTGAGGATACTGGCTCTTCATCCCAGTCAAAGACTTCATCTACAAGGCCCTTGTTTTTTCTTTGCACAGATTTAACATTTTTTGTAGTTTCTAAGGGAGTGGCCTCAAGAATGGCTAGTTTGGCCTTAGCTTTCCTATATTTTGCAACAAAATCATCAGCTTTGTTTTGGTTAGACTTACTTTGGTAAGTTTGAGGAGACTGAAAGAGCTTGGGTTGAAACTTGCTAAAACTTAAGGACTGGTTTGACCCTGAGGGCTTGTATGAGGGTTCTGAAACAGTTTTTGAAAATAATCTTTAGCAAAATGACCCTTTTTGTGACATTTTAAACACTCAGTGTCCTCATTGGCTTTAGCATTTGAAAACTTTTTGTTTCTTCTTATAAATCTTTTTGAATTTGCAAGGAGTGCCCTTTCCTTAAACTCAATATTTAAGTCATTCAGGTACTCCTCACTAGTTCTCTCATCAGCCTCATCATCAGAATTTTATTCAAAATCCTGAACAACACTGTTTGAAAAGAAAGCAGTTGAAATGGGTGTTGAGGTGGTTGTCAGTGACTTTTTAACTTCCAGAGACTTCTTCAAATCAGGGTATCGTCTATTGACGAGTTTATCTTCATAGAAGAATTTCCCATAGATTTCAGGAAGTTCAAGAGTCTAAATATGATTTGCATTTCTAAGTCCCTGAGAGAAGTTCAACCATTTCTCAAGGAGACTGTTAACAAAACCAACATTTATTTCATGTTTAGACAACTTGACACCATCATTTGACAATTCATTCAATAAGGTTTTATAATGGGTGTAAGTTTGAGAGAGGGTTTCAGAGTCTTTGGCTCTAAAGGTATTGTACTCAAGTTTCAGGTCCATGATCATGTTTTCCTTGGTATCTGAAGGACCTTCATAGCTGTGGACCAAGTCATTCCATGTTTACTTGGTTGTACTACAACTAATGACTGACTCCATTACATCATCATGGAGACAGGATATGATGATGCTTTTTAGTCTTTGGTCCTGATTGACCACCCTTCTCTCATATTGGGTCCACTGAGCTTGTGGTTTAGGTAAACCTTTAGCAGTCTTTGAGACAAATGGACCTTCATTAATACACTTAATGTAATAAGGTTCTATCCCAGTTAAGTAGCAAAACATACGCTTTTTCCACTTTTTAAATTTACAAACTTCAAGACGAGGGGCAACAGCAGTATAGGCTCCACCCTTTTTATCGACAAGTTGGGTTACTTCACTTTCAGCCATGTTAGGATCCTGATTTTAAAAACGTTTTGAGCGGCTTAAAAAGGGTTTTATAAATCAGCCTGCTCTGATACCACTTGTTGTTCCCGTATCACAAATAGAAAAAACAGTAATTAAGGCTAAGTGTGATCCATGACTGAAGTAAAGTAGTTGAAAAACTAAGTTTAAACAAGATAAGTAATTTAAGCACACATAGATTTTTCAACTTTTATATTCTTTATTAAAATAAATCAAAAAGAATATATTACCCAAGTGCTTGCGAAACAGCACTTGGGATTGAATGACAAGTATGGTATGCACTCCTCACTAAGCTTAGGCTAAGTCTAAGCACAACTATCAAGAACCACTGAGCTATCTCAGGGACATATTCGTATTTGGAGGAGTGAAAGTTGATTATGTGTGTTTTTCACAATTAATGCACAAGCTTAACTTTCACTCCTTCCTTATGGCTATTGATGACGTACCCTCTGATCAGGTCGAAGGACTCCCCTTCGACCTCAGTTGAATTTGCGATACAAAGGCCCAAGTCTTTCTTCATAAGTCATTGGTGGCGTAAAATCATTCATTATTGATATGGTTACCAGTTGGGAATTTGCCAGCCGAAGGCCTATGCTCTTCGGGGTCTTCTCTTGAAGACACAAAGATAAAGGAGGACATTGACTTGGTCTTCCCCCATGTTCCCACTATCTCCTTAGCTTCCCCGCCAAGACAGAGAGAGTGGGGATGAAGCCCTAGCGGTTACCACAAATCATGAGACACCCCCGCGATCTCTGAAACATGTGAAAACACTCTCCAAGGTTATTTCTCCATCTATAAATAGGTTGGACGAGTCATTTCAATGGTATGTTCACTCAACACAGTATTTCACATACTCTACATTACTTACAACACATATCATATACTTACTCTCACGCTGGAGGTGGTTCGCAGGTCCAACCCTACGCAATCACTTAACGAAGTGTCTACTATTTCTTATTGCAGATTGGCTACTAGTTTGGCGCAGCATATCACCTCGGACCCTTCGATCACCATCGAAGGCCCGGTCGATAAATTATTGTACAATCGGTGGCGCCATCCTTGGACCCGCTAAAATTGGTCTCGTTATTCCAAACTTATAACCAAATCAATCGCGCTTACTAGTTTTACGGCATGAATCAAGGAAGAGAAGATACTCCTCCGTGTTTCTCGACCTTGACACCAATCCAATCAACGTTCCTAAAACCTTCCCAACATAACCGCATCCACTTTCACCACGATCTCACCCCGAAATAACTCCCAACAACCATGCTTGACGTCGCCTAATTGAGAACCGATGTCGGTCATCATGCTCGTCAAGCTAACATCGGCGTTAGAGTCTCTATTGAGGGCTCGAAGAAGGAAAGCTCGGAACGTATAAATGCGAAGGAATTTGGAATACTCTAGTGATGAGTATGACAAAGAGATAGAAATGGAGACTAGGCCCTCGTCTCCTAGGGCTACACGCTCAGTGCTGAGGGCAGGATCTCCGGGAAGTCGAAGGCCGGTGGAAGATCGGTGGGTTTCGAAGATGTTCCGGAGAGGGCTCCGACGAGAAGGGAAGGAACGATGGAAGGCTCCAATGGGAGGAGTCACCGAAGGAAACTACGAGATTAACTTGCCACCACTCTTGGCGACCTATAGGAGAATCTGAGGTGGGGGTTCGTTGCGTACCTTCTCACGCATCCGCGTAAGAAAATCAACCTCAAATGAATCGGGAGGAAATCTTCCTCCTCATGGTATGTACCCTCCTTTCGTGCTCAATCTTATCCCAGGGGTCTACCCCACCTAATGGGCGACTAGCAACCCTAGCTTTCCTCAACCATATGGAAACATGCCCTACGGGCAACCAATGGTATACCGTATGTACCACAGAGAAGTCACCCATCTTTTATACCTACTGCTTACCCTCCTTATGTTAACCAAAATCCTATCGGAGTACTTCCGAACCATAACCTATACCATGATGCCCCCACTTACATGCCACCTTACAACTGCCTCTATTCGGAGTCCATAGGCTCCACAACACCCTTCGTAAGGTGGATAGAAGACTACCCTCTACCCGACGGGTTGAAAATGCCCGCATATATTGGAACTTATGATGGGAAGGGGGACCCGAATAATTTCTTACATCTGTTCAAAGGGGCTATTAGAATGCTGAAATGGGTTATGCCAGTTACTTGTTGATACGCTTACACAGCGCGTTCGGGGTCAAAGGAACTTCCTTTTCGTCGAGCAAGTTTTTCAACACCCTAGGTAGTGAACCTAATCGTTGTAGTGTAGTATTAGGGTAAGCCACGGGAATTGATATCGTTCTCTAAGGGAATAGGAATGCTAGTGAGAAGTTACTACGCTAAGGTTGGGGTTAAGGAAGATAATTTTTTATCTTTTTATGTTTTTTTAGGAAATTGAAAGGTACGAATCTTGGGGTTTGGATTTGGGGGGTTGGTATTTCTACCGATTACTTCTACTTATCTAATTATCTAAGCTAAGGTGAATGTATTCTATGTCTATTGTTGTGTGCTCGTATGATGATTAAAAATGTATTTGCTTAGGCTTTATTACTCCCTAGTTATCTCCTATTGATGGTTGAATTGTCACGTCCTTATTCTTAGTCGCGTTGTGTCTCTGAGCTCCGACGCCCTACTCTTTTAACACCTGATGCCGTCACTTGTAAATAAGCAATTTGCTCTCTGAGTCGTCACAAAACTTGTTCCGACGGTGTCACAAGTATAACATGACGTCGTCCTCTTCAGTTTCAGAAGCTTGAGTGTCTCGATTATTGACTTTGGCCATTTTCTTCAGATATTCGCCTTTTCGTCCGAATAAGTGTCATTCCAACAATTTGCCTTCAAGAGACCTAAAAGTGAAAAGAACGAAATTAAGTAATAATGGATACAAAGTGATCAAATAAGGCTTAAACGACCCTCAAAAGGTACATTTTAAAACCTTATCACTTGCCACATGTTCACATATACCCTACGGGACTCCGCTCGTATATGTTAGGTAGTTGACCTCTGCTCCCTGCAAGACCCTACTGACAAAGTAAATGGGGATTTGTCACTTGTCCCGTTCTGCCATAAGGACTGCGCTAATGCTCTCCATTGAGGATGCTAAGTACATGAACAACACCTCGCCTTTGATTGGGGTTGTAAGTGTTGGAAGGATTTCAATGAACTCCTTCATCTTCTGAAAAAAAGCTTCTGCATCCTGACTCCACTTAAAAGTCTTCTTGTCGATGCATCCTTTAAGTGTTTTGAAGAATGGTAGGGATTTGTCAGCCCCCTTCGACAAGAATCGAATTAGAGCGGCTAGCTTCCCATTCAAACTTTGCACATCTTTTAAACACTTAGGAGCTTGGAGATCCGTAATTGCCTTCCTTGGAGGGGTTAGCCTTTATCCCTTGCTTAGTGATCAGATGCCTTTGAAATTGCCCCTCTTCGACACCGAAAGAGCATTTTTTAGGGTTCAGCTTTATGTTAATCGCCCAAAGCTGGTCAAAGGTTTCTTGCACATCAAGAAGTAGGTCATCCTCCGTCTTGCTTTTAATAACCATGTCGTCAACGTATGCTTCGAGATTTCTGCCTATCTGTTTGTTGAAGGCTTTATCTTTGAGTCGTTGGTATGTTGCCCTGCGTTCTTCAATCCGAAGGGCATCTTTACGTAATATGAACACCTTTGCTTGTGTAGAAGGTTGTATTTTCCTCGTCCTCCTTTGCCATCCGGATCCGATGATACCCTTTATAAGCATCTAGGAAGCACTTTAGTCGAAATCACCAAGGATTCTACCTTCGATCAATTTACGGTAGGGGTAGCAATCCTTGGGCATGCCTTGTTGATGTCGATAAAGTCAGCGCACACGCGCCACCCTCCATCGCTTATTTTACCATTCTTGGGTTGGCCACCCGAGTTTAGTATTGACTTCTCTTAGAAAGCCCGCTTGTGTCGGTTCATCAACTTCTTGCGGGCTACATCGTTTCTTTCGGGCTAGGCTCCTTCTTTTACATTTTATGGGCTCAATATGTTTATATTCATTGAGTTTATGCTCCGTGCGAAGAAATCGTACTCATCTATCGACAATGTTCTTAGGACCCCTGTCATGTCAGAATATTTCCAAGCAAAAATATCAAGGTTAGTCCAAAATAGTTCTGTGAGCTTCGCCTTGAAATTCTCCGGGAGTTGCTTTCCTATCACCACCGTCTGTTTGGGGTAACTAGGGTTAACTACGAGCCGCTCTTCTGCATCCGTACAACTTAGAATTGCTATTGGAGGCTCCTCCGATTCTTCCTTGACCCTCTTGACACCATATACCCCCTTATCCGCCCCATAATTAGAATGAACAGTTCCTACTCCGAAGGGGGTTTGGAACTTAATGGCAGCATGTATGGTGGAAACAACAATGCCCATCTTTTGCATAGCTGTTCTCCCTATTATCAAATTATAAGGAGAATCTGACCTGACTATGACGAAGGTGAGTGTTTCCGTGCGGTATAAGGGGCCTTCGCCTATAGTGATTCCCAACGGTACCTCTCCAAGGGGCCATGAGTGTTCGCCGGAGAACCCTACTAGATGTATTTTTTAGTCTACCCTTCGTGAGCGTATAGATGATCTCGCAGGAGCTTCCACAATCCATGTACACTCGGTTTATTTCCCTGTTTGAGACCCGTACCTTTATGACCACGGGTTGACGAAGAGGTCTGCCCGGGATGGGCGGGAACGTTATCTCTCTACACTTCCCGCTCCCCATCCGCTTCTTTTCGTTTCAAGGTTGGATCATGCACTGCACCATTAGTATCGGAGCTTACAGTAGGGTAGCCTCCTTTTTGTTTCCTTTCCATTCACCCAGTTGGGTGTCGGAAAACTTGTCTTTTCCCTTCTTGATGCCTTTAACCAGGTGTGCTAATTCTCCGGACCATACCGCCTCTTCATCTTCTTGACTCTGCAATTGTTTGTGTCGTGCCCATGGTCTTCGTGAAAGTGGCAATACTTCGACATGTCCCTGGCTTTGCTTCGTGCTGACATCCGAGGTGGTGGGTCGAAGGACTTCGCGGCTTTCTCGGTGGCCGAATCTCCACAGGAGATTTAACCAAGTTTGCCAAGAGTCCATGATTCGAGCCTTTGTTGTGGGAGTGAAGCGGTCTCTGTTCTTCTTCCTATTCTTGGATCCCTCCCAGGAGGACCCTCTGGAGAACTTTTCAGAGGCTTCTCTTTGCTATATCGGAGCTCCATTTGCTGCTACTTCTTTAGACTCAATCCAAGTGTAAGTCTTCTCCATCAGTGCCTTGTAAGTGGTAGGAAGGTCGGTGGACAGGAATTCTACCAAGCTTTGATTTCGAAGGCCATGTACGAAACCAGAGATTCTTTATTCCTTGTGCAACCCCAGAATTTGTAAAGTTTCATCGGTGTACCTTGGGACGAAGACCCTTGTGCTTTCGATGTCCTTTTGCTTGATGGTATGCATGGCTTGATGGGTCTTGGTGTACTTATTCTGTTGGCTAAAGTGTGATCGGAACATAGCCTTAAGATTGTCTAGACTTATGATGCTCCCCAAATTTTTCCCATTCCACCATATTCTTGCAGAGTCTCGGAGCATGTATGTGAACATGTGGCATGCTATGGGCATGACCCACTTCTGCATTTTGATAGCGCCTTCGAACAAATGTAAGAAGTTATCAGGATCGCCTTTCCCATCGTAGGTGCCTATGTGAGAGGGCATCTTTACACCGTCAGGCAGAGGTAGTCTTCAATCCACTTTACAAAAGGTGTGCAAGCTCCAGAGGCTTCGGCATAGTAAGGGTTATATGGAGGTGGATAAACAGGTGTAGGCTTCTATGGGTTAGGAAATGGTTGTGTGAATGCAGGGTAGGCTATAGAAGGTTAATACGAAGGGTTTCCACCCATCGGCTGTGTAGGAACGTGTCCGTAGGGCATTTGCTGGTAACTCTGGTTGTGGAGAGACCCATTCGGAGGGTAGGTGTTATAGGTTTGAGCAGGCATGTAGGGGTTCATTCCCAGAGGGGGTAGCTGGTTCATCCCTGAGTATGGAGGAGGTCCTCCGACAATTGACACGTATGATTGCGGTATCGGAGCCCCCATCCCTTCTCTTCCTAAGTGGGCAGCTAGGAGAGGTGGTAGGTTTACCCATCCATTTCCTACTGGGTTGCTTCCTCCGTTAGAGTTCTCACTCCTTCTTTCACCTTGTACTCTTTCCCTTCTTCCCGGATCTCCCCCGGGACCTTCTTCAAAACCCACAGTCCTTCCATTAGGCCTTCTTATGGAAGGAGAACCATTTTGTAGGGCCAAACGCCCCCTGTTAATCGGTCAAGGCCTCTCATCCACCTCGATCTCTTTGTCATATTCCTCACTGGAATATTCCAGTTCCCTCCGCATTTCAGCGTTACGAACATGCCTCTTATGAGCCCTTAGTAAGGACTCTAAGGCTTCGAAGTTTGCCTCAACGAAGGCAGGGCTAAATTTTGGAATAGGGTTAGCGGAAGTTGAGGCGTGATGTACGGGAGTGGTTTCCAAATGAGATCGTGTAGTGAAGGTGGATGCTGTTATGGGGGCGAGGTTATCGGTGTTAGTTGTGTTGAGGGGTACCAGGGCAGAGAAACTTGGTGGAGGTGTGTCTTCCCTTCCAGGTTCCATGCCGGAAAAGTAGCGTAATCAGTTAAGGTTTTAAGACTTGGTGATTACGGGACTAATAGTAGCGGGACCCATGGATGGAGCCACTTATTGTACAACAAATTGCACTACCAGGCTTCGATGATGATCAAAGGTATGAGGGGTGTATGTTCTAGCCAAGATTGTCTTTCACATGAGAATAAGAAATACGAAGACACTACGTTAAGTGATTACGCAGGGGTTGGACCCTGCGAACCACCTCCGGCGTGAGAGTAAGTATGAGTTATGGTTGTGTCAGTGTGTGTAAGTAAAGAGATTAGTGTTGAATGAGATTACCATAATCCTTTGCCCATCCAACCTATTTATAGTGGAAGAAATAGGGTTAGGGGCACCTCTGCACAAATGTCGGAGAACATGGGGGCGTCCCATGTTTGTGGATAACCGCTAGGGCTTAGTAACCCACGTTCTCAAACTTCGCGGGGAAGCAAGGAAAGAGAGGGAGATCGTGGGTTTGACCAATTCAGGAGGTTCTCCTATCCGTTGCTCCTTCGTCAACCATACCTTGAAGGGCTTAGGGCTTCGAATGGCGAATTCCCCGTACGTAACCTTCGTGTGAACGAATGGTTTGACGCCCACGAATAATCTGTAGACCTGACTTGGGCCTTCGTACAGAAGGGCTTCGACATATATCGAAGGGGTGTCCTTCGAGCTGTTTTGGAGGGTACATCATCAATGGCCAATTCCTCCCATAATTCGCAACCTATTAGACTGAGGTCAGTTAGTCATATCTCCCAGCCCTTTAGATACTAACAAGCTTATAATATTACCGAGACTAGCGATCTATGAAAACACTAGTAAATGTCTATAAAGAAATAAAGAGGAGATCAGTTAACATAAATGCAAACTTCAATTAATAACATGAATTCGTAGTATAAACCCTAGAAAAATATAAAAAGAATTCAAACTCGAATACAACTGAAATCGTAAATGAGAACTTCGTTATTCAATGCTCCTAAACCATGCTTCTTCTTCTGTGTTTGATCTCCCCAAACCCTAGAAGGTTTGGGAAAGGAGAGATGCTTAAAACTGATGAAATCTTCGACTATTTATAGGCTAGGATACTAGTTACGGCGTAACATTTATTAAGTAGTTACATTGTAACTCTTCAAATCTTGTGCTTATCCATAGTTACGGCGTACCATAGCTGGGGTAACGTCGTAGTCTTCGTAAATCACATGAATTTCTTCTGTTACGGCATAACCTGAGCTGATGGTTACGCCGTAGTCTTTGTAAATTGATGTTTATCTGTTGTTACGACGTAAACTAAGTTGAGGGTTACGCCGTATCTCTTATCAAGTAAGCTGCATAATGTTTAGTAGTCATGTTACGGCGTAATTATATTCTTTTGTTATGCCGTAATCTTCATAATTATTATTACGCCGTAACTTCATCACTTGGTTACGCCGTAGTTAAGAGAATAGTCATCTTTTGGGCTTGGAAATGTCCATTCACTGCTTCCTTGCATAAAATAGGTCCTGAAATGAAATAATAAGGAATAAGGATGTTTTCACTAGTATTTTACTCATAATGTGATGATAAAGGGGGAAATTAACGCTTAGAATATCAGGACAATTTGATGTTATTAAATATCCCCCCACTTGAACTCTACTTGCCCTCAAGTAGACCATTTTAGACTGCAAAAGATACATCCTTAAGGAATGTGCAGTCAAGATTTTCATACTAGAATATTTATATGAGCCGAACACCTCACGAAATGGGAACGAAAACACTCTCACTCTCATCCTAATCTAAGTGTTAATTTTGGGGTAATCACTCAATTGCACGGGCTTAGCAAGTATTGTATCATAAGCTTGGCAATTACACACATCTCCACCACTAGAGCTAAGGTTAAGACAGATTTCAGAAAGAAATGTTGGGTACATAGTGATTCAAAGGCTATGGGGTAGTGTCATTACTAATGTGTCACGGCGAAGTGGAAAAAATCAATGATACACGACCAAATCCATGGCCAAGACATCAAGGATTGCTCACTGCATCACCTAGACACGCTTCACGACAAAAAGGGGTACGGTAAGGCATGGGATAATTTAATGGGTGAAAAGAAAAAGAAACAAATAATCTTAGCTTAAAACCAAGTTGCCATCGCTCAACCGTTCATTCAAGGTTCATCATTCTGTTACAGACATAGGATCATAATACGTCACGGGAACACACCATTTAAATATTTTTCTTTCTTGAATCGATGGTGTCTTTGACTATCTTCCAATCTTCGAATGTGATCGACGAGTATTCTCGATGCTAATTTCTTTCATTCACCTAGTGCTTACAATATTCCGCACTTTTATCAACAAAGACTATTACGCGTTTTCATTATCCACCTTTTTTTTTAAATCCCCCCACTTGAGATGACATAAGGAGATTGTGGAAAACTAGAAGGGGGGTTGAATAGTTTTGCCAACTAAAAACTCGTTTTAAACTATTTAGATCGACTTATGTCAATCTATTTGGATGTGTGTTCGATGTTGATAAACAAACATATAGAAGTATAAGTATGTAATGAAAAGATAAGAGTAAGAAGCACAAAACCACAACGCGAGTATTTATAGTGGTTCGGCTACACGGACACCTTCCTTGCCCTACTCCACTCCTCGAGTCACCTACTCGAGAGTTCGTAATCACTACACAACACCGACTCCTTATGGTGGAGAAACCTTCACAACGTTACCTACTCTTTTTCCGGTACTAGGCTAACTACCGGGTTCTTTCACTCCAAGGTGAACCACACCTACCACAACGTCGCCTACCCTTTATCCGGTACTAGGCTAAATATCGAGTTCCATTACGATGGAGGAACTACTACCCAACACTACACCAATCACCTAACCCCAAAGGATATCAACTCCTTATTACAACATCATCAAGGATATCAATAACCTTGGATCCAATACTAATCTATCTTGTACATCGAAACACACCATATCGAATGTACATCTTAGGCACCTTTCACTAATGCCTATGACTATATCTTCAAGACACCTTTCACTAATGTCTTGTGACTTGACTTCTAGGAACCCTTCACTAATGGCTACAATATGGACGATCGACACCTTTCGCTAATGTCTTCGTCTTGACACTTGAGACATCTTTCACTAATGTATTCAACACTACACTTCTTAGAAGAAAGAAAAGAACCATCAACAAGAGGACTTCAGTAGTCTTGATGATGAGGAAGTATGGCAACTCATGGACTTGAGCTTGCTTGACTTCAAATGTGGTGATCTCGCCTTTAAGAGAAACCTAGAGGATCACACAAAAACAAAACTACAAACATAGATCACTTGGATCTGGGGTTAGAGACTTTTTAACTCAAAGAGAAAGTATGTGAGAAAGGGTTGAGAAACAATGAAGAAATGGCTCACTATTTATAGAGAGAAAATGCTTACTATTCCCCGGATCCCACGGTTCCCTCCCACAAGGGATCCGTCAAGCGTAAAGCTAGGGATCCGTGGGACGCTCCTCTTTGCCCATGGGTATTTTGGTTATGGGTCATGGGTCATGGGTTATGGGTTGATCCATGGGTCTCTTATTAGATACAATGTATCTCATGAGTGCAATACACCTAGTCAAATGGGTATGGGTCAATACCATGGGTTATGGATATTATCCATATATGACATAAGCATGATGTCATGCAATGGGTTATGGGTCAAGCTCCATGGATATGAGTCATGGACTTTGGGTTGTACCCAACTACATTCAATGTATTTGGTCAATGGGTTATGATACTTAAGTTTCTACCCATTTATATTACCAAATATGCTACATACTAGTTATGTGTATATTTTACCCAAATATGTAAACACTAGTTGTTGTACATATGTAATACTAAATCATAAAATCACTTATACTTGTTTTAGTGTTTTATGTGAGAACGTAAGTGTGTTAGAAACTATTAGCTCAAACCATTTACGTATTTTATTTGTTACATTAAAATGATTTTACTTTTGTTATCGACAAAATATTAGAAGATCGTAAAATATAAATAAACTTTTTACGACTTATTTGTATTAACAATCTCCCATTTTGTTGATGACAAAACATATTATGATGAGTGCGTATTCACTCATCATTTTAGGTCAATCTGTGAGATATGTATTATACAAAAATCATCTAAAACACTCCGATATGCATCAAAATACTAAAAATATCTCAAAATTGTGTTTTATATGTTTAGGATGCAAAATGTCTAAAATCGGATGAAAACGAACAAAGTTTGCACAATTGGCGCTTTAAAAACACTCGGTCCCCGACTTTCAAAAATTGATGAAATAGTCCCCGAGCAGATTTTAAAAGAAAAGTCACCAAAGGTCCTTTTGAAATCATAAGTTGTCATAATTAGTCCTTTGGTGAAAAATTTCAAAAGTTTGAGAAATTACAGTTTTGATCCCTGGATTTTTAAATTTGTCAAGTTTAGTCCTCAGGTTTCACAATATGACAGATTTGGTCCCTTGTGACAATCATGACTCTCACATGTTTGACCCTTGGATCAATTTTCAGAAATACATGAGTGGTCCTTGGATTTTCGGATGTTACACTTTTGGTCCTTAAAAGTATTACATGGTTCTTTATCTACATCCTAAGTCCAAGTATTTTACCATGGCCCAAAAATAACAACAAACCCAACCCTCCAAATAAACTTCTCCTTCCCTCTTTTCCGCCCAAGCAACCTCGAACCCAAGAAACCACAGTTCCCAAACCTCCTTTTCCTCTCCCCAAACACTCAACCTTCCACCTCTCTTTACCCGCCTACACCACACCCCAAAACCACCTTCACATCTTTGTCCAGTTACACCCAAATCCCAATCCCACTACCAATCTCCCCCTCCTCCAACTCAAAGAATCCTTGGCTCTAAAAGATCGGTGGATGGCTAAGATTAGTGCTCTATGGTACCTACTATATGGACGGCCAAGATTGACTCAAGAAAGCACAGGATGGATTTTACTTGGTTTGCACACAAAAGAAACACAAGATTTGAAGACTTGAAGACCTTAGTTTAGTATAAATAGAGACTTTGTAAGCCGTTGAATGGCACCCTAGTTTTAATTTCAAAAACCGGTTTAGTTTTTTACTTTGTAGTCTGTTTTATTAATGAAAATTCCTTTTATCAATCTCTATAATGTTATAGTTACTTTATTTATTCAACTCTTGCATTAAGTTATCGACTTAAGTGTTTCTTAGAAATCAAATTTAAGACAAAAGAAAGGAAATGGTGTCAAAACAGTTTGGTGTGGGGTGTTTGGGTCAAGTCATCAAATGGTTAAAGTCCACTTTTACCCGTTTGACCCACCTAGTCAAACTCCTTTAGGTGTTATAGGATAGTCACAGTAGTTTGAAATTGTTTGCATAAGTTTAGTTAAGAGTTGGTAAAAAAAGTTTGTCTTACCAAATTGTACAAGAACAGCAGTTAGGCCTGCTGCTCATGGGCCATTAATAGCTTATTTGTTCTACAAAAATTTCAAAAAAAAACTTGTTTTCTTAAGTCTTTGAAGTCCAAACTCAATGTGTTTGTAGCTTGTTTGCATAAAAGATCGTGTTAGCCTAGTGAGATTGAACCTTGTAATCATCCTTACACTTATTTTTGGATTTGTCTCACTATAAACGACCAATGACCACTTTTGAACGAATTATTTATAAGTCGTTCAAAGGTTAATCTTGCACCCAAATCGCTTTTAATGAATCTCGGTTGTGCTAACCATGATTTTGTAGCTTGTTCTCACTTTGGAGGCTCATTTTTTAGCTTAAAATAAGCTTGAACAGGTCTCCCTAGGCTGCTGTTTTGCAGCCTGCAACATCAGCTCAACAGGTCACATCCTTTGATTATTTAGCTTATTCATAATGCTTATTAGATGATTTAGGTGGTAAGTAGTTCATTAGAGTGGTTTAATGATAGCTTAATCTTAGGACTCCCTAGTCTTGTGTCACAACAAAAACTGCTCATTAGCTAAATAGGGTGTTTGTTTGGTTCAGTTGTGGACTGGTTCACATAAGCACACCCAACTGCTCATTCCCATTAGTACTTAGGATCACCTTCGCTTTTAGAACTCCCTAGCTTCATTTAGACTTAGCTTGGTATAAGGTAGCTTGTCCCATTTTCATCTCTAGCCTAGCTTCTTGTTTGTATAGCTTATTTGTGCAATTCATTAGCTAAAAAGGGTGCTTGTTTTAGATCCATCAAAACAACTTGTCCAAAAGCAGTTAAGATATAAGTCGCTTCTGACTTATTCCCAAGGTTTTCATAAGTAAAGTTTTTGTAAAAGTGCTCAATTTGGTTGCATCTTGAAGATTTGAAAAGAAAAGAAAAAAAAAGTTTTCAAAAGTGGGAGCCAAGGGATTCGAACCCACGGTCTCCACACTCAAGCCTCAACACACAACACCTTCACCAATGCGCCTGGGACTTGTCTCAATTGTTTTGCACAATCAATTCATTTAACCCCTATAAACAGCTTTTGCTTATTAGCCATCTTTAGCTTAATTGTAGCTTATTTCATAAAGCAACTGCCATTTTTCTATTTTTCCTAGAATCTAGCAATACTTAAAGTAGTTTTGTGAAATTTTGATTTTTCTTAAATAGTTTAGTATTTTAATCATTTAATTAGAGTAAAATAGTTTTTAATTCGTAGTAATTAATTTAAAAGTCGAAAAAATATTCCGCTTTTTCCTAAAATTATTTTTAGTCGAATAGATCGTAGGAAAATTGGTTTCACACCCGTAGCCCTTAAATTGCAAAACTTTTACGTTTATGGCTCGGGTTGTTTTACCGTTTTTACGTTTTTGCGTTTTTGCACCATAGGACTTAGTGTAGCTTAATTTTATCATTTCTTAGGCTTAGTAGTAGTTAGTTTGTAGTTTATTAGGGTTCCCTTGCCTTAATTACTTTCCCGTTAATCAATTTGTAGAATACGTAATCAATCCAAAAAATCATTAAAAACCAATTCAAGTTCAAATCACGAAACTCAACGAATCCTTCCATTCACACCTCGTTGGGACACGACCCGGGAAATCACTTTTCCGGTATCACTTTTATCACATTCGTGAGGTTTGGCACGTTAACCCTTTTCCTAAAAGGTTGATTTGTCGAATTTTACGGTTATTTTGATATACGTTGATATTGTGTTTTTCACCACTCACTTCACAACGAATCAAATTTTGGCGCCATGCGGGAGGTGTGTTGCGACAATATCGTGAAGTTTTGCGATTAGTGACTTGAAGAACCTTCCTCGTGAAGTTATTGTTTTTATAAAATTACAAAATACAAAAATATTTTTCTTTTCTTTGTATATATATGTAAAAGATTAAAATACAAAAGATTTTTCCTTGTTGTTTTAAATAAATAGAAGACACAATCAATATAACATTCTTAATCGAGGTTTTATCATTATAAGTTCCCGAACCAAAGATTTAAAACTTGCCTTTGTGTCGCTCGTGTTTTGGTTTACTTTTATCGGTTTAACAAACTGTGTGAGGGTATAAGGACGGCCCGACATTAAATTGCGGTTTGAAAAGAGACGGGTTTTAATAAGCTTCACACGACCTACAAAGTCTCTCCGCTCCTTTGTGCGTTTTACTTGATAGAAGTGATCATTTCACGTGGGATTATTGGTTTAAGTTCACCGTTGTTTTGCCTCGGTCTTGTTTTAATTGAAAGTGTTGTTTTGGAAGTGCATGCACTGCTCTTCTAGATCATTGAGCCCTTTTTCGTGATCTAGTAGAAATTCCTAGAAGACGTTCTCCTAGACGTCTCGCCCGAATAGTCGAACCCGAGATTCGTACTATTCCACACAACAATATGGCGACGAACGAACTATGGCGAGATGCTCCAAGCACCCACCGAGGGTTATGGAGATGCCATTGTTTTACCACCAATCAATCCTCGATCACTTTGAATTGAAGACGATTTGATCCAACTTGTGTCTGAATCAATTCCACGGGTTTGATCGAGAAGACCCAGATGCACACATCCGTTGGTTTAACAAGTTAACCTCAACTATCAATTACAAGGATGTGCCACAAAAGTGATCAAATTGATGCTCTTTCCGTTCTCACTGAGGGGCAGCCGGTTTGGTGGAAAAGAACCCCTCGATCCATCGAAACTTGGGAGGATCTTGTTCAAAAGTTTGTCAATTATTTCTTTCCTCCATCAAAGACGACTAATCTTAAAATGAAATTTCGGATTTCGTCAAAACTTCGATGAAAACTTTGAGAGGCATGGGAGAGATTCAAAGATCTCCTCGTGAAATGCCCCATCATGAATTCACGGAGCTTCAACAAGTTAATATCTTTTATAATGGGTTGAACGGTAACGATCAAGATTCTTTGAACGCAGCCACGGTGGCAATATCTTGAATCGTAAGCCTAAAGATGTGATTGAGATTTGCGAAATAAAATCAAAGTTCCTATTTCTGCAACAAAGCAAATATTCGAACACTCGCTTCTTCATCCGGTAACTCTTCCGAGTTAGCCGCTCCGTTAGCCGCTCTAACGGACGTCATCCGTTGTATGATGAAAGAGGTGAAGGAAATCAAAAGCGAAATTCATAAACCGGAACCAATAAAAGCCGTGAACAAGGTGTGTGAAACTTGTAGTGGTCCACACGCGTATTATGATTGTCCAAAGAACCGATGCTCCCTTTTACCAAGCTCCCGTAGCTTCGTAAACCACAATCAATACCGACCACAAGTGATCCTCAATACTGCACCTAGCGGTATGACACCACCGGTTTTCCTTCCGTGCAAAACCATGGCAATCGTAATCGTTTTGTTCCAAATCAAGGACAAAATTTCAATAACTCTCAAAATTTCAATCGAACCGAACAATTTCAACCAATCATATCAAGCTCCAATCGAAAGTTATCAACAACCTTCTCAAGCTCCCATACCAAATGACTTCATGAAAATTACCGAGTCAAGCATATGTTCAATGCAAACTCGGATCAATAACATGAGGTTGAGCTAAAAAGGAAATTGATACCACAATGTCTCGGCAGACAAATGAGTTGAAGAGTATGATGAGCGGTTTCATGAACATGAATATGAACAAAGCTTCATCATCTTCGGGAGGACTCCCAAGCAATACTGCTCCTAATCCTAATGCCGAGTTGAAAGCCGTCACCACTCGTAGTGGTAAGACGCACAATGGACCTTCGACTCCAATGCCTCCTCCACCGGAGCAATGAGTCAAGTTACTGAAGGATACAACGGACAAGGTGCATTTCAAGCCCACGGTATCAAGACACGTCCCACCTTCGGTAGTCCAAGCTTTAATTCCGAACCCGAAGTTCGAAGACAAATTCGAGCCGAAATGACTTCCGTCCGGCTCAAAAGTCTAGTCAACTTCCTTACCCATCAAGAATGAATGATGAGAAGCTCAAAGACAAAACAAAGAGCAAATGGAAAAATTTTCCAAATTTTCAACGAACTACACTTTGATATAAGCTTCGTTGATGCTCTCGCTCTAATGCCTAAATTTGCATCCACGCTAAAGGCTTACTCACCAACAAAGATAAGCTATCGAGATGGCTAAAACTCCTCTCAATGAGCAATGCTCACGGTCATTCTCAAGAAGCTTCCCAAAAGCTTGAAGACCCCGCGTTTTTAATCCGTGTGATTTCTTGGGGATGGTTCAATGCTCCGCCTTGGCCGATCTTGGCGCTAGCATTAACCTCATGCCACTCTCGATGGAACAAATTGTCTCTTCCTAAACTCACACCCACTTGTATGACACTCGAGCTAGCGGACCGCACTCCAAACTCGTCCGCTGGGATAGCCGAGGATGTCGTGGTGAAAGTAGGAAAGTTTCACTTTCCTACCGACTTTGTTGTGGTAGACTTTGATGCGATCCTAGAGTTCCCTCATCTTGGGAGAGCTTTTTGAGAACGAGTCGTGCTCTAATCGATGTATTTGTTTGAAGAGTTGACCATACGGGTTGACAACGAAGAACTCGCGTTTAATATCAACCAGAACTCCAGACCTCTATACAAACAAAGTGTTGCCACAATTGATCAAAAATCTGAAAGAATCAATGCAACACTCTCAAATTTCACAGTTAAGAGGAGTCATGAAAAACATGCTGAGCTAAAAGCTTTGAAAATCAACCCTGGTTCAAACAAATGGTTTGAAGGTTGTACCAAGGAAGTACAGAGTGTTCTTGATGATGATGATCTAGAATCGGAGACTTTATCGGAAGTGGTGGAAACTGCTAGCTCTAAGAGCACACCACTTGTCCCACCTCCGGAATCAGTTTATCGCATCGAGTTTGTTAACTCTGTGAATGAAACCAAACTCTCCTCGGTTTCATCTGGATTGGATGATGATGTTTGTGATCCAATGGGAGACATTCTTCCCATTGAAGAATTGCTCAACAAGAATCCATCATCCTCTAGTCTTATTCCCGACTCTTCCATCCCTTCTCTCACTCCTGATGAGGAAGATGACAACTTTTGGAATGAAGTCGATGCATTTCTTAGTGATGAGTCAATTCCAACGGGAATTGATAACACTTACTTTGATCCGGAGGGAGACATCCTTTTTCTGGAAAGTTTGTTGATTGAAGAACCATTTCCCACCCTCCCTCCCGGACATCTTCTTGACAATCACCATCTAAGCTTCAAGTTTAAGCTTAAAATGTCAAACCGGTGATTTGCTTCTCTCTGTGAGGAATGGACATGCATTCTCATGTACGTCTTTATTCCATTCTTCACGATGGTGTGGTTGCTCTTTCCTTTTCTCTTTCGGAATGAGGACACCATCTTTGACCCGGTATCATCCTTTATAGTTTCTACTTTTAACAATACCGCGGTTGTATCTCGTCGGTGTGGAACTTTCGATGTTCATATGTTTATTAACACCGTGAACGAAAGTCCGATCGAGATTGGTTTTCCACGTTGCTTCCCAAGAACAAATGAATGCGGGTCGAGTCAAGCTAGCGACTGGGAATCAAAAAAGAGCATGCCATATGGGTTTTCACCATATTTCGATTTCTTTCTACTTTCTACCACCCTAGTGTGGGGATTTGCCCCACATGTTGTGTATTAAAAAAAAAAAAAAAAAAAAAACCTTTAAAATAATGGCCGTAGTATTTCCTTTTACGTTCTCGGTTTTGGCATAACCGCGGTACTTTGAATATTGAGGCAATATTCATTTCTAGTTTGGGGAATTCTCGCGAATTTTATCATGTATTATCCACCCAATTCCCCATTTTGGCCAAAATTTTTTTTTGGAGTAAGTGTTTTACACTTTCTCATTTGGTTATCGATCCGCCATGTCTAATAAGACTAAAGGATTGGCTAATCCAGAGCAAACGACTCTTGGTAAAGATATCTCAAATCCGTTGACGCTTGCAATTTGCCCAAAATTGTATGGTATTCACTCACCATATCCTAAAAAGTAAAGAGTTGGCTAGCCCGCAAGTTTATGGCTTGTGGTAAAGGCGATGGAAAAACCATAATTGGTAATCGACTCACCAAAGATAATATTGATAATTTATCTAAGAGTTGGCTAGTCCGAAGCAAACGGCTTCGGTAAAGACAAATCAAAACCGTTGAAAGTCGGTGGTTTGCTCAAAATCACATGGTTATCGGTGTACCATGGTTCTTACTTGAACCGAAACATTTGGCTACTCCGAAGTAATGGCTTTTGGTAAAGAGACTCGAATCCATTAAGTTTTCTCAAAAGATTGCTAGGGACTAGCAATGTTTTAGTGTGGGGATTTGATGAGTGCGTATTCACTCATCATTTTAGGTCAAAACTGAATCAAAAACATCTAAAACACTCGATATGCATCAAAATACTAAAAATATCTCAAAATTGTGTTTTATATGTTTCGGATGCAAAATGTCTAAAATCAAATGAAAACGAACAAAGTTTGCACAATTGGCGCTTTCGGTCCCAGACTTTCAAAATTGATGAAATAGTCCCCGAGCGTATTTTAAAAGAAAAGTCACCAAAGGTCCTTTTGAAATCATAAGTTGTCATAATTAGTCCTTTGGTGAAAAATTTCAAAAGTTTGAGAAATTACAGCTTTGATCCTCGGATTTTAAATTTGTCAAGTTTAGTCCTCGTGTTTCACAATATGATGATTTGGTCCCTTGTGACAATCATGACTCTCACATGTTTGACCCTTGGATCAATTTTCGAAATACATGAGTGGTCCTTGGATTTTCGGATGTTACACTTTTGGTCCTTAAAAGTATTACATGGTTCTTTATCTACATCCTAAGTCCAAGTATTTTACCATGGCCCAAAATAAACAAAACCCAACCCTCTGTCTTCTCCTTCCCTCTCTTTCCGCCCAAGACAACCCCGAACCCAAGAAACCACAGACCCCAAACCTCCTTTTCCTCTCCCCAAACACTCAACCTTCCCTCTCTCTTTTACCCAATCTACACCACACCCCAAACCCACCTTCACATCTTTGTCCGGTTACACCCAAATCCCAATCCCACTACCAATCTCCCCCCTCCTCCAACTCAGCAATCCTTGGCTCTAAAAGATCAGTGGATGGCTAAGATTAGTGCTCTATGGTACCTACTATATGGACGGCCAAGATTGACTCAAGAAAGCACAGAGGATGGATTTTACTTGGCTGCTCACACAAAAGAAACACAAGATTTGAAGACTTGAAGACCTTAGTTTAGTATAAATAGAGACTTTGTAAGCCAGTGAATGGCATCCCTAGTTTTAATTTCAAAAAAATCAGTTTTAGTTTTTTTACTTTGTAGTCTGTTTTTATTAATGAAAATTCCTTTTTATCAATCTCTATAATGTTATAGTTACTTTATTTATTCAACTCTTGCATTAAGTTATCAGCTTAAGTGTTTCTTAGAAATCAAATTTAAGACAAAAGAAAGGAAATGGTGTCAAAACAGTTTGGTACAGGGGTGTTTGGGTCAAGTCTGTCAAATGGTTAAAGTCCACTTTTTACCCGTTTGACCCACCTAGTCAAACTCCTTTAGGTGTTATAGGATAGTCACAGTAGTTTGAAATTGTTTGCATAAGTTTAGTTAAGAGTTGGTAAAAAAAGTTTGTCTTACCAAATTGTACAAGAACAGCAGTTAGGCCTGCTGCTCATGGGCCATTAATAGCTTATTTGTTCTACAAAAATTTCAAAAAAAAAAACTTGTTTTTCTTAAGTCTTTGAAGTCCAAACTCAATGTGTTTGTAGCTTGTTTGCATAAAAGATCGTGTTAGCCTAGTGAGATTGAACCTTGTAATCTGTCCTTACACTTATTTTTTGGATTTGTCTCACTATAAATGACTGACAACACTTTTGAGCAGCTTATTTATAAGTCGCTCGTTGTTAATCTTGCACCCAAATCGCTTTTAATGAATCTCATTGTGCTAACCATGATTTTGTAGCTTGTTCTCACTTTGAGGCTCATTTTTAGCTTAAAATAAGCTTGAACAGTCTCCCTAGGTCATTGCTTTTGCGACTGCAACATCGACTCAACAGTCACATCCTTTGATTATTTAGCTTATTCATAATGCTTATTAGATGATTTAGGTGGTAAGTAGTTCATTAGAGTGGTTTAATGATAGCTTAATCTTAGGACTCCTAGTCTTGTGTCACAACAAAAGCGCTCATTAGCTAAATAGGGTGTTTGTTTGGTTCATTGTGGATGGTTCACATAAGCACACCCAACCGCTCATTCCCATTAGTACTTAGGATCACCTTCGCCTTTTAGAACTCCCTAGCTTCATTTAGACTTAGCTTGGTATAAGGTAGCTTGTCCCATTTTCATCTCTAGCCTAGCTTCTTTGTTTGTATAGCTTATTTGTGCGATTCATTAGCTAAAAGGGGTGCTTGTTTTAGATCATCAAAACAACTTGTCCAAAACAGTTAAGATATAAGCTGTTTACAGCTTATTCCCAAGGTTTTCATAAGTAAAGTTTTTGTAAAATTGCTCAATTTGGTTGCATCTTGAAGATTTGAAAAGAAAAAGAAAAAAAAGGTTTTCAAAAGTGGGAGCCAAGGGATTCAACCTCGTCTCCACACTCAAGCCTCAACACACAACACCTTCACCAACTGCGCCTTGGGACTTGTCTCAATTGTTTTGCACAATCAATTCATTTAACCCCTATAAGCAGTTTTGCTTATTAGCCATCTTTAGCTTAATTGTAGCTTATTTCATAAAGCAACCTGCCATTTTTCTATTTTTCCTAGAATCTGCAATACTTAAAGTAGTTTTTGTGAAATTTTCAGATTTTTCTTAAATAGTTTAGTATTTTTAATCATTTAATTAGAGTAAAATAGTTTTTAATTCGTAGTAATTAATTTAAAAGTCGAAAAAATATTCCGCTTTTTCCTAAAATTATTTTTAGTCGAATAGATCGTAGGAAAATTGGTTTCACACCCGTAGCCCTTAAATTGCAAAACTTTTACGTTTATGGCTCGGGTTGTTTCCTGCTTTTACGTTTTGCACCATAGGACTTAGTGTAGCTTAATTTTATCATTTCTTAGGCTTAGTAGTAGTTAGTTTGTAGTTTATTAGGGTTCCCTTGCCTTAATTACTTTCCCGTTAATCAATTTGTAGAATACGTAATCAATCCAAAAAATCATTAAAAACCAATTCAAGTTCAAATCACGAAACTCAACGAATCCTTCCATTCACACCTCGTTGGGACACGACCCGGGGAAATCACTTTTCTGGTATCACTTTTATCACACCCGTGAGGTTTGTCACGTTAACCCTTTTCCTAAAAGGTTGATTTGTCGAATTTTACGGTTATTTTGATATACGTTGATATTGTGTTTTCACCACTCACTTCACAACGAATCACAGCCTCAAGCGAGGGAGGGATTGGTGGAGGCACATTTAAAGATGGCTCGACCAAGAATGATGGTGGTGGAAGAGAAGTGTCAACTTCCATATGGTTGGGTGGTTGACTTTGATTATTACTCATAATACAAATGGGATTATTTGATGGTGATGGCGAAAAGAAAGTCGGAGCTAGTGTTGACTCAACACCTTGATTTTGTACCATTATTCCTCCTAGTGAGGAGAATGTTGCCGGTGGAGGTGGATGAGATGGCCTAGGAGGCAAATCCTCTAAATTGTAGAGGTGTGATGATGATAGTGTAGTTGTGAATGAGATAGCTCTAGGAACCAATGGTGATGGTTTAGTGGAGATGGGATTGTTTGGCCTAGGAGGTATGGTGGTGTTTGGCATAGGTAGTTTTGTGGGTACTGTCCTTCTAGGATTGGTTTGATTGGTTGAGTTGGTGGAGGAGCAATCCTTGCATTTGTGGACTTGACCGGAGATGATTCGGTTGAAGAGATTTCATGTATAACACGAGCAATTTTCTTGGGTGGTTCTTTGGTGGATAAGTTGCTAGTTGGAGTTTTCCTCATGATGAGATGATTTCAAGAGGTTTGTAAAGGTTTCTAAGTGCTGAAAAGTGAGGATGATGACTTTAGAAGTCCTAACAATGTGGTTTATAAAGCAAGGGATTTGGCAAGTGGATTCAAGACTTAAGCCACTTAAGTTCATTGGAATGTGATGATTAACATGCACAAGAGTCAACTTCAGAGTTGTACTAGTCTAGGAACTCATTTAAGATGAGATGGAGTGTTCAAGTTAGCAAGATGAGCTTGAAATGATTGTTTTGGTGAGGGTTGACCTAAATATGTCATACAGATCCCACGGTTCCCTCTAGTGAGGGATCCGCCTAGGCTAAACCTAAGGATCCGTCTATCATCAGCTAAGAAAAGATAGCAATGATGTTTGAAAGGTCTAATGCCTATTTTTTCTTGTGTGTTTCAATTCATCTAAGTGTCTTAAATGAAGAGGTGCTTAAATACTTAAGGGTAATGAGTAATGTAGCTAATGATTGCCTTTTATGGAAGAAATTGGAACTTTCATGAGTACCAATGAATGAACAAAGATGACACTAAAATTTATGAAAGTGTCAAATGGAGCTAAATTATCCTATAGATCAGATAGTGACTTAGGATAATGTTTTGGAGAATATCCTAAAGGCTTAAGGTGGAAAAACTAGAAATTGATCAATTTTGAGGTAAGAATGATTATGATCAATTTTGTCATAATTGAAAGATTTCCAAGGCTAGATGTGAGAGATCATGTGAGAGATGATTAGTGAGCTTGAGAGCGGAAGAGTAATGGTTTTAAGTGGAACGATAGATCAACAAGCGTCTTGAGTGTGATCTAGATGAGTTATGTGTGAGTATGAAAGAACTACTTAGCTTGATAATTACTTAATTTTCCTTAAGGCACTATGTCTAACTTGATGTGAAGTGTTCTAAAGACATGTTTGAAGTACAATGATTGCAATTGCATTTTCTGTTTGCCGGATCCCACGGTTCCCTAAGAGTAGGGATCCGTCTAGCACAACTTTTGGGATCCGTCTATCTACTAAGCAGAACTTTTACTAAAGGTATGCAATCATTTTGACAATGCATTATATTCCAAGGTTAGTTTAAGAGGTTCTAACACTAAGATATCAAATGTAAGATGTTTTATTTCATGAAAGAAATTGGATTACATTGATAAAGCATGAGTACTAAGGATTGATCCTATTTGAAAAGACTACTAAGTTCCTTGAGCGTTTTCGCTAGAAGGATCATCAAATGGTTGATGAGTGTTGGTGGATTCAGGAATGAAGAACGTCTTCATGAGAGATGTGTTTAGCGGTTCCATCATCTTGTTCACAAGTACGTACAACGGACTTTGAAATTGAGGATGAAAATGCATGACGTTATGACAGAGGCGCCAAGAACATTCCACGCGGATGAGTTTATTC
This sequence comes from Chrysanthemum lavandulifolium, assembly GCA_022545495.1. Lineage (NCBI taxonomy): Eukaryota > Viridiplantae > Streptophyta > Magnoliopsida > Asterales > Asteraceae > Chrysanthemum > Chrysanthemum lavandulifolium. Next base: position 41,932,904 of record CM040239.1, on the reverse strand, counting down.
TTGAGCCTTGAAGATTTACAATTACCTTGCAAGAAGTAGGCGAGATTGTATGGTTGTTGTGTTAGCAAACAATACATTATGTGAGCACAACAAGCGGGAAGGATTTCTCGATTTCTAAGACTCCAAACATTTTCACGTAGGATGAGTGCAAGAGGTTTGTACTCTTCCGAATGTCCCGTAAAGATAATGTTTGATCGAGTAATATGGTCGAGCTTTGCATATTATGCGATTCAAATCCTCCGGGAGGGTATGTGTGAACAATATGGACTATTTTCTTCACGAAAGTTGAAGAGAGAATCAAGAGACCAATATTCGGTGAAGGCACATTGTCCATGATTTGGAATCCGGAGGATGTGAGCAAATTACCCAAGGGTTAAAACAAACTTTTGTTTTTTGATTTAAAACCAAAGAGATAGAGAGCGATCCTAGTTACGAATGAGTTTGACTTGACGGAAGAATTCCAATACAAACCTTGGACATATTTTCTCGTTAATTTCGAGAAGACATTCCAATCCTATGGTTTGGAAGGAGGTATTGATACCTTCTTCGTATTGTAGAGGAGTGTCAACAATACGTCCTTCGTGGAAGTGACGAGTTTCGAGATTATTGAACCCACAGACATAATTGTCAGGTGTGTTGGGCTCAAGGGAGATATTAGGAGTGTAGACGCTAGCGAGTGAAAAATCAAACTCATATTCATGCGATATAGCGGCTTTATAGAAAGAGAAGTTAGTAGATGTGACGACACGGTAAAACAATGATTACCTAACGCTTTTACAAGATGTTTATTAACAATGATATTTATCTTACTTAATGTTTGACATTCAAATAGAACATTTCTTTTAGGAAGAAAGTGGTTTCTATTTTGCATGAAAATCATATCCGTAGGACGGTTCCCACTGCCCTTCTATATGAATCCGGCTAGTATACTTGCCGATCCGGGTCTCAGAGTAATGTAAATGCATTTGATAAAACATAGGTTTTATGAGCTTTATACCAAGATATGTGTTTTAGCCTACATTTTCTTTTAGCATGCATACATGGCTTCTAATGTATCATGAAAGAATACGAAACATATAAATCAAAAGAAATGACAAACACATTATGATAATAATAACCTAGATAAACTAGAATATTAATAATATTTCATTTCAATGCTAAGAATCATACAAAGGATCGGGTATATGATCCCAATGTAGATTAACAACACAGTATATGTCTCGTATGAGAACTTCATCATAGGGAACACAAGAGCGATGAGTGTTAAGGCGATGAGCACGAGGGTGATGTAAACCATGTTGATGACGAACCTTCTTGGTTTTGGTTTGAGATGAGATGAGAGGAAGATGAAGTTTTGAATGAGAGGTAATTTTTGAAAGTGGAAGATTTTAAAAAGTGGGATTTGATAGAGTTGAATCGACGGATGGTTTATTTACGGGAAGGAGGAATTTTTAGATTTGTGTTTTGTTTTATTATTAGAAGGATATGATTTTTGGATTAAATGAAATTATACACAAGTTTTATAAACCACGACTTTAGACGAGAAAGTAACACGTATGTGAGAAAGGCCTCCTAATGAAGCTACATGTAATACATGTATATGCACAAAATATAATCATATAAAAACCTAAGTGATCATATCAAGCTAATGTCATTTAGAGATAAGTAGAAAGTCATACCTCTAGTGCACTTATGAATGTCTTTACAAATGACACAACAAATGTTAGTAGACAATTCCGGCTACTTTGTGTTTAAGATACCTTCTTAGGGAAGGTATTCTTGTTACCAAGCGATTCCTATGACTTGGTAGGTATGAGCTTTGACTAATCAACATGACAAAGAGGATTAGTGCAATTAAATGAAAAATAAATAATAAGAAAAATGTTGTCTTCTAATCAACATCCAAACAAAGAGTTTTAAAAAGCTTCTTTGTAGTTTTCAATTAACCATGGATCGTATCAAGTTTTTAAAGTACAATATACTTCAAGAAACTTGGTAACGAAGCTCTGATACCAATTGTGGGAAACTAGAAGGGGGGGTTGAATAGTTTTGCCAATTAAAAACTCGTTTTAAACTATTTAGATCGACTTATGTCAATCTATTTGGATGTGTGTTCGATGTTGATAAACAAACATACAGAAGTATAAGTATGTAATGAAAAGATAAGAGTAAGAAGCACAAAACCACAACGCGAGTATTTATAGTGGTTCGCCACAAGGACACCTTCCTTGCCCTACTCCACCGCCCGAGTCACCCACCGAGAGTTCATAATCACTACACAACACCGACTCCTTATGGTGGAGAAACCTTCAAACGTTGCCTACTCTTTTCCCGGACTAGGCTAACCACCGGTTCTTTCACCCAAGGTGAACCACACATACCACAACGCGCCACCCTTTATCCCAGATTAGGCTAAATACCGAGTTCCATTACAATGGAGGAACTACTACCCAACACTACACCAATCACCTAACCCCAAAGGAGATCAAGTCCTTATTACAACATCATCAAGGATATCAATACCATTGGATCCAATACTAATCTATCTTGTACATCGAAACATACCATATCGAATGTACATCTTAGGCACCTTTCACTAATGCCTATGACTAGATCTTCAAGACACCTTTCACTAATGTCTTGTGACTTGACTTCTAGGCACCCTTCACTAATGCCTACAATACGGACGATCGACACCTTTCACTAATGTCTTCGTCTTGACAATTGAGACATCTTTCACTAATGTCTTCAACAATACACTTCTTAGAAGAAAGAAAAGAACCATCAACAAGAGGACTTCAATAGTCTTGATGATGTGGACGTATGGCAACTCATGGACTTGAGCTTGCTTGACTTCAAATGTGGTGATCTCGCCTTTAAGAGGAACCTAGAGGATCACACAAAAACAAAACTACAAACATAGATCACTTGGATCTGGGGTTAGAGAGTTTTTAACTCAAAGAGAAAGTATGTGAGAAAGGGTTGAGAAACAATGAAGAAATGGCTCACTATTTATAGAGAGAAAATGCCATCGCCCCTGATCCCATGGATCCCTCCCACAAGGGATCCGCTCTAGCGAAAACTAGGGATCCGTGGACGCCCTCTTCGCCCATGGGTATTTTGGTTATGGGTCATGGGTTATGGGTTGATCCATGGGTCTCTTTATTAGATACAATGTATCTCATGAGTGCAATGCACCTAGTCAAATGGGTATGGGTCAATACCATGGGTTATGGATATTATCCATATATGATATAAGCATGATGTCATTTAATGGGTTATGGGTCAAGCTCCATGGATATGGGTCATGGACTTTGGGTTGTACCCAACTACATTTAATGTATTTGGTCAATGGGTTATGATACTTAAGTTTCTACCCATTTATATTAGCCAATATACTACATACTAGTTATGTGTATATTTTACCCAAATATGTAAACACTAGTTGTTGTACATATGTAATACTAAATCATAAAATCACTTATACTTGTTTTAGTGTTTTATTGAGAACGTAAGTGTGTTAGAAACTATTAGCTCAAACCATTTACGTATTTTATTTGTTTCGTTAAAATGATTTTACGTTTGTTATCGACAAAATATTAAAAGATCGTAAAATATAAATAAACGTTTTTACGGCTTATTTGTATTAACAGAGATAATTGGGGGATCTTTAATGATCTTCAACAAGATGAAGTTGATTTGGTACGCCTTCCGAAACTTTTACTCAAACCTCGAACAAGGGCGGACAATGACTCCAAGATCAAAAGATAAGATTACACGGTAGGCTAAGGTGTAAAGGTGTAAAAAAAATAAGGGTAAGAAGATGAAATGATAGGCTCAAATAGGTTTAACTAGGGGTATTTTGCACTAAAGGAGAGTGCAACAAAAAGGGTTAACACGTAGGTCGAAAAGTCAATGTGACTAATCGATAAACACACACAAGTAAACAATATATGCTATTTGGGTTTAATCCTAAAACATTTGCTTTTTCAAATTTCCTCTTCCAAATGCACCAAGCTAACTTGACACACTACTCGTCTATGGTCTCGAAGTGATGTAAAAGCCAAGTTCTAAAGTTTACAATACTATCGGCACACTCAATATTTGGTAGATTTGGGTATAATGGGGGAAACGGAAAGGCTAGATCTCACCAATGACAATAAGGGTTATAGTGTGCTCGGCTATTATGTAATTCTAGATTGGTGAAAAATATGACAAAAAATTTCAAATAGCTTAAAATTTTAAAACCAACTAGAAAATTAGGGCAAGTAAGCTAAGTAATCATACACTTCATTTCTATTCCTATCGCCCCACTTGAAGTGTACAAATTCCCATTTGTATGAAAAAAAGGAAAAAATAGAAATGAAAAATAACCGAATAAGAAATAAACTCCCCTCTCAAATGCTTGCCTAGATATCTCACTAAAGGTTGAAGGTGGGTCACGAGGTTGCTAATGCGTATCATTTCCGATGACGACGCCTTAACTAATATGTTGTCAAAAATTTTCCTGCTGCTTCACAGGTTACGGCGTAACTGACCCAAAGGGTTATGCCGTAATTCGCATCACAGAATCAAAACCTGCACAGAATACATAGGAAAATTTTGTACCTATCGGTACAATAGATTATCAAACACATAAATATCCTACTTATTAAGTTATTACAGACATATGTTTGAAATTGTTTTAGAAATTGTTCAACAAACAGGGTAATCAAACATCCCTGTGGATATCATGGTCCATGGAGTGAAACTGAGTTGGGTTGAATGGGGTGCTTGTGGTGCTACCAGAGTGGCTCGATTCGCATAAATGCCACTCCCTGCTGGATGCCAATGTCGGGGATGTCGGGCTGGTACACATATCCCGGACCATGCCATCGAGGATGGCTCAGGTGCATGCTCTGGAGCATTTGGCTTGTAAGATCCGTGACCCAATGAAGAAATCTCACATGTACCGCCGCACCGATCCATTGTACCTACAAAACCCTCAAACTGGTTACTCAGACCATATAAACCCACCCCGATTCTATCAATCTTCTCTTTGAAGTGGGTAGACATCCCCTCGATCCGCTCATCGATCATCTGTAACCTATCCCCAACATTAATGTGTGCCCTACGTCGACCCCTAGGCTACGTTCCTCAACATCCTCTTGGGCACCACCAGCACCACTACCTTCCCTGACTTCTCTCCTCGGGGAAATCCCAGCTAACTCAATCACTCCATACATATCTTGGGTGCAAATCCCAAATTCTACTAGCTTATTCAACCCAATCAAGCTAGTTTCCTTCCCACGGATAGCCAAGCCAACGCCTCATCATCAAGTCATAACCTCGCCAACCTACCAATAAAATGAGCTCCTCGAATTGACTCTTCCCAAGAAACCCTTAGCTCCACCGCCCATGAAGCACACCAAATAATGGGGGACATCAATGATTTCCGTCCATCCCCTAAGAGGTACAAATCGTCCATGGTCATCTTCTCTTTGCGCAGTGCCTTGCCCTTATAGAGCAAGCAAGGAGTCGGTGTACCGTATTTAATCAGGTTCCTTACCATGTGTAAGTGGAGGTCGCCCTCGAGTTGTACCCGGTCACATCGGAAATTCGGTTGAAATAGGTGGCGGGATCATAGTCTTTGGGACTATGCCTCCAACAAGTATTGTAAAACATTTGGAAGGCTTCAGAATCCATCTCTTCCCGAGTGTACAAACCCATTCTTTCAGTAAAATCCCTCAAAGTTAACTGCCTTCTTTCACCTCCCAGCTGAAAATGCAAAGAAACCTGATTATCATTCTCGATTTCACTTATGAACTCAACTGTAGCAAGAAACACCCGAACATATTCCGGAATAACTGGCTCGGTGATCCGAAAGATCCTTAACTAAGCATTGCAAGTGAAATCCCCATGAGCACGTACTTGATCTTGCAAAATTTTCTCGCCTTCCTCCCACTTCTATTCGCAATCCCATCAAACGCCTCAAATCCAAGGCTTCGGCTGACTAATGTCTTTTCTTTTCAACATTGCATAATCATCAAGACATAGTTGCCTAATCCTTCATCTTCAAATGCAGAAACCTAACCCACTCACGGGTTGGGGATGGGTCTTCATCAGAAACAAACATCGCTTAGGAAATGACCCTATCGATGTATTAGTTACGGCATAACCACATTATAGGTTACGCCATAATTAAATTACGCAATAGTTACGGCGTAACATATCCCACAGGTTACGCCGTAACTTTCCCTAGAAACTTCAGCACAGCAGATGGTTACAATTAGCAATAGATTACGCCGGAACCATCAATTTTATCCAAGTGGTAAAAAGAATCAATAATTTTTTAACCTATTAGTGCTGAGGGACCGCGCCTAAACCATTAAGTTTGCGTTTGACCCAAAACCTTTTTAAACTAAGTCAAAACATCCCAAACGACCCATAATGTTATGACATGAATCAAAATAACATGGGGAATTCATTATAATTATTAATTTATCAAACCAATAGCAATAAAATAATAAAACAAGCAAGATCCCCAAAATATTAAAATATAAACCCCAATTGAATAATCGGAAGAAACGAATCAAAAAGAGTAGCAATAGATCTTACCGTCCATGGTTTGAGTGATGAAATGAAGAAATCTTGACGGAAAATTTTGGGGAGAAAATTTTACTGTTGTGGTAGGCGGTGAAAAGTGTTTATGTAAAACCTAGTTTTTCATCCGAATAAGGGTTTTATACCGCCAGATGTTACTTAATGCATTAGATAAAGAGTTACGCCAGTAACTCAAATTTTTAGTGATTAAAATTTTGTTATTGTTAATGGTTACGTCAGAATTTTAATAGAGGTTACGCCAGAATCGAATTTTTAATTAAAGCTTTAATTTTTAGAATTCTTATAATTATTTATGATTACGTCGTAACTTTAACAGAGGTTACGCCGTAACTAATAGCTTCAAAGAACAAATGTTTACTATTGCATTATGAGATTGAGATACATACCTTGGTTTGGACGTGCTCAATTCTCTTATTTAGGTAAATATGATATACCTTAGATCTTTCATTAACTGCTCCCCGGCAACGGCGCCAAAAAGCTGATGTGCTATTTCATCCTGCTTTTAATATTTATAAAACTTAGACAACTTAGGATAAACATATACTAATGGGCAGAGAACCCGATCAGATGTAGTAAAGCCTTAGGTAAATCCGAGTATCGTCCCAAGAGAGCTGTGACCTTGAAAGAACTAAGATGATTAGAAATGATATTTATAATATATTGGTATGATAAGATTGTAATAATTCATCGAAATGCTATAGTTATTCTAAACACATAGACACCAGAATTTTAGGATAAAGAGATAGATAAGCGAAGCTTAATGAAAAATACAAATATGAATTGATTCTTGATATAAAGATTCTATATAGTGGTTAATTATCACCAGACTTCTTTAATCAAATCGTCATGGCCTATGGTTCTTAGATTCCTCACCAAGATGAAAAGGTCACCCGGGATCATTCGGCAACCTAATAGCAGTCATTAAAGGCCAAATCTACTAGATCTAGTCTATGGAAACCCGACCGTTAGGAACTTAGATTTCCCCTAACCTCTTAAATACCTCCACTTGATAGGTGATCATTTGGTCAGTTCGCACGCGAAGAGTTGTTGTACTATGGCCAATTCCTCCTATACTTCGCAACCTATTAGACTGAGGTCAGTTGGTCATATCTCCCAGCCCTTTAGATACTAACAAGCTTATAATATTATCGAGACTAGCGATCTATGAAAAGACTAGTAAATGTCTATAAAGAAATAAAGAGGAGATCAATTAACATAAATGCAAACTTCAATTAATAACATGAATTCATAGTATAAACCCTAGAAAAATATAAAAGGAATTCAAACTCAAATACAACTGAAATCGTAGATGAGAACTTCGTTATTCAATGCTCCTAAACCATGCTTCTTCTTCTGTGTTTGATCTCCCCAAACCATAGAAGGTTTGGGAAAGGAGAGATGCTTAAAACTGATGAAATCTTCGACTATTTATAGGCTCGGATACTAGTTACGATTTTATTAAGCAGTTACGTCGTAACTCTTCAAATCTTGTGCTTATCCATGGTTACGGCGTAACCCTGGCTAGGGATACGCCGTAGTCTTCATAAATCATATGCATTTCTTCTATTACGGCGTAACTTAAGCTGATGGTTACGCCATAGTCTTTGTAAATTTGATGTTTATCCGTTGTTACGGCGTAACCTTAGCTGAGGGTTATGCCATATCTCTTGTCAAGTGAGCATAATGTTTAGTAGTCATGTTACGGCGTAATTATATTCTTTTGTTACGTCGTAATCTTCATATTTATTATTACGCCATAACTTCATCACTTGGTTACGCCGTAGTTAAGAGAATAGTCATCTTTTGGGCTTGGAAATGTCCATTCACTGCTTCCTTGCATAAAATAGGTCCTTAAGTGAAATAATAAGGAATAAGGATGTTTTCACTAGTATTTTACTCATAATGTGATGATAAAGGGGGAAATTAACGCTTAGAATATTAGGATAATTTGATGCTATCATCGATCTCATCCTTGAATCTAACTATCCCTAACGACGGATCATAAGTCATCTCTTGTTTTCTATGAAGGGCTTTCCTAGAACTACACGGGACAAGCTAAGATCTATAGCCGCATTTAATATCCTCCACAATCACGAAACCGTAAGGTACGTGAAGCTACCTACATAGACGGGCAATCCCTTAATTCTACCAAGGAAATTACAACTAACTCTAGGATCATTGAGGTCTGGCCTATTTAGGATAGGTTTTTTCATCACCAAATTATAGTATGTGCTAGTCATGATGTTTATTGGGGACTTGCGATCAATGTAGGCCTTTGCCACGAAAATATTTCCTATGCAACATGGTATGTTGAGATTTCTAGGATTTCCAAAGGTGATTCGTGGGCATCTCCTAACATACATGTGACGAAGGTCGTGCACTAGGTGTGGGTGGCATGAAATTTCCTCTTCTATAGGAAAGATATTGAAGTATTCATCACCTACTTCGTCTATTTCGTTGGTTGATTCATCCTTAGGGGTCTCACAAACCTCAAGTACCATCTCATGGTTTGCTTCATCACTATCCCAATTTGGTTTCACTAGGGTGATGGCATTGACGAAGTGAACATGCTTGATGAAGATGGATCCCTAGTTTCGAAGTACTTACTTAGGTCCTTAATCTTAACACTGGAAGTTTCGGGAGAATGAGTCGAGTTGGCATTAACCTTTTCGGTGATCTTCCTATCACTATTGGTCATGGCTTTCGAAAGGTTATCTATCTTCCTATCCATCTCGCCTTGTTGTTGGTTAAAGCGGTCCGAAAGCTTGGCTATTCGGGCTTCTTGGGATGTAACTAGGTGTTGAATCATCCTTCTAGGTTTGTTGACTAGGCCGTGAGAGCTTTGTTGTGTTGTTGGGGCCATGGGAGTTGTTAGAGGTGAATTCTTTGGTTTGACCCCAATTATAGTCGGGTTTGCCCTCCATGCTTCTCGGGCTTTGTTGAAAGTCCTAGGTCCGGGTGTTGTGGGGAATCTCCCTCCCATTCCATTGGTACACGAGGATGCGTAGTCTACGGAAGCTTGTTCGGGGAGTCTCGTGCAATTACGAGTGTCATGGGGACCACTACATATCTCACACAAGGAGGAGACCTTGTTTACTTGGCGTGAGGGCTTAGGATTCTCGTAGTAGCTCATTAGGAATTTGACTTGATCTTCAAGTTTGAGCATCCTACGATTGGAAGGTTGTGAGTCAATAGGAGGCAAGGAGATTGCCTTAACGGTTTTGGGAAACTCACGGGGGTCATTCCAACATTCATTGTCATAGAGGGCAAGTTCCTCTATTGTACCCCACGATTCTTCCGTGGTAATTTCACTAAGTTTGCCACCGGCCGCTTGGTAGATGGTTTTCCTAGTTGAGAAATTGTTAGGAATTAGAAATTCCATAGTGAAGACACCCCAAATATTATCTAGCATAAGTTCGCTCGTAGACTTGTCGTTATTTACGTTACTTAGTAGTTTATTAGTTAGTTTGTAGCGTAGATTAGTTTAGTGTAACACCGTGGAGGAAGGACACCCACTGTATACCTGATCCACAGGCCGTCAGGAGGTCGTTTAGTCTATAACTATAAATACCCCTTCCATCCTTGGAAGGGGTGGTGCTTCTTTCAATCTAACCTTTCAATATTTTGTAAAGCATGTCTCTACCAAGAACACACTCTCTTATCTTTCCCTTTCTAAATGGCTAACATGTATTTCCATCATCCAAGACCACCCGAATCATCAAACACAATATATTCACGATCCTACAAATGGTACCAGAGATAGGTGGTATTGTTTTTGGTGATCCGTATGGTTTTATACTATTTGTTGTATGTGGTTTATATGGTTTCTTGGATGGGTTGGCTGTTTTGATGTGTTTTGATTCGTGGGTTGATGCAAGTTATGTTGTGGTTCTGATTCTGTTGACTGTTTTAAGGATGTCATAAGCTATTTTTGTCATGAATTTGCTGGTATGACATGGTTGTCTGGTTTAAGCAGCTTAGGTTAAACTGTTTTGTTAAACATTTTTGAATCTATATCAAACTTTAAGCAGGTTTTAAGTTGAAACTGTTTTAAACATGCTTCTTAATAGCCACTTGTGGTACTTTTTCTTGATAGCAACTTGTGGTCATTTTTCTTAATAGCGACTTGTTCTTAACATGTCCAGATTCAGTGTAGAGGCAAGCGAGTTGTGTAACAGATATTGCTAGCGACTTGTCTTTACAAGTTAGCGTTTTGTAATGAAAATGAAGTAGCGACTTGACTACTGAGTCAAGAGGCGACTTGTCATAAAGCTGTTTAGCGACTTGGAGTATTAGAAATGACTTAGCGACTTGTTATTCAATTTTTGGTAGCGACTTGTTATTTAACAAGTAGCGAGTTGTGTGACTAAAAAGATATAGCGACTTGCCAAGTAGCGAGTTACCATGTAGCGAGTTGTATTTTGAAAATGGTTAGCGACTTGACTTCATAACATGGTAGCGATTTGACTCAGTATGGTAACGACTTGACATAAAAGAATGAGATGAAGATGAAATATTGACTCAAACAAAACCATGACCAACATCAGTCTATACACGATATCAACAATACCAAATATCAACATCAGGCTCAACAAAACCATCATCACTCAAACAATACCATCATCAGTCAACAAATACCAAATATCAGTCAAACAAAACCATGACCCAACAATACCAAATATCAGACTCAAGCGACTTCAGGCTAACACCATCATCAGTCTCTACACGAGTAGAAGGATATCACGACCGTTCTCTAACCAAATCAAAATCAACTCGAAACTTTTCACATACAATTCTTTTAATCATAAGTTACTAGATCTCAGTCTCTATTTTCGTGGAACTCAAAGGTTACGTCAAGACCAAAGGTCTAAAGCACGAAAAAAGAAAATCATCACCGATCTTTAAGTTGTTTGAAGCCTGGCCTCAGTTTGTATTGGAACACTTAAAGATAAATGAAAGCAACAATGTTGTTACTTCACTTTCTTGGTTCGGTTTAATCTATAATAAAAAAAAATTATCAACATCTCAGATACCTACCTTGAAGCCGGTCATAATCTTTACCATCCCTGTGGCATCGAAGGACCTCTTGCCATCCCTGTGGCGAGGTCTTGTTGTTGCTGCATTGTGTTTACAGAAACGGGAAAGAGTGGCAGACATAATATTGTGATTAATTAGGGTTCCTGAGGTGAGTGTTTGATTAATTAGGGTTTCGGTGATGGGGGCATTTTTGATGTGCAGAACTGAAGTGGGCGTATTTTGTGTGAGATTTTTTAGGGTAAGAGTTGTATTAGGCGAGAGTTTTATACCTGTTAATTTAGGGCAAGCTTACGTGGATCATAATGGGCCTTGGAATACCGATTTGTGTGGGCTCGGATCAAATGTGTGAGATATGATCCAAATTAGATTGGACCAAATGATGTATTGAGTTGAAGAAAAGTGTTTTTCTATGGGCTTAACAAATATATGTGATTTGGATCGGATGCTTGGTTTGATAAGTGGATTTTCGGCCTTGTATCAATGTTGGAGTGGGATTAATATATTTCTTGTGACCGTGTGATTTACCTGAGGCTTAGTAAGGATAATAATGCTTCCAAAATGGATTTGTGAAATGTGATTAAGCAATGTTTGGGTTAGGTCGTGAGTTGGGATATGATATACGGATTGAGTTGAATATTTTTTAATCTCACTTGCTCGTAGTGATATACATGGACATAATATCGTTCACGTTCTTTGGTCATTAATTGTTCATCTTTGACCGGAAGTTGAACCGGGTGGGATTTTCATTTGGATCATAATGTGCGGATTGAGTCTTGTACCAGGTAATGTGTCAATTGAATTGGGTAGATTTTTTGAAATGGGTCAAGATAAAAGTGTACCTTTAGGGCCAGTTAATGATTATTCTGCGACTTGAGAAGTGCGAATTGATAATTGATCATGAGATTTGAATGGATTTGAGATTTGATCATGAGTTTGATAATGTGATTTGATTTTGAGATGGATTTGGGCTTTGTGTTGTTATTTCATTCGTGGGCCTGGGTTGCTAGATATGGTATTATCAATTAGGCTACATATGATCCCCGTTGGGCTTGAGCTAATTTTTTGGACCTGAATATGATCATTTTGGACATGGGTTTTCTAAAGACTAAATTGATCGGGTTTAGTCATTTCATTGGATCAGGTTCAAAGTTGCGGTTGAGCTTCTCAAAATTGGATCGTATTTGAGAGTTGGATTTTATGAGACTTGGATAAAATGAGATTCATTGAAGTGATTTGATGATGAGAGTTGATGTTGAGATTTGTTGTGTTGTGCGGGTTGGTACTTTGGTGTTTGCATTTTCACGAAGAATATTGCATCACGGCTTGAATTGATTTTTGAACAAGGTTGACTACGGGGTTGTTCGACATTGTATTTTTATTTGGATTTGAAGTGAGGTTTTTCGGCGCTTACTTATTTCGCCTTCTTTCTTTCTACTCTTCCACGAAGATGACTTGTTTGGGCATTTATAGAGGGTGATAAAGACTTGGCTATTTAGTTACGTCTATCACTTCGGTGTCTCACTCAGTTGAGAATGTCAAGAGGTTTTGTACATTGGGTACACCGTTTCTTTTTCACGAGGATTAGTACAAGCTTAAGTAACAAATCTGGGGAACTCTACTTCATGATCAAGTTTGGTATATCGGGCTTACTTCACCAAGTAGTCACAGCAATAGCCGTCAGAATATGTGGAAGATGTGTTTACCAATGTGTTGAAGATGGAGAATGAACATGCATGTTTCCTAAAATGATATTCACCAACCAAAGTTGTCATAACACATTCAAGTCGACATTGTTTACGGTTTTGTCTTGATTTTGTAAAATCCCGCGAAAGAAACTATTTCTGCTTTAAATCATAGAATTGTAAAATCCGTGACAATGGAAACATCCTGTTAAAGTAATGTGCATTTCGGATCTATCTTGCGGTTTATTCTTGGTTTTGTAAAATCCCGCGAAAGAAACTATTTCTCGGTTTAAACCATAGAATTGTAAAATCCCGTATTGATGGAACCATCCTGGAGAAACGAAAGCGTTTGTATGAATCTTATCCGATGCTGGTGCTACGGTTTATGCTTCGAAGAAGGGATAAAAGAGTGTAATTCAGGAATTGGGTGTTTGTTTGGATTGTCTTCATGGCAGTTTGGTTATTACATGGTTTTACGGGGTTATGTGCTTTTAACCATGGTCGGGATGAAACCATTATCATAGTTCACTTAAAACATCAAAGGAGGCTAGATTTGAGCTTTTAACCAAGAAGATGTAACAACGGAGTTAATTCACTATTATTTATTTGAGGTTGAAGTGAAATATCACAGGCGCAGTGTACTTAGTATCCGAAGGTATCGGGATGGTTGGATGAAGATTCTTCATGATCCTTGTTCAAGCTTATTATCAAAAAAAGAAGACTTGGAAATCTAGTTATTGTTGGGTGATATTTTCCTTTTCTTTTACCACTGGGGAATTGGCTCTTACCACCACAAAATAACTATCACTTTAAGGAGTTACGCTAGTAGTGCTCAATGTCACATTAAATTGTGGATTTTCAAGAGGTGATGTACGCCTAATACTTGATGGTTGGTTGGTTGAAGAGTATAGAGTACGTAAAGATTCAATGGAGGATGAAGTCTCGCACCGCTCTTTGTTACATATGTGCAAGTTTAAGTCACGAGTTCAAGTTAGTTTACTTCAGGTCAAATTCATCATATTGGGTTTTCCATCACCGTCACGATAAAGAGCCCACCGAATGATAATGGGGTTGATTACATGTTTGCCAAGAGTAGATGGAAAGAGAGAGATAATGACGTGAACACAACAGTTCAAGCCTCGTTCTCCAAAGAAAAGAAATGTGTACGCTTCAGTGCGCATTATCTTTGGAAGAATAGAAATCTTCTTATTATGACCATTCTCAACAACATGCTTCAAGCTTTTTCCATGCGCTTTTTGTGATCAAGTGAACCGGACTACCGATGATTGTTCTCTTATTCCACTTGCTCAATATAATGAAGATGGCGACATCATGTGCTAATTTTGCGGGGGAGAAGTGTGAAAAGACTACATTTGGATGATGTTCACATATTTAATCAAGAATGGCATCTCCGTATGCAATTCTTGAGGGGGAGAAGAAGTATGATAATTCTACATGTTGAGTTATATCTGAGAATATATGGTCATACGGCTCCTAACTCATGTAAGAACCGAGCTTCTTCTTATCGGGTCATCTTTACATGGTGTTTCTTCTATGAGTCATTGTTGACATCTTCACACGGATAATATGAATAAATGAAGAAGTGCTTCTAGTTGTCAGTGATTTCTTTGATGAACATATTTCGTTTTGTTTGATTGGGAGGATTTTAGTTAAGGAGATTTGCTACATATAAGGTAATTGGAACGCATTTGGTGAGATGAAGATGTCAACTATCTAATTCCCAACCGGACAATCTTGAAGAAGGTCGAGTCTACAGTCTGTTCTACATTTTCTGCTACATGATTAGAAGACTAAAGACGAGTTGCATTTAACGATCTAAAGACTTCTTATTATTTCGGGCATTTATCAAACAGATTGTCGGTTTAGAGGAGAGCACTAACTGGGGGAGAGTGATATGTCAGATTTAATCCCCAATTAGACTTGCTCATTCTGTTCTTCAACAAGTTGATTCTCACAAGAGTTCAAGTGTTCTTCTCAACAGATTTCTAGTATATGGGCTTACAATGAGTTGCTGATTCTGAAGTATAAAAAACCAGCAAGGGGGAAGGAGACACACATCTAAACACAAAGCGAGTAAACTTGATGAACTTAATCCTTCTAAGTGATTGAAGATATCCCGGGAAGACAAATGTCATGGCATGAGACAAACTCAAGGTTTTACTCATCAAGGCTTTAGTGTTATTATTCCAACGACGTGGGGAAGTGGTAAGAGAAAGTTTCGAAGATAAAAGAGGTACACAAGTGTGTGATGATTTCGATGTTATCGCAATCATCGGGGAGAAAATTGTGTATATTGGGGCACTCAATTTGTCTCACTTGAGAGCTTAATCGATGATTCGAGATATAATCACTTATTCAAGTTGACGTCCATGAGATAGTCATCCGCAGATATAATCGGTGATTACTGCTTCTTCAATATTATCTGGTTATTCTCTCTTTGGGCATTCAGTACTTCGGGTTCTTGAGCTTGACGGTGCATCAATTCAACTACTCGGGAAGTGGTCTCTTGACACCTTTTGGAATGGATTGCTTCACTTGATGGAAAGAAATTTGAGAACGCTTATTTATATGGATGATACGTTCTTTGTTCTTTTGGATGATATAACCTCGAACGAAGAATCACGGTGATTATTCTTAAAAGGAGCAAGAAGATCGATGATAATGGTGTGCTTTTTGTTCACTTGGCTAATGGAAGCTTGAAAGCTTTGAATCAGCTTTCACCTAAAGGATTTTCGGTTTGAGGGAAGCCGCAAAGTCTCTCTTTCTCAAAGGCTCATGTTTTCTCTTCTATTTTGGAGCCTCGGAAGCTTTGGTGGTGGAAGTTTAAGAGATGATTTAATTCTATCTTCTACGACGTCTTTGCTCGATATCCTTATCTCTCGTACTCGTATCATCATCTTCTTAAACTATATCATCTATTCTATCTGTGTCTATATTTATCAAAAAGAAAAATACAAAAATTTAAAACCAACAAAAACAAAATAGAAAAATTTAAAACCATCAAGAACCCATAAAAATCAGAAAATTTGAAAAATACCAAAAATATGTTTTCTCAAGACATGTCTTCTGGTATCGATAACATCTACGATCTTAGAAATGTCATTCAACAATGGCACGGGACCATAGATGAAGTTCGGCGAAAGGTGTAAATATTTCTTTTCAAAACATGTCTCAAAACATGGCTTGCGCTTATTTTAGATCAGAACCCGTGTTAACTATGGCTTGCTATTATTTCGTGATAGCAACCCGCTCTTCAAGAAAGGAAAGTGCTACGCTAAACCAATTTTCAAATATTCCGTGCACTTATCCTAAAACTAATTGAGGAAAGTTTGTCGAAGGACTGTTGTTCCTACACAAATTTTTTCCGTCTAAAATTCTTCAGAAAAATATTTGTTGTTTTTCAAAAGTGGTGGTAAATGAGTTGCTTGAAAATCAATAAGATTCAGAGTTTTTGTATAAATTGAAAACTCAATCAATGACTTCAGTGCTTTTAAACTTTTTAGAAAAATAATTCATTGATTGAGAGGGAGAATGTTTTCAAATCTATATCATCTAACGGGCTTTCTTAATTATCCTAAATGCTTAATTGAAAAATGATGTTAACCTACGTTGAAGGACTAGGTGCCTAGGATATGATTGTTAGGATTAGATGATTAGAGTTTGATGAACACATTATTCCCATGCCTTTACATGATCCGATTGATATGTTGAATTGACTTTTATTAGTCGATTCTTTGTTTGGGTGATGTCGACCACCATATATCTCAGATGTGTGTTCACTAACGATGCGGTATATTGGTATATAAGAATGTTCCCGATCCGGATCCTACAATTGAAGATGATTGGATGCCGAAAGGAAAGGGTAACCATATATTGGGTTGACAAATGAAGAAACGGAGCTTAATTTGACTTCTATGGAGAGTTGGCATGATAAAATGCAACGTAAGAGGTCTCACTGCATCAGCAGATGGTTTTCTTCATCATCAAATGAAGAAACGGAGCTTAATTTGACCTCAGTGGAAAGTTGGCATGAAATGCAACATCAGAGGTCTCACTGCATCAGCAGACGGTTTTCTTCCTGCCTTACAGCAACAACAACAAAAGCGGCTCAACCACCTAACATATCTTTGTGCAGGATACCATTTTTAAACAATTTTGAAAAAATTTGATTAAATTGTTTTGAAAATGGAAAATATTGTTTTGAAAATTAATTGGACTTAACTTTGAAAATCACCGGACTTCATTTTATCAAAACTTAAGTCACTCATTCATCGACTACGGTCATCGATTGAGGGAGAGAGTTATTTAAAATAAAATATTTTCAAACAATATTTCTTCACAAAAGTTCCGATTTGTACGAAATAAAGTGGTGATCTAAAGATTTAATGTTATGTCATGGTATGATTTTTCTTTAGAATCAAGATCTTTCAAAATGAAATTTTTTCTGTTCTTTTTTTATTGTGAAATTGTTTTATTTTACTTAAAGGTCTCTTAAAACAATCATACCTGACACTAACAATCATTAATGTCTTAAAATGTTCCTTATCTGTCATTTTTCAAAATCAAATCTTGCCACGTCTTTCCCCAAAATTTTCTAAATGATTTAAATCAATTGGGATCACAAATCTCAATGGGTTTGAATTTTTTGATCGGGGGAGAGATCGTGATTTAAATCTCAAATCTGTTTTAATGGAATTGGTTTTAGTCCTTCAAAGGCACTCCTGCCTCCATGTGCCAAATGATTTCAATATACATAATGCACATGTTGAAGGGGAGCATTTATCCAAAAACTAGATGAGTATTTAAACAAGGCCACATTTTCTCCCATGTTTTCTAAACCTAATTAAATACTTGAGATCCAAAATCTCAAAGGGTTTGATATTTTGATCGGGAGAATTTGTGATTTAATAATGAAATTTGATAAAGGTGATCGCTTTGATTCAATTGTGCAGTCCGCTCTCTCATATGTGCTAAACGCTTCAATCTCAAGCACATATTAAGGGGGAGCATTTCAAAAGAAAATAAACTATCGAGGTGCAAATGCTTTTATGTTTTAACATAAAGTACCTTGATTGAGTTTTCAAATGGTTTTCTCTATGGCATGTATGATCGTGAAAGTGTTTCAAAATAACTCTTTGCTCTATGTGATAAAATGATTTCAAATATCCTATGCACATATTGAGGGGGAGAATTTACTAAAGAAAATAAAATGGCTTTTTCTATGAAAATTGTGATCAGAGAAAATATTTCAAAGAACTCTTGCCTCTATGTGCTAAACAATTTCAAGATCATATGCACATGTTGAAGGGGAGCATTTCTAAAAGATCAAAACAATTAAGGTACAAAATGCTTTGATTTATATCACAAGAACCTTGATTGATTTTCCAAATGATTTTTCAATTGGTTTCAAGAAGGAAAGAACAATACCAAAAGACCGACCAATTTACTTTATGCATGGTGTTATAAGGATGGTTAGGTTAGGTATTCGTTCCCACGATCCACCAGAACCGAAGGGATCTACCCAGGGACAAACCACTAGATAGTTTAGAGTCCTTAGGTATATTGAAAAAGGAGAAAAGTGAGAAATGGGAAGAGTGCGGATCGAGACAGAGCTAGAACCGGAATAAACCCAACAAGGTTCTAGTAATGAAGTCTCGGTAAGCAAGGGGTTGAAGAATGAAAAAGAATTGAATGTGAAAAGGGTGAAAAGAAATAGCCCTCCATTAATTCAACCTTAGGGCGTAAACTAGGTTCAATACATATGCTCTTGGTGGTTACCAAGGTAACACCGGTATTGAAGACAAGACGTCATGGACCCAAAGGACGCACCGCACTAAACTTCCCAAACTACTCAAGTTCCTCTTAAAGGGCTTGTTTCATTCTCACGGGAACCTACATAATCTATCGACTTTCTCTTGAGATTGTTGCTATTAAAGAAGGAGACCCTCTCCTAGTCTCCCAAGATAGGAACCAAATGTGCACTATTGAGTTTAGAGCCAAGAGATCATCCACTATATCTCATTAGGACACAAAATTATTGAAGACTTATTGTTTCACACAATGTGGAAAGTAAGTATATATATTGACAGTCCTACGCATTATCCTTGTGATATTTGCTAGAACATCCGAGTGATATGTAAAAGTATTCACGATGAAGATGGAAATCCTTCTAGAGCCAACATCAAACAAGATCTTGGTGGGTGACATGTGAGATCTTTTCTAAAGATCAAGCTTGTGACAACTGGATAGAAACAATGGGGCGATTCAGTCTTGAATCAACCTTGGTCCAAGAAATGAATTGACGAATACTTTTGGAAAAACCGTTCAATGTGCAAATCTTCTTTTCTCTAGCACATCGAATGAGTATTCATTTTCAAACACAAAAAGTATCTCCGATTGAAAAAATACTTTTGGAAAACCGTTCGATGTGCAAATCTCTTCTTTCTCTAGCACATTGAATGAGTATTCTTTCAAATACAAAAGTATTTTTGATTGAAAATTGATCTTTCTTATAAAACCTTCGTCGATTGCAAAACTCTTTCTTCTAGGCAATACGCGATTGTTTTCAAATCAATTTTTCATCAATCGGTGAATCTCAATTTGTTGGTTCACTCACTCCGTGTTGTCTTCTTTGAGACGTTCGGTTTGAGAACAAATAGAACAATTGCGAAACCCCGCTAAGGAGATTCTTCGAATTATACCGATCACAGCGAGATTTGTCTTCGATCAACGGGAACCGTGGGCGTGTACCTCAATTCAACGAAGTGATCAAAGACACTTTCGTGTGTTTATTGCTAATGTTGTTTGCCGGTACATTTGGACGGTTGCGGTGATCGAATTAAGGAGTCAATCAAAGCCACATGCTCACAAATCCACATTTAATTAAAGAAATCATGACAAGTGCTTATCACATAACTGGGCTCGATAGCTGCAAATATCATGAACCAAGAAAGCTTCCGCTACTCGATGAAAAGATGTCATAATCCGTAAAGTGTGAGCATGTCGGTCCGTAAGTCACAACATCACATGAAGGCAGAGAACAAAGGGTGATCCAGAGATTTCTCGTGGCCGATGATCTCAAAGAAAGCTCAAGATCATCATGATGTGGATCGATCAAAGACCTCAGCTAAAGTACAGCGATCGGACTTTGATGAATCACTGCTTAAGCACAAAGATTGCGGAATTGAAGAATTGAAGTCTACGAGCTCAAGAACAAAGTCAAGAATAGAATGCTAGGATTTGAAATGTAAAACATGGGGTGACCTCCCTTAGGGGGAGATTGTTAGGAATTAGAAATTCCATAGTGAAGAGTCGGTCACCCCAAATATTATCTAGCATAAGTTAGCTCGTAGACTTGTCGTTATTTACGTTACTTAGTAGTTTATTAGTTAGTTTGTAGCGTAGATTAGTTTAGTGTAACACCGTGGAGGAAGGATGGGTCTTTACCCACTGTATACCGGATCCACAGGCCGTCAGGAGGTCGTTTAGTCTGTAACTATAAATACCCCTTCCATCCTTGGAAAGGGTGGTGCTTCTTTCAATCTAACCTTTCAATATTTTGTAAAGCAAGTCTCTACCAAGAACACCCTCTCTTATCTTTCCCTCTCTAAATGGCTAACATGTATTTCCATCATCCAAGACCACCCGAATCATCAAACACAATATATTCACGATCCTACAGAAATTGACATGATCATAAAAGATTTAGACTTGAAGTCAAAGATCGATGCCGTGATGAGGGACTTTATGGAGTAAGTCCTTGAATCGAGTCCACGCCTCGTAGAGAGTTTCGCCTTGACGTTGCTGGAACATCAAGATGTCATTCCTTAGTTTGGTAGTTCTCCTCAGTGGGAAAAATTAGGCGAGGAAACGAGTGGTGAGATCATCCCAACTTGAGATGGATCCAGCGGGAAGTCGCTCAAGCCAATTACTAGCTTGGTCCCGTAGAGAGAATTGGAAGAGACGCAAGCGCGTGGTCTCCCGTGTGGTAGCATCAAGGTCGATAGAATAAACGATTTGAAGGAAGTCCTTGAGATGCTGATTAGGATCTTTGGAACTAAGTCCATGGAATGCACGTCCGTTTTGCATCAACCGGATGGTGTCGGATCGCAGGGCCGTAGTTTGAGCTTGATCGGGGAGCTCAATGGTGTTCCTATAGCCTTGATGGCTCGGTCTAGAGTATTCACTAAGAGTACGGCCTCTTGGCGGGTCAATTGGTGGTTGGTTGATGGGAAGTGGTTGATTTGGTGGGTTATCACCTTCCAGGATGAAAAGTGATAAGGTTACGAACAAAAGCACGAAGAAAGGGGATAGACTACAAGGAAGCTAATGAAAATGAGAAAAAATCTTACTCGATAGGAATCAAGCAAGGGAACCTAAACGAGATAGAGATCTAACTAGCTATTCTATTCCCCGGCAGCGGCGCCAAAAACTTGATGCGCGTGTGAAGCGCTGTCGGGTCAAAGGAAACTTCCTTTTCTTGAGCAAGTTTTTCAACCTCTGCAAAGGAACCCTAATCGTTGTAGTGTAGTATGGGGTATTCCTTGGGGATTGATATGGTTATCTAGGAGAATTGGAATGCTAGTAAGAAATATATGACGAGAAGGTGGGGTTGAGGATGATTCTTTTTTATTTTTTTTATGGTTTTTTAGAAAGCTAAGGTAAATATCTCGGGGAAATTGGTTTGGGGGTGGTACTTCTACCGATTACTTCTACTTATCTAATTATCTAATTATCTAAATTCTACGGGTAGCTTATTGATGACGTATAGTCTGGAGTCGGGTCATGAACCCGACCACAGTCCACTACTTTCAAGCCTGGTACGAACTGGGCCAATATTAATACGTGCTTGGGCTCACGAAAGCCCAAGCCCATATCTATTTACGGGATAGATATCCGATATCTTCTAAAATAGGAAGATAATCATTCCCAACCAACTTAGGCGGGATACGCCGAAGATTGGGGAACACGGAACCAACAAGGATTCCGTGCGTATATAAAGGGAATCATATCCCTCGTTTAAGGTACGATCTCATAACCTTAAAACTCCTTAAACCCTAAACCGATTACTCACTCACGCCGGAGGATAATCGGGAGACAATCCCACGGAAGCCTAACGGTGTTTCTTATCTCTTAGTGCGCAGTCTCAAGCAGCAATTCTCAATTGATGCGAGAACCGAGCTCCAAATCGAGAACGTCCAACTTTTGTATCAACAAGTGGCGCCATCCGTGGACCCTACACTAAGAATCGACACTAGAATGACAAAACACGGCAATCGCCGATCGCAATGATCTTATGGGAAGAAGTCGCAGTGGACTAACCCCTAAAGCACCTCTGGACAACCAACTTTGCTAAAAATAAGGGTCGTCAAGACTTGATCTTCCTCCGTAGAACCGCACTGGGAACAACCCAAGTTACTACAACCACCACGAGTGGAGTAGACCCATCACAAGACCGCCTTTACTACTCCCTTCCAATCGGTGCTAGAAACCGACGACAAAGGTACCGGAGGCACCGGTCGGGATAAGAGTGCAACAGAGAAACAAACGCTCTCTCTCGAGGAGTCGCGCCTGCACTAGCACCGAGGCTTTCGTATCCCAAAACTACGAAGCATTGGCTGCCTCATGCAAGAGGAAGAGAAGAATAGATCGTATGGAACACGAAGCCCGACTCAATTTCGATTCGAATCGACACTTCTCCATCAACGCCACCAAAAGGAAAAGCGCAGGAGGCGATCATAAACCCCGGATTCAATGAATCGGGAGGAGAATCGGGTGATGAGACATCTCACCGCAATACTTGAGTGATAGTGATAGAAGAACCATGCATCATACGGTTCACGCCGATCGGGTAGCCGTAGAGTACATGATAGACTGGGGCGAAAGTATTCCCAAGTGAAAGCCCTTCGATCCATACTATGAGTCGATTCGAGGATGGTCGTATAGCGCCATAGAAGGTAAATTCATCTTCCGACAACTCCTCGGACAACAAGGATAGTGATACAGGGCATTGGAAATCCAGTAGAGGCGCGATAGCCAAGAGGAAGACATGTCTCTCCCATGGCGCCGCCGAAATTGGATGCGTTCACCGACGCATTAGTGATTTCTCCGAGAACAAGAAAAGGCGCATGCCGCAAATGTTAAAACCTATGATGGGACAGTGATCCCGACGATCACCTAAAATTTTGAATCACCGCGACCATCGAAAACCGCCACAACCGGTTTGGTGCCACATGTTTAATTCCACACCGGTGGGAAGCGCGGAATCGGTTCAACAAACTCCCAAGGAGCGTGAATGGTTTTGAAGAGTTGAGAAAGGCGTTCCGCCTAAATTTTACTCAACGCAAAAGTGTGCTAAAAATCTCGCCGAACTCGCCAGAGTAAAACAGTAACTGTGGAGAATCCACGCGCATTCATGGAACGCTTTAAGGATGAATGCATGCAGTTAAAGCATGCCCTCAAGTCTTAAAGATCTCGGCCTTCATGAATGGGATTAATAACCCGAACTCATCAAGAGGTTAAACGACAAGATCCCCGAGACCTTTGATGAACTCATGAAGCGCCTCGGTCTTTTGTCCAGGAGAAGCCGCCAAGCGGATAGCAAAAGAACCATTCGTTATCGGTCACAGAACAACACGGGAGACAATCCAACGACCGAGGTAATAACCGTAATAGGAACTATCGCAGCCGAGGAGCGGCAGAGAGAGATAATGACAGTATACTCCGCCATCAAAACACCAAAGGAAATACTCGCGGCGGAAGGTGCGAACTTCCCAAGACCACCGCAGATGCGTACACCGTAAGATCGGCGACCGGGAATGGATATTGTGACTACCACGCAAAGGGTCACACCACTAACGAGTGTGTCCACCGCGTAACTCATCGACAAGATGGTCAAGGAGGCGCATCGACCACTTAGTTAAAACATTAAAGAGGGAAGAGATAAGCAAAAGAATGGAAGCAAGAAGGAGACACCCAAAGATAAGGCCGACACAATCTATATGATACAGTGACGCGGCAACGAACCACTAGACAAAAGGTCGGCCAGAGTTTTCCAAGAAGTGAAATCTCTTTCCCTACTTTAATCTGCGGACAACGCAAAGAGCAGAGCCCTCACCATTGAAATTAGTGCGGTGGTCACGACATACACCGCATGTACATTGATGGTGGGGCATCGGCAAATATTATGTATGAGCATTGCTTTAAAAGACTACGACCAAATACGTAGTCGGCTAAATCCGTCAACACAAAGACTCACCGGTTTCACGGTGAAAAGATATAGCCCATGGGCAATCATGATTACTAGTCGGCGTTGGCAACGCAGAGCACTCTCGACAACCTCGATGGATTTCATGGTGATCAAATCCCTCGTCATACAATGGCATTATTGGGAGACCCGGATATCACCATGCGCGGTGCCATCAACGGTAGACGGATGCTTAAATTCCTAGTAGAGGGGGCATTGTCACCAGACAATGCCACGGTACCAAATGTAGAATGTAACACGGTTACATGCGAAATGGAACCAATCCGAGCGGTGGCGAGGCCAAAGTCCCCAACCTAAAGGTCGCAATTCACCCGTAATACCCGGACCAGAAATAACCATTGGAGGGTCATTGTCGGACAACCAAAGCAGCGGTATCGCACTTCTACAAAAGAACGTGGATATTTTCGCGTGGAGCCAAAACACATGACCGAGTACCACGCCGATCATCAGAGCATAAACTTAGAATCCGGCAAGGATACTCACCGATACGCCGTAGAAGCGTGGCCAAGCTCCGAGAGGCGCAGTATTACAGGCCGAGGTACGTAAATTGTAAAGGCGGAATTATGCATGAAGTCTATTACCACGATCGGCTTTCTAATCCAAAGAATGGTCAAAAAAGCGATGGTAGTGGCGAATGTGTGTAGACTTCACCGACCTTAATAAAGCGTGCCGCAGGATCGCTACCCATTACCGAGATAGATTGGAAAATAGAGTCCTTGTGTGGATACCCGTTGAAGTGTTTTCTTGACGCTGCATGCGGGATATCACCGATACAAATGGCTCAAGAAGACGAGGAAAAGATGACTTTCCACACAAGCCAAGGCGTTCTTGTTACACAAAAATGCCGTTTGGCTTAAAGAACGCGGTGCCACCTATCGGTTGGTAGACAATGCCTTTGAAAGACAATTGGGCCGTAACACGAAGTCTATGTGGATGACCTAGTCATAAAAAGCCATACCGAAATGAACTTGCGCGACATAGAAGAAACATTTAAGACTCTAAGAAAGATCAACATGAAGCTAAATCCTAAGAAATGCACCTTCGCGCTCAAGGCATGTTCTTAGGGTACTTGATAGAACTCGATGGCATAAAACCTTGTCCAAAAGACAAAGGCGGTAATAGAACTTCCTCACCACGCACGCGCTGAAGGAAGTACAATCCTCAATGGAAAACCGTCGGCCTCAACAGTTCCTCTCTAAATCGCGGAAAAGTCATTGCCTCTTTTCAAAACACTCAAGAAGTGCATAAAAAGGGTGACTTTCGTGGATGACGGAGGCGGAAGAAGCCTTCACCACACTCAAACAAAGATCTAGCAACGCCCCAACACTCGTAGCACCCGACTGTGGGAAGAACCGATCATGTATTTATCAAGAACTCATGGGGCGGTCAAGCGATTACTACTATGATAGGGACTGGTGACAAACCCCTATCTATTTTGTCGAAAGCGCCAAGAAGACGGAGATGAACTATAGTGCCATGGAAAAGTTGGTCTTGGCATTAGTGTTTGCCGCCAAGCGATCGCTACGGTACTAAGCGCACCCAATAGCGGTAATCACGCATCAAGCCATCAGCGGATCATCTCCATTCCCGTCGCGTGACGACTCCGAAGTGGAGTGTGTTGCTAGCGAACATAACATCTCTTACGCACCACGCATCGCAATAAAAGGACAAGTTACGCAGACTTCATCATTGAGAAGCCGATCACGACGAGGTACCTACACCAGCGAAAAAGAACTACAAGATCCATGGATTTTGTTTACGACGGGTCCTCATGCGTGGATGGCTCAGAGTCGGCCTTATTCTCACAAACCCGTAAGGAATGGAATTCACTTACGCACCGCATTTTGAATTTACCTCGACAAACAATGAGGCGTAATATGAAGCCACGATCATTGGACTCACGCATTGCAATTCGAATGGGTGTACGTAACTTGGAAGCAAATGTGGACTCCACTAGTGGCCAACCATGTGTTGGGTGAATACGTGGCCAAAGAAGAAAATATGATTCAAGATCAGAGAAGACTAAGACATCGATCAAAGGCTTTGTGATTTACTATCAAGCAAGTCCCTAGGGAGAAAATCGCAGCGGATGCATCGAGCAAGATCGCCGAAAAGTTTCGCACACTTATCAAAGCAAGTCTTTGGTGGAAACAACGAAAAGCAAGTCAATATCGGAGATGGAAGTCTCCGCATCATAGAGGAGGATGGTCCTACATGGATGACACCGATTGGAATTCTTAAGCAAGGTACATTACCCCAAGAATGCATGTAAGCTCATAGAATCGGGCGCACAGTAGCAGAGATTCGAATCATACGACAACATATTGTATCGACGTTCTTTCCTCCAACCATGGCTCCACTGCGTCGGCCCCTTACAAGCAAATTATGTGCTGAGAAATCCATGAAGGTTCATGTAGCATGCACGCAGACCACGGTCCGTTGTAGCACGCGCCATGCGATCGGGATACTCACCGCCAACCATGCATAAAGATGCGCGGGACTTGATAAGGAAGTGCAATGATTGCCAAGTCCACGCACCGCACCGCGCCAACCACAAAGATGAGTTAACGCCAATCACGGCCGTGGCCATTCTACAAATGGGCATTGATATCGCGGTCCTTTTCCAATAGCGAAAGCGGTCTCAAGTTTCTCATAGTAGCTATAGACTACTTCACCAAGTGGATCGAGGCAAAGCGATGGCGACAATTCGGCAACCAGTGAAACGCTTTATGCGGGACAACATAGTATGCCGCTCGATTACCCGGAGAAATCATCTCGGATAATGGGAAACAATTATGTGACAACCCTTTCAAAGATTGGTGCGAGAAGTTAAACATCACCCAACACTTGGCGTCGATTCGCACCCACAAACCAATGGCTTAGTAGAGCGCAAATCGAAGCCTAGGCGAAGGAATAAAGGCGCGCTGACGAGCACAAAGGAAGATGGGTCGAGGAGCTTCGCATGTCTTATGGGCTCACCGCACTTCAATAAAACCAAAGACGGGGACACCCCTTCTCTAGTCTACGGAACCGCCGTCATACCAACGGAGATCGGCATGCCAACTATTCGCACCGCGAGATCAATGTAACAACAAACAATGATGAAAGACGTGTCGACTTGGATCCGCTAGAAGAAAGACGCGAACGCCGCATCCATACGGGAGGCAAAATCGAAGTCAAAATGAAAGGATACTATGATGCCAAGGTGCGCAGTGTTTCATTCGCACCAGCGACTTTGTCTACCGTGCCAATGAGGCAAGCCGCAGAAGATGTGTAAGCTCGAACCAAGTGGGAAGGACCTTATGAGGTCTTGAAGCAATAGGCACAAAGCGCAGACAGTTACGAGGCTTGGATGGTCGTGACCTTCCACGCATGGAACATCGGCAACCTCAAGAGGTGCTACAGAAAACAGCTACCACAACAAGACAGACGCTTCGCACTTTCGAGTGCTCAATAAACATTCATGTATTCGGTTTTATTTTCATATTTACTTTCTTTGTTATTTCTTTATAAACTTGCAAGTATTAATAAAGCGTCATGGTTTCTAGCTAACTCCACACACATCTTAAGTTGTTATCTCCATATACTTTATGTCTTAATAATTTTTTATTTCTTGCCCACGATGGCGTGCATGCACTACAAATACACCCACGATGGTAAAAGGATAAGTTGACCTACTAACTAACTTGTTGAGTAAGAGGGTTGCAAACCCATCAATACTGGATCACGCATCCTTGTTAAACACCTTGTTCTCAAGACGTTGGAATAAGATATGTGCGCATCCCACGACGGTTGCGCAGCAATGCACACGTGCACGTTTAACAACTTGGGAACCAAGATACTTGCTTCCTTAATGAGATATTTACAGCACGCTGAATATCATACCATACACGATTATGATCAAATACTTTGAATTATTTCTCTAGTATATTCTGATTTTCATACATGATTATGGATTTCTTATATTTACATCAAGCGTTACTTCATGACGAATACATCTTTTACGCATAGTCGACAAATATGTATACATTACAAATATCCACAAAGAAACAAAAAGAAATGTTTATTCATAACTACGAGTTATTACAAATCTACTACCACTACTACAACGCTTAAGGAAGAGGTCCCAACATCACTGCTGCATCTTTGACCTCACTAAACACATCACGCACCACGCGCGACACGGTGGCCACAGCACCGACAGCACTCCATCGGACCTTGGCAAGTGAGCCGCACCAACCCCACACAAAATGGCCTTACCGCGATACCTTTTTCTTAGCAAGACGGGTCGCATGCGCCTCAAGACCTCCTTTAGAGGTACCTCTTTCTCCAATGCAAAGGGATTCGACTATCCTCGGGACGCGCCTTGAGCGAAACTTGGGCCGAGACTCATGAGGTTTCAAAAATAGTCCATTGCAGTGGGCATCCTCGGCACGATGACGCGCCAAAGTCAACCCCGCCATAATAACACTTATCGGGTAATCTTGATCGCGCTCAAGCTCCGAGATCATTGGGAGCTCTAGGTCTTTCATCTTCTGCATGGCAGCGACCAAATGATCATATGATTCAGCATTATAACCCGGTACCTTATCAACAGGTGCCTTCAACAGTTCTGCATCATGAAGTCTTTCAACTGCTTCTGATTTCCCACGCTCCAGAGCACACTGCACAACCTCTCCAAAGGCATTCACCACCTCTGGTGATTCCAGGGTGCTCAGGGCAGCTAGGCGAAGACCGTGGCCTATGAGCCACCTGCGCTCCGCGATTGTAGACATGAGCTGAGGATATAACTCCTCGTCATACTCAATGCTCATCTTGCGCAGCTTGGCCTCCTGCACTTCCAAAGACCAGCTCACAGTAGCCCCAAGCTCCCCCAACTGCGCGAACAAACTTTCCTTACCCTGCTCCAAATGTTTAAGTGCCCAGCGGCACGCAGACTTGTACCTGGCAGCCTCGGCTCGATCTTGACTGATTTGACACATTAGTGCCATCTTGTCCTCGGCCTGTTTTTGAGCATAAGCACTCAGATCCCTAGCCTCTGCATGGGCACTATCCAGTTGTGCTCGGGTGCTAGCCAGTTGCGCCTCCAACAAAGTTATTGTTTGGTCTTTCTGTGCACTTTGGTCCTCCCCACCAGATACCCGATCTTTCAACTTCACAATTAGTGCAGCCTGTTGTGCGGAGACCTGTACCAATTCGTCGACCAAGTGCTCCATGGGCACATCCGCATCAGATTGGTTTTCATTCTCCTGGCTCGGCGGCTCAGAATGCGCTGACTGCACCGGACTCGCCTTGGGAGGTGACTCTATGACCTGCTCCACCCTGCGAATGATCACCAGCGCAATGTTAGAATCACAACTAGCACATTCACCAACTAATGGAAATTATACATGTATGGTTTTACTTACTTTGGCTCCGCGTCATCGGCAGACGGGTACGACGACGCTTCATCAGTGGAGGACAACTCCACAGTCTGCACCACGGGACGTTTCTTCCTTGAAGGGCCCGCACCATCATCTCTTCGGGTCCTTTTGCGACTAAGCGCAGCCTCTTCTTCTTCTTCCTCTTCAGGATGAGCCACAGCTACGGGCGATGCCTGCGCTACCAGCGAAGTTACTTCAGGATTGGGACGGCTCTGCAGAGGCGTTGCCTCCATTGCAACCGAGGCGGTCCCTGCTTCCCGCATTCACTCCATAGTGCGCCTGTCAGAGGCGGCTAAAATAGGTTCCTCATCATCCCTCAATGGTCTTACTCGCCCCATCGCAACAAAGCTTTGCTAGTCAGACGACGGTGAATGATCCATCTCTCGCAAGACAAAACACATATACAAACAAAGTATATAGTGCGCGACATGTACGGAAGATTGTTCTTACAATATTTACACAATCAAGCACGGAGGAATAAGTACCACCGGCCATTGGCTTCTAAGAAGATAGGGATCTCATCTTGAGGCCATAATAATTACTGATTCCCATGTGCACCAAAATCCCTCGGGATATGCAATGATGGGGATGCGGTTTGCATTATCGCCCACATCCTCGATGTTATAAGACCCGAGCAATGGGTACTCATCCCTCGAACGTTCCCACGGTATAAAAATCATAATTCCGGGAAAACATGTATCATCTACCCGTAAGAAGTATTCCTCCAATTCCTAAGTGCATCTAACTTATCCATATAGCATCAGAATCTACCGGTAGCTTTTGAAAAAGAAACCTACCCATGCGCCCATGTAGTGTGATAAAAGGCGCGGAATAGGTGGATGGTGGGTTAATCCCAACAGACGACAATTTACCTCAAAATTGGTAATTTTAGCCACCGATACAATGCAACCGCGATATGTGTAGCGATAATAGTTTAACACATCGCACGTAAAGCGTGATGGGGCACACGTTGATTCGCAAATTCAATAACCGTGTGTATACACCACTTTCCTTCGGAAATCCGCATCGTGGCTCGCGCGATCCGGAACCAATCGGATGCACGTCCCGGGGTATAAAGTAATCTGAGGTAAATTCCATCAGATCGATCAAATTAAGGTCGGAGGTGAAGTCAGACAACTGTTTAACCATGGTGATATAATTTTTTGCTATATCGCACGCGCATTTACCTTTGTGGTTGGTTACTTTTGGGATTACAACTCTTAAAATGCTTTAGAAATGGTGGATGGCGTTTTTTACTGTGAGGAATCCGGTGAAAATGAATCGCCAAGTTATATACTTTTCCTCTTCCACACGATTGGCGACACGTGGATCCCACTAGTCTTCACTGTGTGGTTGAGATGGCTTGATGTGACAACGGGGCAGTAACTTTCCCCCGATTAACGAGGCATTGACTATTCACATGGATGTCTCGATACATTGCACCTACGGGTAGGTGTATGGTTTCTTTCATACGTTTCGTACATTTTTTATTTTATGATTACGGTCATTAGTCTAGCACCCGCAGTTACGCACTGCGCATACTAGACTGGGGGGACATGATGACGTATAGTCTGGAGTCGGGTCATGAACCCACCACGATCCACTACTTTCAAGCCAGTACGAATCGGGCCAATATTAATCACGTGCTTGGGCTCACGAAGCCCAAGCCCATATCTATTTACGGATAGATATCCGATATCTTCTAAAATAGGAAGATAATCATTCCCAACCGACTTAGGCGGGATACGCCGAAGATTGGGGAACACGGAACCAACAAGGATTCCGTGCGTATATAAAGGAATCATATCCCTCGTTTAAGGTGCGATCTCATAACCCTAAAACTCCTTAAACCCTAAACCGATTACTCACTCACGCCGGAGGATAATCGTGGGAGACAATCCCACAGTAAGCCTAACGGTGTTTCTTGTCTCTTAGTCGCAGGTCTCAAGCAAAGAATTCTCAATTGGTACGAGAACCGAGCTCCAAATCGTGAACGTCCAACTTTTGTATCAACACTTATGTCTAATTAAGGTGTGCTCGTATGATGATTAAAGATGTGTTCACCTAGATACTATTACTCCTTAGTTATCTTTTATTGGCCGGTTGAGTTGTCACGTCCAATATCTTAACGCGTTGTATTCCTAAAGGTTGTAGGGTATGCGTAGTCCCTAGTTCTTTGAGGTTATCTCTCATATATGACCTACGAAATCGGCTAGCCTTGGCTATTTCATCCATAAACCATATCATCATAAAAGCATACTCAAGCATTAAATACAACGAAGATGCCTAGTTGTACTCCTAAGCCAACTTCAATTAAGATAAGAAACAACCTAACAATAATCAAATACTAGGTTTCATAGATTTAAGCAAACGCACAAGTAATTCAGCTAGACATGATAGACAAGCAAGCATACACACAATCAATCGAATACGGGATAGACATAATGATAATTTGGATAAATAAACTTATCTCAATGTGTAAAATAGCGTATGGGACCCTAAGATACTGTCCAAGTCGGACTACAAACGATTTAGGATTTTTACTCCAAAAGTCTACCTCTCAAAATACAGAAAAATCGAATTATATATATATAGATTTATAACTGCGACGGCGTCACCTTTTGCATGGGACGCCGTCAGCTCGCCGTCATTAGGGTTTCGTCTTGGCCAAGTCATCGATTGGACTGCATCACCTTAGAGTTGTGATGCCGTCAGTCTTCAGTTGGGACGTCGTCATGATTCTAGATCTGGGCCGTCTAGAGTGAAAGTTGTGAGTGACACCCTCCTTCTTTAAAGCGTGGCGTCGTCATGTTGTAAGACCGGAAATTTAGCTGAGCCGTCGCGTGCATGTTTTGATCAAATCTTTATAGAGTGACGGCGTCGCCCTTTGGTTGGGACGCCGTCAGGTTCTGTTGAACAACTTTGAGTGGCTTCGATCTTGACTTTGCCATTTTCTTCATGTATTTGCTCTTTTTCGTCCAAATGTGCTTCATTCCAGCTTTTTGCTTTATAAAAGACCTAAAAAGTAAAAAGGAACAAAATTAAGCGATGTGAGATATAAAATGTGTCAAAATAGGGCTTAAATGACCCCTAAAAGCGTCGTTTTAAATCCTTATCATCATCCTTTTCTCGATGCCTTTC
The DNA here is from genome assembly GCA_022545495.1 of Chrysanthemum lavandulifolium. NCBI lineage: Eukaryota > Viridiplantae > Streptophyta > Magnoliopsida > Asterales > Asteraceae > Chrysanthemum > Chrysanthemum lavandulifolium. The sequence goes on along the minus strand of CM040239.1, from coordinate 41,899,731 downwards.
ACAATCTCTCTGTTGGCTACCTCTGCCTGACCATTAGCCTGAGAATGGTAAGGAGACGAGGTAGCTCTAAGGATACCCTAATTTTCACAACATGATTTGAATGGCTCGCCAACAAATTGGGTTTAGTTTTCAGTTATGAGTGTTTGTGGCATGCCGAATCGAGTAATAATTTGATCGTAGACAAAGGTTAAGACTTTTCTTGAAGTGATGGAGGCTAGCGGCTTTCTTGAAGTGATGGAGGCTAGGGTCTCTCACGCAGAAAATTAATACTCTTCCATTAATATCTAAGTACATCTTTACTATTCTATGTGACTCATATTGGCGATAATAAGTAGACATTCAAAGATTAGGAAAGTCAATAAAATGCTACTTGGTTTTCACGAAGAAACACTTATAATGTTGACTAATCCAGTGGGAGCAATGCGGTTTATCTCAGAGATGACATACATGTAATGTTGTTTGATTCAGTGGGAGCTATAAGCTTATCACCTTGTAAGTGTCCCATTTTATTTCTAGCTTGTCTTGAAATAATACATTACTTTCCACACATCTGAAGCATAAGAGTTTCAAAACAATCATTGCGTTTTATTTTATATGATAACTAGTTTCCGATGTCGCTTCCTGAAATGTTATCTATGAAATAGCTATGCATGATTCCTTATTAAAAAATAAAGTTCTATATATACTTGCAATGCTGATATGATTTGAGTTTGACTTAAATCATAGGTTTTCTGTGACACTGTCGTATTGTCCATACAAACGAACGAGTGTAGTGTTATCTGTATACTTGCATGATGTTTTGCCCTGCACAAGTGGGAAAAATTTTAATTGTGGGCAAGGTATAACACATAAAAATAGTGGGTCGGGTGGATTGACTAACAGGTCAAAATTGGTAATTAAGATGTTGATCAAACTCATTCGAGTCGGGTTGACTCAAAACATCATTTGTCCACAATTTTTTAAAAAATGATATGTAAGCAGATGGGAAAAAGTAAAAAATTATGGCTATCGAAAATAAATATAGTATAGTGTAATAAATATAGTTTAGTGTGTAGTATGTGATCTATTTTCTCAAGGAAGTTACTAATTTTTTGTGAAAATAACTTTGTAGGTTTTATGCCATGTAAATACATTTTGAGCGACTTTTAACTCGTTTGACCCAGTAAAGATAGAATTAACATAACTCGAATTAACTCATTCATAAGTAAATGTGTTGAACTTGTATAAGTATATTTTTTAGCTTCTATTGTCAAATTGATATTTTAGTTACCGTAGGTGGTTGGGTCTGCGAAAACGCTAAGTCAAGACAAGCGCCAGAACTGGAAAAACCTGATTACAAGTGCAAAGGAGATAAAATGTCTTTTCAAGGTAGGCTGTCTAATTGCTCAATTAACATGCAGCTAGTCTTTTTATAACCCCTCTCTTTATTTTCAAATAAACATTTTACATCATTAAATACAATTAGGAAAAGGATATTAGCACAATAATATTCTAAATGTTTAGATCAGGTGATTCAGCTCTTCTCTGCATGAAAAATGCATTTCGGGCGACTTTTCGACCCATTTCCTTTTTTTAGCTTAAAATTTTCATTTCAACCTTCTATATAATAAGATGATGGGTAAAAATATACTATCTCTACTATGATCCTAATTTCGAGATGTTTTGTTCTATTTTCTTAGGTTCCTAAGCCACACACAGAATTCTTTAGTGACAATAACCTCGCTTCCATGGTAGCAGAGGAGGCTGTTCCAAAGGAATGGCGCCCAGATGACATGGATACCGATGCACTAGGTTATGATCTTCCCACTGAAGATGATCAGGCTCCACTAGATGATGATTATGAAGATGATGTTGGGGTAGTAGATGATGGTGGCATGGATGACTAATTACTAGGAAAAAAAAATATTAATGCATGTCTTTGCATTTTTCAGCGAATTCACATGTAAATGTCTAAAGTGTTGTGTGCATATACTTCCTAAGTACAAAAATAGTAGTGTTGAAACTAAAAGATATAACGAGGAAACAGATTTTTTTTGGAGGTTGCGTTCCATTCATAAGTAGTTTTTTACAGTACTTCATAGAGATAACAGCATATCTGGACCAAAGCCAGATCAAAACATAATATTTGTCGGTCTTTTTAAACATGTGATACAGACACGAGACACCTACCTTATATTTTAACTACATCGTCAATTCGTCATCTGTATCAGGTTGGATGATGCTTAGTGCTCTCCTACTCACCCCTGCGGATACATCAACACTGCTCGAACCACCTACATTTATACTAATTAGCCAATTGTCTGCTCCTATGTTGGGATGCAAAGACAACCTCTGCATAAGAGAAGCATCAACACAGTATGTAACATCAGAATAAAAAAATTGTATGCAATTTCGAAACATATACCTATTAATGGGTCGGTTCAGGCAGTGTTTTATCTCTCACGGTCAAACATAAAATTAACAAAAGTTGGCTCAAAAGAAAACACATCAAAAACCACCTGAAGTGTATATATCCTTATGACAATATGCCAATATGCCAACACTTCGTCAAAATAGTAGACCATCAATGTTGTTCCATCTTCTAAGCCCCCGATGAGATACAAGGGTCGCAAAACCAGATCGTGACTAATACTTCGCTTGATCACCACCTCTTTATGCCAAGATTTCTTGATCTCATATTCTTTCATTTCCCAAATTGTGAATCCAGTAACAAATGTATGAAATTGACATAAACAACCCTTTAAGATTTCCAGACTTTCTGCAGGAATACGAGCATCATCAAAAGATTCAAAAGGAGGTGAAGGGAATAATTGGAAGGTCTCCTTGTCGATATCAAAAGAACAAAGCTTTTCAGGGGAATCCTTGTCACGAACCATCCAATGAACACTTTGTATTCAGAAATGGCTCATCCCAATCATTAAGCCAGTAAGGGACATGACCAAGACTTCTCCATTGGCCCGTGCCAAGGGTTTATACCTCCGCTTCTAAGAGACGAGGCCGAGACAATGAAGGAGGATCTGGTGTTATATTCCCTTGGAAAACAGTACCACTTTGTATTTCTTTGTCTTTAAACCGACTACAAAATCATAAACAATTCTGGTGGTACCTTCGCGATAGTATTAAAACCACGGTCCCACAAGCAGAGAAACCATTGACTGAGCCAACTAGACTTATGTTAGAGTTTTTCGGAAAAGGGTACAAGATTAAGATCAAGAGTATTGACAGGATCATGGTGTAATTGGCGGTGATCAAGTTCCTCTTTAATCTCCACCCACTTCAAATTAATACTCACATCTAGCTTAGAAAGTAAGATTCAATAATTAGATTCAGGTCGGCCGTGTGTTGTTGGTGCCTAGAGAGTGATAGAAGACGTATTTGAGATGGTCAATCTCCCAAGAAAATCGATAAAGAAACCGAGATGATAAAGCCTTTTGAGTATGCAAGACTCCAAGAAACTAGAAAGAAACCAGACTTCTAAATTCTTCTTCATTCATTCATATCATGGAAACAAACTACATATAAATACTTGAAATACACAAACTACCACTGGCCTAGTATTTAGGAAGAATTCTGTAAACATGGACTAAAAATGGAAACGTGAATTCTAATGCAATTAATGTGGCTATAACCACTTCTTCCTAATTACATGCATGCAAACAAGTACTGTAAATATGGAGAACATGGCCACATGGGCACGGTGTATCAACATCCAGAAACTTGGTCTTTAACTCATCGTGCATGTATCAGAGAATATCAGCCATGACATTTTCTGGTAGTTCTTCCATTGGTATGGTACGCTTTAGCACACCCCACCGCCAAAACGACTTAAAAGCAAACAAAAAGGTGTGTGCCACACTCATAACCCAGTAAAACCACGCAAGCATAACACCTTTTAGATAATCTATTCTGGTTAAAAACTAATACTAGTCTCCAATGTTGCACTTCTTCGGACCCCAAGCCTCATTCAATTAGTAAATCTGCATTCAAAAACCAAATAAATTTCATGAGAATTGATTTTGTCTTTCTTTATCTACAGAGCATGGCCGGATTTGAGCATGTGCGGGGTTCGACCCCACAGGGCATCCAAATTTTCAGAGGCCTCAAGATTTGAATAGCTGTAGTATTTTAGTTCTGGTTTTTTCTTGTAAAATTGATGAAAGGGTATTGTAAAACCTAAGATACAACGATTTTGATCAAACCCAAGTAAGAATCGAGAAGTTTTAAGCTTTTATAAGGAACATGACAAAAAAGCTGGGTTATGGTTGTTTATAAGTTAAGTACAAAACCCTATAATGTGTCAAATACTCAAATCAATCAAAGGTCACGAGTGCAATTAGCAGGACCGGTGCCCCGCTGGCTCAACGTTAGAATTTCTGCAACGGAATTAATGCAGGGTCGAATGTTTTTGGATTTATAAATGGGACAGAGCTGCAGTAACAGAGCCATCACCATCACTATTGTACGAGGCTTAATTACTGTTCCACTACTTTTGTTATTTTGATAATTCATCTTTTGTATTTCCTTTGAAATAAATTTCAGCTTCTTGTTTTCTTGCACTATTTTTAATCTGAAAATTTTCACAAAAATATAGTAGTTACTTAAAAACACTTTTTAGTCTTAATTATGACAAATTAACCTCTCCTATTTAGTTTTAAAACATCTTTCTAAATCACTTTTAGTTATAATGTTTTAAACTTTATAAGTTTTTAGTATAAAATTAGTATTTGCTTAGTTTTAAAAATCATAATTTTAGCTTTTTAATAAATTACGTTGCAAACTTTCTTCCCAGCTCACCTTAAAATCGCAAAAAGTTTCAATCTTTGGAAGTTTGCATGAAGATTAAGAAGCTATTAAGGAGATTATTGGGTATTACGGAGTATTTGGGTTAATTATAGAGCGTGGTTGGGGTTTTTAGTTTAATAATATTATCGTCTTCATTCTTGATCCAATCTCGGTGCTTTCTTATCCTTTCTTATTAATCTTTCTATTTTTGTTGTTTAAGAATGATCACCCCCTTATGAGAAGATTGTTGGGCTTAAAAAGTGGTTATCATTATACGATCACTTATAATGTCAACGAGTCATGTATGAAGTGTAATAGAGTTGTAATAGTCTAATGGGCTTTAATCATGTATTATCTAAGTCTTAATGTAAGTGAACAAGTCCATTACATAGTCCATTAGACATGTCCATAGTCCAGCCCATAGGCCCAAATCATCCCGCCTTGGACGTATAAATACCCTCTCCTAGCCTTGGAGAGGGTGTGTGTATCTCATATTCATGTGTGTGAACATTACATCTCTCTCTCTCTCTCTCTCTCTCTCTCTCTCTCTCTCTCTCTCTCTTCTTATGATGATCCATATGTGTTCTTGATACCATGTTAGGATCCTACATTGTTCATATATACTTTTTAGCCTTGATTGAGGAAAGAACTTTGTAGAAACTAGAAAGGGGGGAGGGGTGGTTGAATAGTTTCTCCGTTTGTATTTATGTTTTAAAATCTTCAATACTTTTTGTTCTTTTTTGAAATTCGTTTGATTTGAAGTTATGTGATATCAATCAACAATATATATAAACACAGTATATATGCACAAAGATACACTAGGCATGAAAGAAAGAAAGATAAAGATATGGAAAGATCGAACCTAGACACGGAGATTTATAGTGGTTCGGCACGAAGCTCACTCTTCACTCTACTCCACTCCCCGAGTACCACACTCGAGAGTTCACAATCACTATGTCAACAAACTCCCTTCAAGCTAAGAAAACCGTACACCAACGCTTACACCAATTTGCGACACTAAGCGAAATGTCGAGTTCTAACCCTAGCTAGAACCAATCTAAACACCAATACACACTACAACACGGACTTACACCTCGTCCACTTGGATATACACATAATCTAAGTCTTCACACTAAGCTTCACGGACTTTCACTTCGTCCACTTAGATCTTCACACAATCCAAGTCTTCACACCACTTCACGGACTTTCACGTTATCCTAATCTACACACAGCACTACACGGACATACACTTTGTCCAAATCTACACAAATGCTACACGGACATACACACCGTCCAAACCTATACAAACACAACTAATCTCGACTCACACACAAGTCGGATATACCAAAATACAAGATACAAGATTTAGAGAATTTAGATAAAGAAGATAATCATAACACAAGTTACGTGTGTGTGTGTGATGCCTAACTATAACGCTTCGTTTCCTAACGAATACGAAGGTCCTTATTTTGCACTTTGGAGTAGAGGATAACGAGATCACTTATAAACAAATTACGACACATTAATGTGATCAAAGGTGTGGAAAGAATAGGACGAGAGAGGACAAGAAGGTTTTTGTGCAAAGGGTCCACTTTTTCGAGAAAATAGTCAGTATATATAGCACCAAGAGTAGGGTGGACGGTCCGTTATTCGTCTGGCGTCCCATAAAATTAAGGGACCGTCGACCTATATGGGACTGTCCCATATAGTCCGCTCCTCATTTTGTCCTTTAGTGGGGAAATGTTTATTTGGTAAAAATTTATCTGATTTGGGCGGGAAAATTCAAATTCAAATATTTTCTTATGAATAAAACATTTCATTAATTTACAAAAATAATTGTAAAGTTTATTTATAAAAACTATTGTCACATTTATAAAAATGTGAGTTTTAAGGACAAAATAATTTTTTTGATCACTTAACAATGTTGGTAAGCTGTTTGTACATACATGAAGTGATGTTGTAGTCGAAACGAGTTTTCTCGGTTAAAAACTTATCAAGTATATTTTTAGGTAACGTGTTCTTACGTTTTGTGATTATCAAAACATAGAGAGATCGACTAATGCAAACAACGTTTTTGACATTAACAAACTTGATTATGTAATTACAAAAGTTTAGATACAAATATGAAAGAATATATTGTTCATATATATACTTTTTGGACTTGAGTGATGAAAAAACATGTTGATATTTGGTTATATATGATAATTTTAAAAGTTGAGAAGGATATTGACATAATTACGAAAGTTTTGAAAGGATATTGATGTAATTACAAAAGTTTAGGAAGAATTTTGACATAAGTATAAAAGTGAAAGAAATTTATGTAATGTTAAACTTTAGTAAGGGTATATATGTAATTGACCTGATAAAAAAGACAGGGATTAAGTATCATTAAATATAAAGCCCAAATTTTAGTAGTTCAAGCTCAAAAAATAAAGATAATTTTATACCCCAATTAAGGGAAAAATGACTCTATTAGTTCTATACTTTGTTATTTTTCCCACTCTAGGTAATATACTTATTTGTAATACTGAAATTAAGATAAATATATAATTAATGTCTCTTTTTACACAATACGAGTCACTATTCTTTCAAATGTTTATCATTTTAAGTCTTACTTTGGTTTATGAGTATGTCAATTGCTGAAACACGAAATGAGTGAAATTACATGCGACTAAGTTAGAGAGATATATATATATATTTAATCAATTTTGAATTAATAAAACTTCATGATAAATTTAATTAAAAGATCAAATTATTTCATCTCTTGCCTAATTACCTCCGTCCCATAATAATTGTCCACTTTGACTTTTTTAAGTTTTTTTTATTCAACTTTGACCATAAAATTTTTTATTTGTGTAATATACGACTTGATGAAAAATATATGAATAAATTAGGTTTTAAATGTTTTTCATTTAGTATAATTTTTATCAAGTATTATATAACACAAATAAAAATATTAATGGTCAAAGTTGAACAAGAAAGACTAAAAACAGTCAAAGTGAACAACTGTTATAGGACTGTTATAGGACGGGGGAGTAGATCATCTTATTTTGATATCCTTGATCAAAATACACAATTTAGAGTGACATTATACTTAAGCGAGATTACACTTAAAAAACAATGACTCATACATATTATAAATAAGTATAATACCTAAAGTGAGAAAAATAACAAAGTATATAACTAATTGAATATATTTCCCCCCAATTAATCGAGGATCACTTTCCACCCGCAAAATATAAATAAAATAAAACAAACATTTGTTTTCCTATCTATTCAACTAGGTACACACGCTGAATGGTTAGTTAAACATGAACATATACACATCCACAAAATGTCAAGGAACAACAATCATATAATGTTGAATGTAAAGTTCTTCGTGATAGTGACAAGACATGAAATTACTATTGGCCAGTTTTTTCCTTCATGGCATGAAATAACCAGGAATAATTGTAATTAAAATTCTACTGTGTACAACATCACTATTTACACACAGCTAATCATAATAAGCTTGATGGCTATCCTAGTCAAAGTCAACAAATTCCATACATGCATACTCCTAATTATATTTCCTGGTTCAATCTCCTAAGTAGAATTCATGTATATATCGAATCTCTTGTTCTTCAAACATCTTCCTCATTACTCCAGGAGGTATATGAACGGAAAAAATGAGCTCCAAGATACACTGGTTGACGTATTGACATGACGCTTTTAGTATGGGTCAAAGGACACAAGATTGAGTCAAATTAACCTGCATATACAAATATATTGATTTACAGATAACGGATTTGTTAGTCATGATTACAATAAGAATCAAAATACTTAAAACAATGTAATGAGCAAGGATTTCAAATGACTCTCAGCTTGTTTGACCCTTCCAACAAGCTTGGACTTGTTCGCCTTTCAAATAAATGATTCAGCTTATTTGCTCTAAAACACTATTGAAGTGGATTCACTCATATCCTAATGGGTTAAAAATGTCATGTATATGAGATTTTTTGAAGAACTTACAATGGCATGTGGTGTGCATAGACAAAGTTATCGTTGCTGGACCACATCAACTCCTGAGTCTTGGATTCTGGACCACGCTTCCCACATAAAATGAGACAGCTGTACATTTTGAGGATTAAATAAGGGCCAAACTATGCAGGCACCCCACCTTCTCATGGCACCTCAAAGTAGAGCGGGTCCTCCTCTGTCGGCGGCAGTTTTCCTTTTTTTTTTTTTTTTTTTTTTTTTTTTTTTTTTTTAATTGTGTGTGTAGTGTTTAATTGTGTTTAATTTGGTATATCAGATAGTGTATTTAATTTGTGTAGTGTTTTATATGTATAGTGTATTTAATTTGTGTAGTGCTTTTATATATATAGTGTATTTAATCACAGTAGTGTTTTATATGATATTTATTTTACGTTACGCTTTTTAATTGTGTGTTTGTTTCATTTAATTAAACAATAACAATAAACATTAAACAAGAAACAACAATGCTTTCAATATTACAACCAAATCTACTCCACACGAAGATTATTAATGCCATCTATAAGCTTCATAGAGTATTCCACTCGGTGACACGCGTGATCAACCTGATTTCTTGCCAATTCCAGGTGATGCTCCAACGCCTTTATTTTTGCCCAACAAATTTTTTCACCAACAGCGACGTTGATCGTTGTATCTTTAGTTTCAGCTTTAGAGCACTGCGTTGAAGAAGAGCTTCACCAAAGTACTTTTGTTGAAATATTTCCTTCCACATGAAGTATCGACACCCATAGTCTTTAGTCCCTACCGTTACATGACGAAACAATTATAAGAAATGTATTATAAACAAACAAGTTATTGATATATTTACGCAAATAAGCAAACGTTTAATTATTTACCTTCAGAAAGGACACGATAATACTGCACCACAAGTATTGGGTTTGGTGGGATGTTCTTTCAATTATTAATCCACGCCGACAACGACACAGTAAGGATTTTGTTGTTGCGTCCGCCAAAAGAATTTGTATAATTATTCACAACATAAATTAGTAATATCATGGTTCACAATAACCAATCTTGTTATAGATTAATAGTTGATACATGGTTCACAAAATTACAATATAACTAGAAACTAAGATCAATCACGCCCGATGCGTAGTCGCCCAATGATGCTACCATCCGTCCCACACGAGACTCTAACTCAAATCGTCTCCTCAATCCGTCAATCTCTCGTCATCTTTCGTCAGCGAGACGGTCGTATCAAAAGATGAGGAAGAACCGGAGGACGGTGTATAAAATTGTCCTCATCTCGCAATGGAGATATAGCCGGAGGGAGGCACATAAGATTGTGAAGAAAGCACATAATCTGGACTCTCGACACGAAAGTGTGTGGTTGACGTTGACACAATGAATGTCCCTCCATCGAATGTCATCCGATTCCTGTAACAAAAGATGAGGAAGAACCGAGCAGGGCGTAAATCAGAATAAAAGATGACGAGTCGCTTGCTATAAATCGATGTCGTCTATACATGTTTTGTCATTTACAATATAAATCAAGAATCGCCTATACATGTTGTGTCATTTACAATATAAATCGAATCGCTCTATACATGTTGTGTCATTTACAATATAAATCAATAACTGCTTTCTACGATATCTAAACATCCTCCGTCGTTGAGCAAACACATGTTCCCATGGCGCTGCCTCGGCATTTCTAAAATGTCTCCATTGTGGGTGATTATACGGGAGTGGTGAGTCTTCATCAAGAACCGCAAGAACGAAGTGAGCACAATCGTTGTTCCCCACACGAAGAATCACAACCGGAGACAATATTCTGTTGAATCGGAGAACCTCTCGTGGAAGACACAAAATAGATTGTGAATTGGTTATACATACAATAGGACGGTTAAGAGTCAGAGTAATAACCACTCCCATTTCGCATACTCATCCAATAACGTCGGGTCTTTGCACGTTAAACCAATTCATCGAGTTACGTGTAGCGTAAATAAATTACCCCACACCTCAGAACTTCCTCGTGATTGTCTACCTCTTCCCCGGCAAGAGCTCGAATTCAGGCCACATTTCTTGTCGATGGCCAAGACCTATGGCAAGAGCTCGATAGCCACAATTTCCATCACCTCCACGTTAAAGATCCCCATGATCCAATATCGGAAAAGAGTGGAATTTCACCATACAATATTCGCTAAAGTAACTGAACGTCTGAGTGGTGTCTTAAGTCGCCTCGCTAGGTCCTTCGTTAGGTCCTTCGTTTAAGTCTTGGACGTTGAAGGCTCTCCCACATAAGAACCGTGTCTCATGATTCTTTATTTACTACGGACTTTTTAGGTTTTGTGTAGCTTCATGCGGTGCCTTGTGGGGTTCTTCGCTCAAACCGGAGATTTGGTTTAGACTTGGATTTGTTATCCTTTGCGCCGGACGTCCACGATTACTTTCTTTAACAAAGAAGTTGTTGGGTGACACAGATTCGAGAGCGTATATACCTATGAGCATGTTTAACATATTTTTTTGACAAATGACGATGCTCGGTATAAACACTTTGAATTTCTGACGTCATCTTGACAAGAAAAATATTCGTGCTCTTCGGCCCTCGAGGCTCTTGAGGATATTCAGTTCTTGAGTATTTCGGACAACGAGCCGAGGAACGCTTAGTGTTCTCCAAAATTATCAACAAAATCAAGCGGAATTGGCAATCCAGTATTCGAAAAAGGAAATAGTTAAAATTATCGGTATTGACGGGAAGAATAACTTGATAGGCATAAATTTTAAAGTACATACCGTTTGCTTGAAGCCAATACAGTTGGTGATAGCATGGTAAACCATACACTAATCAAGATCGATGACCACATGCATGCGGTCAACATCCGCTTACTTTCTGCAAGTATGAGCCTTAAAGCATCCATTGAAACATTATACCGCAATACATGTTTTCATATAAAACTTTACTTTTAAAAAAAAGTTTATTAATACTTTTAATTTTAAAAAAAGGTTTTGTTAATAACTTTATTCTTTTTTAAACTTAAAAAAAAAAAAAAAAAAAAAAAAATTATTAAAAACGCGTTTTTAATAATTTTACTTTATTAATACGCTTATTTACGTTTTAAAACGCGTTATTAAACGCGTGCGTTTTAATGGTATCGTGTGTGGTTCTCGAACGCATTTCACGTGTTTCTTTCTCTACCAATTCATCCCACATGCTTTGGCGAGAGTTATCCTGCTCTCTCTCACATCACAAACGTAAACTCACACTAAAAGTTTTAGATCTAAACATTTTAGATCTAAATTTCTATCTAACAAGTATTTTACTTGTTAGATTGTTGATGATGTGGTTGTAGTGGTGAGGTCGTGGTGGTTTACGATGTTACGTTGTTAAGTTTTTAGATCTAAAACTTTTTAGATCTAAAACGATACGTTGTTGAAAAGATCATGAGGTTTGTTAAAAAAACGTTAAATTTTGTGATTTTCTTAAAAGAATGCTTCGTTGTTAAAAAAGCTAATTTTTTGGTAGTGGTGATGCTGTGGTGGTTTACGTTTGACGTTGTTAAGTTTTAGATCTAAAACTTTTTAGATCTAAAACTTTTTAGATCTAAATTTTTTGATCTAAACCTTTGTAAAAAAAAGGTTATCTTTGTTTATTTTCTTAAAAAATAATTAGATGTTGTGATGTTGGTGATGATGTGGTGGTTACGTAAGTGGTGGTACTTGTGAAATTTGTGGTGGTTTACGTTTGTACGTTGTTAAGTTTTTAGATCTAAAACTTTTTTTAGATCTAAAATTTTTTTAATCTAAACCTTTGTAAAAAAAAGGTTATCTTTGTTTATTTTCTTAAAAAATAATTAGATGTTGTGATGTTGGTGATGATGTGGTGGTTACGTAAGTGGTGATACTTGTGAGGCTGTGGTGGTTTACGTTTGTACGTTGTTAAGTTTTTAGATCTAAAACTTTTTTTAGATCTAAATATTTTTTTAGATCTAAAATTTTTTTGATCTAAACCTTTGTAAAAAAAAGGTTATCTTTGTTTATTTTCTTAAAAAAAGGTTATCTTTGTTAAAGTTTTTAGATCTAAAACTTTTTTTTGTGGTGATGATGTACTGGTGATGCAGTTTTGGTTACGTATGTTTCTTTGTTAAAAAAAAACTCTTTTTTAAGTTTTTTTTAAAAAAAAATCATCATTGCTTATTGTTTGTTGGGTTTTTTGCGGTTTGCCTCGCATGGGAGAGACCTTTGTGAGCAAAGCCCATGTTATACTAGCGACCCCACGCTTTTCCTTGGCATTCTTGGATGGTAAAGTGATTCACTTTGCAACCGTAATGAAAAAACTTTTTATATAAAAATTTCATTATTGGATGGTAAAGTGACCATTCAAGGTCATTTTGCAACTTTAATGAAATAAAAAGGCAATGATGATTTTTTTTTTAAAACTTAAAAGAGTTTTGGCGAGGCAAACCGAATTTGCGACCAACATGAGCTATAAAGATAATAATCTGGCCTTTGATAAGTTGTTTACCTCTTGTGTGTTAAATGGTGAATTAGACATGGTGGTTGATTGTTGTTGTTGATCCGGACCACTGATTGTTGTTGTTGCTTTTACCCAGGATTATATGGGGTGCCCGCCAGGATTATGTTGTTGTTGGTGTTGTTTCTGGACCACTGGTATTGTTGTTGGTGTTGTTGCTTTCACCTGGTATTGTTAGCCTAGGATTATGTTGTTGTTGGTGTTGTTTCTGGACCACTGGTATTGTTGTTGGTGTTGTTGCTTTCACCTGGTATTGTTGTTTGTGTTGTTGCTATCACATGAGATTGTTGTTGGTGTTGTTGCTTTCATATGGGGTGGTAACTTGTGAGAATCTTAGTACTTGTGAACTTTTGAGAATCTTAGTACCGAATGTGAACTTTTGCAGTGGTAACTTGTGAGAATCTTGTTCAAAACGTGTAACTTATGTAACTTGTGAAACCTGTGAAACTGGTGAGTCTTGTGCTTGTGCAGATTTGTGAGGCTTGTGCAGTTTTGTGAGGCTTGTGCAGTTTTGTGAGGCTTGTGCAGATTTGTGAGGCTTGTGCAGTTTTGTGAGTGCAGTTTTGTGCAGTTCATGTGAACTGGTGACTTTGTGCAGTTTGTGACTAAAACTTTTCCGAGGCGATGATGATTATTGAGCCTAAAAACTTTAAAAACTTTCCGAGGCGATGATGATAAAAACCGAATGGACGGTAAAGTGAGATCTAATCTCACTTTGCAACCTTCGGGTTTGAGCCTAAAAATTTTCTCGAGGCGATGATGATTTTGAGCCTAAAACTTTCCGAGCGATGATGAAAACCGAATGGACTGACAAAGTGGGATAAAACTCACTTTTGCAACCTTCGAATCGAGCCTCAAAAATTTTCCGACTACGGTTTTAAAAAGTTTTAAAGCGAATTAGCAGATAAAATGAACTTGTATAACCAAAAAAAAACTTGTAAAATTGTAAAACCAAAGAAGTTGTAAAAAGTGGTATAACTTATAAAAAACATGTAACAAAAACGTAAAAGAAACTATGTAAAAAAGTGTATAAAAACTTGTAAAAAATAAGTTTGGTATAAGTGGTAAAAAAATAAGTTGTGAAAAAACTTGACGAAATCGAGAACCAATCATCGATACCAATGATTGGATACCAATGATTAAGCACGAAACCGAGGCAAAAATTCACCACCCTACCCATGGGGTGGCTGCGTAGGAGGACCCTTAAATAAAAACGATCTAGAAAGTGGCAAGTCTAAAACATCAACATTTAGTTAATTTAGTTGTATACATAAGGAAACTTGAAACTAACATGCAATGACACTTATTTTGATATTTCTTTCAAATAACCAAACAAAAATCAAGTGATATAAACAAGTCTACTAAAGTGTAATTGACAGCAGTTTTGTACATGTCAAATTGAAACTGCAACATTGTGACTTAATACAAACTATAATCAAGTAACACTAATCATAAAAAGGTAACTTGTAAGGAGTTGAAATTCCAACTGTACAATGAATTAATCGTGTAAATCATATTTATTTGGTTAAAATTACATAACAAGCAGCATGGTTAACTTTAGTTTGTCAAGCAACAAAAAAACAAAGGTGCGTACTCATTTATTCAACAAAGGTCAACTAACAATTTTAACTTAGCTAAGCAATAAAAATAGAGGTATATGTGTCCAATTGTTAATTTACTCGAGAAAGGGGCTTTACGTATAAGAAGCGTACTGGCAGTCTGGCATCATCAACCTCAGATCATCTTCATCCTTCAGACATGTATAGTGAGTCAATATCCTATTCCAAAAATAACAAAATTAATTGATTGAGAGTAAATATAAAAGTTAGAATAACAATAAATTATAGAGATATAATCTAAAATCCAAAGAAATAATGAGTGTAAACAAAACTAAAATCCAAAACAGAAACCGTCACAAGACAACTGCATGTGAAGATGAAGATGTATGGAATGTACCTATAATAGTGCCATGCTTACAGCTGCGTGTGAGAAATGTTTGTTTTGGGCGCCATTGTTTTAGCAGGTGGCGGCTATCAAGGAAGTAAGAAGCGCGGCGGGCAATGAGAGAAAAGATACATAACGTCAAATTTAAACATTTGTTTATTGCCTTACAGGTACTCCTATATACTAAGCTAAAATAAATGCCTTACAGGTGCGTCCACGAAGGGTAACTGTCCTCGTAACATAGATACGGCGACTAATAATGTTAATGATGATGCTTCAAGGGTACATGGTGGGAAATTCACTGTTGGCAAATCTTTTGCTAATGTTTTGAAAGGCTTCCCCATTTCGTCTGAGAATAATGAAGAGCCTGCCATGGTCCTTGGAGATGAGTGCATATTTAAATGGGACCTGTCTAATGCTTTGGTAGGGAGAGTTAAAGTTTTTGATTCTCTTGCTAACATTAAAAATGCTCTTGCTAATGAGGGCTTCCCTGATCTTCATATACATTACATGGGAGAATTGTGGATCATGGTGGAATTCGATTCTGTTAAAACTAAAGACTCTTTCTTTGTTAGTGTGGGGGTCAACTCTTGGTTCTCTGAGATTCGTCAAGCATCGTATGATTTTCATATTGATAATAGAATTGTTTGGGTGGAGGTTGAAGGAGTTCCTCTTATATTATGGTCGGATAATACATTCAAGAAGATTGCTTCTAAATGGGGTGATTTACTTGATGTTGATGACCAAGATAATGCGTGCTTCCATTCTAAAAGACTGTGTATCTCCACTAAGAATATCTCTAACATTTATGAGGTACTGAAAATCATATTTCGTGGTAAAGTATATTGGATTCGAGCTAAAGAGGTTCCTGGTTGGGTGCCCAAGTTCATGGAAGACTCTAATGATGATGAGTCACTGGATGATGATTTTACTTTTGGAGAAGAAGGAAACAATGACGAGGGTATTGGTCATGTTACTAGTGATGTGGAAGATGAGGTGGAAGCTTTGCAACAGCAGGAGAAGCATTCAGAGGATCCCTTCAATATCTATTCGTTATTGGAGAGGAACCTCAACAAAGAGAAAGGTAATGTTTCGGGTGAAGATAGTCCTAAGCACCCTCCGGGCTTCACTCCTCCTGAGGGTTCTTATGATATTAACTCTGATGGGTTTAATCTTAATGTTGCAACTGAGGCTTTACCTCAGACAGGCGAGACTGACAAGGAAGGTCCTGGGGAGCAAGTTTCTGAGTCGTCCACTTCTGGTCGATTTAAAAGTTCGGAAATTCCTCGTTCAGGAGGTTCTATTTTAAATGTTATGGAGGAAGTGGTCAAAATGGGCCATACTATGGGGTACAATATGGAGGGTTGCATAAACGATATCACAGGGATTATTGAATCTCAAGGAGCCAATGAGGTTCTTAAATGAATATTTTGTCTCTTAATGTTCAAGGTCTCGCCCAGAGGGCCAAAAAAAACTGGGTTAAGGAGTTATGTATCAGCAATAAAATCAATGTGTTAGCTCTTCAAGAGACGAAGATGGAGAGCATGGAGCTTTTTTGTGTTAAATCCTGTTGGGGTAACTATGCGTTCGACTTTGTTCATAGTGACTCGGTAGGTAACTCAGGTGGTATTCTATGTACATGGGATCCCAATTCTTTTCGCAAAATTAATCACACAGTGTCAGACTTCTTTGTTATTGTCCGAGGTGAATGGCTTAAAGCCAAGATGAAAACTCTTCTGGTTGTAGTGTATGCTCCTCATGATTTGCGTGATAAAAAACAGCTTTGGGATTACTTAGCTGCTGTTCTTAATTCTTGGGATGGAGGAGTTATAATGATGGGAGACTTTAATGAGGTTAGAAATAAGAATGATAGATTTGGTTCTGTTTTTAATGCGCACGGTGCAGGTTTGTTTAATTCCTTCATTACTAACGCGGGCGTGGAGGAAGTTCCGTTAGGAGGTAGTGCGTTTACATGGTGCCATAAATCGGCTTCTAAAATGAGCAAATTAGACCGATTTTTTGTTTCTGAAAACATTGTGAACTCTTTTCCTTGTATCAGCGCCATCACTTTGGACAGATATTTATCGGACCATCGCCCTATTTTGCTTCGCGAATCTTCTCATGATTATGGACCAACTCCTTTTCGTTTCTTTAATCACTGGGTGGAAGCTACTGATTTTAATCAAATGGTCGAAGAAGTTTGGAGATCAGCCCCTGTTGACAATGCTAACGGTATGCGAAATCTTATGATGAAATTAAGATTCTTGAAATCCAAAATTAGAGTTTGGAATTTGGGGAACAAAAGCAATATGAAATCAGACCTTGCTAGGTTTAACGCGGAGCTTAAGTTAATTGATGTTGAGATTGACTCTGGTAACGGTACCGAGGATAATGTTTCTAAGCGTTTGGATATTGTTAACTCTCTTCAAAGAGTCAACAATTCTATTGCCAGCGAGCTCGCTCAAAAGGCCAAAATTAAATGGTCTATAGAAGGTGATGAGAACACCCGCTTCTTTCATGGTATGCTCAACAAAAGGAGGAGTCAATCTAATATTCGTGGCGTGTTATCGGATGGTATCTGGATCGACTCTCCCAAGTTGGTCAAGGCTGAATTCCTTAACCACTTTAAACATAGATTTGATAAACCTTCTGCTCATCGTGCTCGTATTGACTTTAATTTTCCGACCTTTCTTACTCCTGATCAAGTGGACTGTTTGGAGTGTAATGTTTCCAAGACCGAATTAAAACGTGCGGTTTGGGATTGTGGGATTGATAAATCTCCTGGTCCCGATGGTTATTCGTTTAAATTTTATCGTCACTTCTGGTCTACTATTGAGGATGATGTGTATGGGGCTGTGAATCACTTCTTTTCTCACGGAGACATTCCTAAAGGTTGTAACTCTTCATTTATCGCTTTGATTCCTAAATTTCCGGATGCATCTTTGGTTAAAGACTTCAGACCTATCAGCCTCATCGGTAGCCTTTATAAGATCATAGCTAAGATTTTGGCTAATCGTCTTGTCAATGTTTTGGGGGATCTTGTTAATGAAGTTCAATCGGCATTCATTGCGGATAGACAAATTCTTGATGGCCCTTTAATCATTAATGAGATTTTGCAATGGTGTTCTTCTAAGAAAAAGCAAGCGGTCATCTTTAAAGTAGACTTCGAGAAAGCTTTTGACTCCGTGAGATGGGATTTCTTAGACGACATCATGTCTAAGTTTGGTTTTGGTAATAAGTGGCGTAACTGGATTCAATGTTGTCTCAGATCTTCGAGAGGATCTATTCTTATTAATGGCAGTCCTACTGAGGAATTCCAGTTTCATAAAGGTCTTAAGCAAGGTGATCCTTTATCTCCATTTTTGTTTATTCTTGTCATGGAGAGCCTTCATTTATCTTTTCAAAGAGTCGTGGATGCTGGTCTATTTACTGGTATTAAGATTAATAATATGGTTAGTCAGCACGATTTGTTCTTCAGCGGACGATCTTTGTTTTTGTCGGCAATGGAGTGAGGCTAACATTAACACTCTTGTTAATGTTTTGGATTGCTTTAAATGCGTGCTTGGGGCTCAAAATTAACATGTGCAAAAGTAAGATTATGGGTGTTCTTGTGGATAGTGTTAAGGTGAATCAAGCGACTTCTAAGCTTGGTTGTCTTACTCTTCAAACTCCTTTTAAATACTTAGGCACTTTAGTAGGTGGTGTTATGTCTCGGGTTAACGTTTGGAAGGAAGTTATTAATTACATTAAGCTCGTTTATCCAAGTGGAAGATGAAAACTCTCTCCATTGGGGGGCGTTTCACGTTGCTTAAATCAGTTCTGGGCTCACTTCCAATTTATCATATGTCTATTTACCGTGTTCCTATAGGCGTGCTTCAAGATCTTGAATCTATCCGTAGTCGTTTTTTCAATGGTAATGATATTTCTGGTGGAAAGGCTTCGTGGGTTCGATGGAGTAACGTCTTGACGGCTAAAGCTAAAGGGGGCCTAGGTGTTGCTAGTCTCTATGCCCTCAATAGGGGCTTAATGCTTAAATGGATGTGGAGATTTTATACCGAAAAGAACTCTCTTTGGGTTAGGGTCGTTAAAGCCATCCACGGTAATGATGGTGGTGTGGGCAGAAACATTGTTACAGGCACCCGATCTTGTTGGCTTACTATTGTTAAAGAAGCTTGTCTCCTCAAAGAGCAAGGCGTTGATTTTTCTGAATTCTGTAAGCTTCGAGTGGGAGATGGATCTGCTACTGTTTTTTGGGATGATTGTTGGAAGGACGGCCGGCCTTTAAAAGACGTCTTCCCGAGACTTTATGCTTTGGAGCTGCGTAAGGATATTTGTGTTAAAGATAAATTATCAGACCCTAGTATTGATATTTCTTTTCGTCGTCGAACCAGGGGTGGAGAGGAACAAACACAGCTTGACAACCTGTTGGAATCCATGGGAGAAGTTACTCTTGTTCCTAAAGCAGACAGGTTTGTTTGGTCCCTTAATAATTCTCAGGTTTATTCCGTTGCGTCTATGAGGAGTGTTATTGATGATGCTAGGTCCTCTTCTATCTCTACCGCGACTCGTTGGGTTAAGATTATGCCTATCAAAATTAATATCTTTGCATGGAAGGTTAAGATGAATGCTCTTCCTCTCGCTTTAATATTTCCGTGCGTGGTATTGATATTGCATCTTTGTCGTGTCCTCTCGTGTGATAATGGGATCGAGACTACAAATCACCTGTTCTTTAACTGTCACTTGGCTAGAGAGTTGATTGATAAGATTGTGTGTTGGTGGAATATCTCTTATGGCAACGTCTCTTCGTATGATGACTGGCTCGCTTGGATT
The DNA here is from genome assembly GCA_022545495.1 of Chrysanthemum lavandulifolium. Taxonomy (NCBI): domain Eukaryota; kingdom Viridiplantae; phylum Streptophyta; class Magnoliopsida; order Asterales; family Asteraceae; genus Chrysanthemum; species Chrysanthemum lavandulifolium. The sequence continues at coordinate 41,879,669 of CM040239.1, read as the reverse complement.
TCTGCTTTGATTGTTCCTTCTAATCTTAAGCCGATATTAGAAGGTGTGTTTTATGTCATGTGGTGGTCCATTTGGTCGTTTCGTAATAGGACGCTCTTCGACTCTAAGGTTCCTCTCAAGGCGACTTTGTTTGATGATATAGTTTCTTGTTCTTTCAATTGGTGTAAATTTAGATGTAAAGCCTCTTTCAGTTGGAATGACTGGCTCAAAACTCCTTTCCTTATTGTAGTTTAATCTAGCTTCTTGCTAGTTTTTTAATAAAATCGCCGTTCAAAAAAAATGCCAATTTTATGTTCACTTAAAAATCTGAACTCGAAAATGTTATGGGTAGAGCTGTAAACGAACTGAACGTTCAATAAATATTTCATAAACCGTTCGGTAAAAAGTTCGTTCATGTGTGTTTAAATGAACGAACATGAACAATATTTTACGTTCGTTTAATTAAATGAACAAACATGAACAAATGTCGCATCCGTTCATTTATGTTCGTGAACATCCGATTATGCATTCGTTAACGTTCGTTTATGTTCATTTATTTATTTATGTTCATATAGCATATTTTTAAATTGTATAATTTTAAAATTGATTTGTTTAAACAGAACAACACATATAAAACAATACATTGTGCATAATTTAATAAAGTTTTTGTTTGTTTGTCTCTGTTCATGTAATTTTGATCATTTATGTTCGTTTAGCTTTTGTTTAGTGTCTTAATGAACGAACATGAACAACTCATTTTCTTAATAAACGAACATGAACAAGAAAATTTATCCGTTTAAGCGTTCGTGTCCGTTCATTTGTCCGGTTAAAATTAAATGAACGAACATGAATAAGGCTCCGTTCATGTTCGTCCGATTCATTTACAGCTCTAGTTATGGGATACTTGCTTCTTATGTTATTTCTAATACATGTAGCATTTACAAAAATAAAAGAGAAACAATATCATATTTATTTTTACTATTTTTTAGAAATTTTTAAGTGATAGCATCTTGTTAAAATAGAAAATTGAGGTGAGTTTCACGCCATGATGACATCATACTAAACACACCCTTAGAATAAAAGAGAACAAACAACAAAAGAGGACCTTTTAAATTCTTAATGTTATTTATCAATAAAAAGTTGAAAGCATACGACTAGACGACAACAAATAAATATCTCTATTTTTGTATTAACAACCTGGTCTTTATTGCGATCCCTTGTTAAGTTAAAACATTGCGATATCGGTCTCACTTTGTTTGAAATTGAGAGCCTTTTTATTGCTATATTTTTTTTAACAAAAAAATTAATAAATTTTGACTTATCACCAGGAAATAACAAAATCGTATGTAATTCAAAAGCAGTGCAATATTAGGGCTCATTTTATTCGAAGTTTGAAGACTTTTTGTAAGAAAATTGCTGAATATTTGGCAGATAACCGGTTAACGAATAGATAAAATTTGTTATATAAAAAAATTGTAAAACGTAAAATTTTAAGGTAGTTTTTGTAACTTGTTGCATAATTTAGGTGTGTGTTTTGAAATTTTATTATTATTAGATTTATATAAAACAAATTTAAGGTAATTTTTTAAGTTCTTAGATAGGTAAGAGCGTAATTTGAAACTTTTTTTTTAAACAAAAAAACATTAAAATTCAACATTTTTATAAAACCGTACGTAAGTTCAAAGCACTGCAATATTTGGCTCATTTTGTTTGCAATTTTAAAGCCTATTCAACGGTTCGTTTTTTATTTGAGAAAAGCACTAGATATTTATTAGATATTTGATAAATAAATTTTTTAATATAAAGAAACCATAAATAGTTAAAAGTATAAGGTAATTTCGTAACTCGTAGCATAGTTTGGGTGTAAGTTTTGTAAAAAAAATTACTTTAGGTATATGACATTTTAAACATGGTTAAAGATCCTCTCAAGTTATTTATCAACATAATAGGTCATCTTGTGTGTAATGTGAGGATGAAATTATAAGTGGGTCCCTAATCTCAATTAAAAGAAAAACATTATCCATTTTACTTGTTCATGATTGGTCAACATGACCTATCATGTTAAAACCAACTTTAGAGAATCTCAATCATTTAAATATATCTGAAAAGTTTTTGAAAATTATGGAGTCCTATAGGTATCTTTTTCGGAAGAATCGTAGTAAATCAACCATTTATCATATTTTGATGAGGTTAAAACCAATTTTGAAGCTCTTCCGAGTGTACTTTCCAATTAATTTGGTCTTAGGTTCTAATTTAAATTTTAAGTGGGTCAAATTAGCAAAATGCTACATACTGTCAAGAATTTTTGTTTTGTTTTAACAAAAGAATTTATTTTCTAAGTTCAGGTGTTATAATTTGATACAGCAAAACAAGAATCAAAGAAAGATCAAACCAGACACGATGATTTATAGTGGTTCGGCCACGAAGCTCCTTCTTCGTCCTACTCCACTCCCCGAGTTTCCGACTCGAGAGTTACTTCACTAAGTCAACAAGCTCCCTTCTCGGCGTAAAAAACCTTACAACATCACTTACATTATTTACCGATATTAAGCTAGATATCGAGTTCTTCTTCAGATACAACCAAATCCGTTATATTTTACGGCCCAAACATAACACACCTATTACCCTTGTGTTTTAAGTCCTAAAGACATAAACAAACTAACCTCTAGTTTGAAATATAATGAGTGATACATGTGTTTGTATGGTAGTGACACATGGTGGTATATAAACTTCTTCATAATTATAATTACTACAGGGAGAACATTTTTTCTTGTCTATTTTATATACACTTGGCTAATATCAAGTCCAAGCATCGACTTGTACTTTTCACAAGATACCATTTTTTTCTTGTCTGTTTTACATACTCTTCGCTAATATCAAGGGAGCAAGATCCTCTCAAGTTGTATTATACAACTTGAGTCAAGTTGTGTGATTATGAGCCATTAGATTTGATCTAATGGCTTAAATCTAAACAACTTATTTTGATTTGAACCATTGGATCAAATCCAATGGCTCACAATGATCTAACTTGACTCAAGTTGTATCAACAACTTGAGAGGATCTTAGTCCAATATGAAGTTCAAGCATCAACTTGTACTTTTCACAAGATACCGACTACAGTGTTCTTTCGCTTGTGCGAGTCCTTTTTTAGCTTTATCGAAGTCTTGAATCTTCCTATAAATTCTTCCTTTTTTTTTAAGAAAAGAATATCTTGAATGGATATAGGTTAAACGGGTTGAATGTTGCAAATGTATTTACTGCCTCATATTACTTATATCACTCATGAGATTAGTTGTTGATGAAATAATATAGTTACAAAATAATGAATAGATAAATTCATATTTTAAAGTAACTACTGACAAAAAAGATGGTTGTAACTTCAACGAGGTCACCCTTTTAGACCGGTACGAAATGACTCATTTTGAACGGTTATCGAGTCGACTATGCCATTTTGCCAAAACTCTATAGTACTTGAGATCGGAAAAGAATGCGTAGTGATTTCAGCTTGAAAACAACAAACATAGGATGAAGGGCCTCGTTGTAAAGAAAGGGACTCCCCCATCTTAAAACTTCCAGAGGTGTTTGTGAGTCACCAATTAACTCTAGGATTGTTGCTTCCTGATTCAAAAACCACAAATATTTTAAAAGTATTGATTTTTTTTCACGATACCGAAGCAAAAAAGGTTATATGGTATATGCTATTTAGGTAGCATATGAAATTACTATTTGGAGGCAATATAAAATCTTCAAAACTGATTGATAATACACGAGCTGCGACAAGAGGGTCCATATGCAAAGTACACCCCTTCAAGTCAAAACTCTTGTTTAGAAGATTATATCGATGTTGAAAACCTTCTCTCGTGTATTCAAGGGCCTAAATAAAATACATAAGTTTTACAAAATCGAACAATTTCTTGCTTCATCTCATAAAGTTTTTGTTTGCAAATTGAAATAATATAAATCAACCAATATACCTTGGTCATTGATCTCATCAACAACATTCTTTAGCCAGATCATAGTAGAGTTGGGTTAATCGACAACATGATTTTAATGACAAAGGAACCTCGAATACATAATGATAACGATACAAGATATCATAGTTGTAACGACCCGTAAAATAAATTTTACATGCTATTTAACGCAAATAATAATAGCTTTGCATTAAATAAATTTTATATGAAGACTCTTTTTATACAACATTATGTGTTATTATTTGCGTGAAATAGACAATTAATCATGTAAAATTTATTTTCAGGTCGTTACAACTATGATATCTTGTATCGCCATCATTCTGTATTCTAGGCTCCTTTTTTTATTAAAATCATGATGTCGGTTAGCTCAACTCTACAATGGGACGAAGATTTTGTAAAACTTATGTATTCTATTTAGGCACTTTGAATACGTGAGAGAAGGTCTTCAACATCGATATAATCTTCCAAACGAGAGCTTTTTCGTTTTGAGCGAAAGGTGTGTACCTTGCAAATGGACCATGTTGTGGCAACTAGTGTATAGTCAATTAGTTTTGAAGATTCTATATTGGCTCCAAATATTAATTTCATATGCTACCTAAATAGCATATACCAGGTAACTTTTTTTCTTCGGTATCGTGTGCCTTTAAAAAAAAATCAATACTTTTAAAATATTTGTGGTTTTTGAATCAGGAAGCAACAATCTTAGAATTAATTGGGGACGGACAGACGACTCTGGAAGTTTTAAGATGAGGGGAGGCACTTTATTTACACCGAGGCCCTTCAATTTACGTAGGTCGTTCAAGCTGAAATTGGTAAGCATTCTTTTCCTATCTCAAGTACCGTATAATTGGCAAAATGGCATAGTCGACCGGATAACCAATCAAAACGAGTAATTTCGTACCGGTCAAAAAGGGTGACCTGATTGAGGTTACCGATTCATCTTTTTGTTGGTAGTTAGTTTGTCAAATATGAAATTATCTATTCATTATTGTGTAACCCTATTATTTCATCAACAATCTAATCTCATGAGTGATATGCTTTAAGTAATATGATGCACTAAATACATTTTGCAACTTTCAACCCGTTTGACCTATATCGATTCAAGCTATTCTTTTCTTTAAAAAAAAGGGAAGAATTTATAGGAAGATTCAAGACTTGGATAAAGCTAAAAAAAGACTTGTACATGCGCAAGAACACTGTAGTCGCGTACCTTGTGAAATGTGCAAGTTGATGCTTGAACTTGATACTAGCAAAGAGTCTGTAAAACAGACAAGAAAAAAATGGTCTCCCTATAACAAAGACTATGAAAAAGTTTTTGTCGGTTGAACAACTTATGCTAAAAAAGCAATTGAATACTGAACCTTATGAGAAGTGGCCTAAGAACTCAAAGTACCGCTGCAAATGTTGAGAGCGTACTTGTTCCCTTAAATCTACCATGGCTGGTTCCCGTGCATCTACCATGGCTGGTTCCCTTGCATCTACCACCTTCAAGGAAAAAGCAGCTGGTGTATTAGAGGTGATTACCTCGTCTAACTCTTTAGAGAAATAGAAAAAATAGAATACCTGACATTTACAATCCATAGTGTACTTGTACTTTGCGTAGAAAATCTAGTTTTTCCTATAGTTCCTCCATACTTAGGAGAGCTATTCCCAACTGCAAAAGCGAAATCATAAGAAAATACAGCTAAAAAAGTTATAAGCTATATTGGGGACGTGCTAAGAAAATAAGATTCTACCTCTAGCATACGATAATCCATGCACACTTTATTATGCTCCTACAAAGTTACAACAATCGTTTCTGCTGCCAAGTAATCATCATCATCATAACTTATGGGTTCGATAAGATGTATAACAATCCAGGTTCCTCGCAACACGATAATTAATACTACGATAGTCAATTATATTGGCGCATTTACTTCATGATAGCATCGATACTACAAGGAATGAGATTTTTCAGTTTCTGGATTCCTTGGTAAAAAAGAAAGCTAAACTAACAGCAATATATCATCATCGACAATTACGATTAAAAAATAACAAACCTTAAAACACAAAATTTACACTAATTTGCAAAACAATCAAAATTAACAATATTTACTACTAATATAACATGAAACTGAGATCATGTTTAACTTACGAATCGGATGATTCGGGTTGATTAGCCATGATTATGAAGATCGATTGATAGAATTAGATTTTGATTCATTAGGTTTACGATCGGGATTATTTCTTTTGTTTTGTTTTGGGATGAGGGTTTGTGTGTATTTATAGTACTTTCCTGTTACGAAAGAAATATTTTTTTTCTCTCTTTTTCTTTTTTTCTTCTTTTAATTGTTTTCTTATTTACTTTTATCCTTTTTAGTAATTTGAATTTAGGTACAGTTTTAGCGCAATTTTAATTTAATTCGTTTATTATTTTCTGTACTAATTATAATACCCAATTACCCATGCATACATAGGATTTTTTCTAAATTTTCTAATTAAGTATTATTATTGATTAATTAAAACATCTTAATGTGTTCTAAATAGTTTTACTTGTTGGAACAAACGAGGAAATCCTATGCATACATGTTTTTATTTATATGTTATTTTTAGATAATAAATTTGGATTAAAAATTATCTTTCATTATTCAAGTAAAATGTCATGGAGTAAAATTAAATGTTGATTATCTATTTTTATTAGTTGTATTCTCTATATTATGATTCTTGATACATGAGATATTAGTAATGATCATACTCCAAGTTTGGTTACATTAATTATAAATACTGATATTTTTGTTATACTTTTTTGTTTCGTTACTTGAACATTTAAGATAATCGATTAAAATACAAACAAATTAACGCGTCCTAAATGTTTTTACTTGTTAGATTAAAAAAAAAGAAAATCTTTTTTAAGACAATGATTTTGAAGTCAACACCTCATCAGCAATCTACACAACCAAATGAGACCTCGGATGATTCTGAGCAGTCTTATAAAAAATCGTTGACGTATGATATCCTCAGGTCCTTTCCAACAATTATGATCCGCATTGCACAATCTCATTATTAACATTGTTATCTCGAGCTTCCTAAAATTTGCATATTTTCTTATGTGAAAAACAATATCATCTATGTTCAAAAGCTTAGCTGAGAAGTGAGATTTATATGTATAACAAATTACATGAGTTAATGATTTAATCTGAAGAATATATCCATTCTAATAAAAATATATTTTGCATTAAAAGAATACGGTCGAGAAAAATACACAAGACTATGAAGTGACAAGTACCTCTAATTAGCAAAATTTTAGACCTGTTTATTTATGGTTAAGTTGGGTAATATTTATGAAGTGATCAGTTTTGTTGGACCTCCCACTATATTTTAGATGAGTCTAAATGAGTATTTGATATAACCTCCAATTGTATAACAATTAACCAACAGATCTAGAGTGGGTCTAGCAGGCTAGTTTTTTTAACACCTCTATTCATATTTCACTCAAATAGAAGAAGAAAAAAAATGACAAAAATGGGTCAAAATAACCCGTTTAGACCCGTGCTCCTAAATGACCCATCTAACCCAGACCCCTTTAGACCCAAACTCATCTAGACATGTGACCCAACCCACTCATTTTGCCACTTATACCAAATTAATCCTAAAGCATTTTAGAGTGTTGTAGCAACAAAAACCCTATCTCTTAATTTGTCAACAAATGATTTTCATTCAAGTCCTTTAAAGATTATTTATGTTATGCTCATAAAGTGCTACAGATATTCTTGAACCAAGACATATATGATCATCACTTTCACGATTGTCCAACAGGGAAAATCACCCTTGATATCTAGATTTTGAATAAAAGCCTCATTAAGCAAGTTGACTAAAAGATCAGTTTCACTTAAGGTAACTAAATCTTGAGAGATCAATTTCTAAGAGTATAATGGAAATACAATATCAAAATAACTTGAAAATTTCCCAAGGAGTCTTTGACATAAGTCATACTAATTGGGTTTGTCACGCACTAACGGTGTTTTGACATAAATCACTCGTTCAAAGAAACATATCATTGTTGAAGCATTCCCCCCGGGTTTATCTTGACGGCTCTTTCGCGCCATTCATCCTTGTCCCGAGCTTTGAAGTATGCTAAAACATGAAAGAACCCGTTAGAAGGGGTCCCGAGGCCGAAGCCCCGGGGACCACCCTCCGACGGTCAAGTCAGAACCTCATATGTAGAGGATTTAGCATAAGTATACATGTATGAATGTGTTGTGTATAACATGTGATATGTAGAGATGTGGTGCTATGTTATATGAGATACAATATGAAGCAGTATATATAGAGAGAGAAAGGTAGGTACAAAATATGTATCTAGTGAGAGAAAGTCATATCATTGAGAGTCGTATATGCACTTTATTTATAGGTGGGCTTCCTAGTCCTTATCTAGTGATAGCGACACATTTAGGAGGGAAATAGTTAGGCGGGAAACTGCAATGTTTCCTTTTCTGGACCTGACTGAGTCAGTCTCACGTTCCCAGATATTATTCCTTACTCTTTTGGTTGCACGGTGGTCCGGATTTCTGGGCTTGTTCCGGACTTGGTATGTTTCCATGGTTGTGGTGCGTCATAAGTCATTCGGCTAGGGTGATTCGGCATAGGCCGTTCGGCAGTAATAATGTTTGTTCGTTCGGCATGGGCCATCCGGCCATGTACGCCAACTTTGGTTGAAGACCGACGGTGCAATACTTAAAGAATGTCTTTACGCCTTTCGGCACATGTCGTTCAGACAAGTGTTGTATCTGCCTCTCGGCACATGTCCTTCGGACACATACGTTAACATTCTCCCAGTATTGCATTATTAGTAAAAGACTGATGATGTAATACTTTTTAAAGAATACGTTATGGCCCTTCGGCATGTGTCATTCAGTCATGCCCTTCATCTAGTGACCATCTTCTAGTGGTTTATCAAGTGGCATATAAACATGTGCCTCATAAGGTGAGTTGGGTCTATCAGAGCACATACGCCATCAAGTACCCCCAGTATAGTATTGTTGACATATAGTCAATGATGCTATACTTATTTTTTGTCTTGTCATTTTTCATAATTCTTTCCGAATAGGTTCACACGCGAGGCTTTAAAATAAGTCAAGCTTATATATTAATCTTTTTAAGACTTCATAGCTTTCAACACCGTGCATATACATGTTCTTTATACTAGGCGAGTACCCGTGCATAGCAACGGAATTTTATAGCGACATATCATTTTGTGTTAAAAAAAGTTTATGGGTTATAAACGAAAAATAATAAAAGTTTGAAGATTTCTGGATTAAACATAATGTTTTGAAACCCGGTTTGAAGCGTCCCGGGTCAAACAATTTTCGATATGTATTAATAGTTTTCTTTTGAAATATATGTTTTCAACATTTTCTTTTTTAGTTTCAACTTTTCACTTTTTACTTTTTTTCCCCTTTATATATAGGGCAAATTGTCTGAAAAGGCATCGAAGTTGCCACATTTCCCGAGCAGTCGAGCTTTATCACACAAGCACGCCACTTGTGAATGGCGGACCGTAACAAGCTTAAAGCGGCTCAGGGCGAACTCAATGAAGATCGAGGGTATAGTGTTTCCCGGTCGTTATGTCCCAAATGAGCTATGCAATGGATTATCAAGCGTAAAGTGATCGCGAAATTTGAGCGGAAAAGGATTTTGAATATGATTATAACTACGAGAAAAGCCAACAAATTACAACGGCTTAAATGCAAATTAAAGAAAATTAAAAGATAAAATCTATTAAATAAACGCTATCACTATATTTAAAATGATGTTTTGTTTTATGTTTTATAAAGCGAAATTAAAATCTACGTGACGTCTGAATAAAAAGTGAAACTAAAGCAATATTAACCCTAAAAATATGAAAATGATATTTTACAATCCTAATGATAAAAGAAAATATTTAGAAAAAGAAAATTATTTTTATAACTAATTATCTAATTATTATTAATTAAAAACTATTTTAACTATTTAATAATTACCTAAAATACAAGAAAATAGGAAATAAAGCTAGAAAAATAAAATTAAGACTTAGAAAAATCTAAAATATCAAAATAGAATTTTCAAAACTATTTTTGTATTTTTCGATTATTTTCTATTTTTATGAATTTTAAACTATTAAAAACTAATTAAATTACTAAAAATTACAAAATAAACTATGAAAAATCTGGAAAATTACTTTTTTACTTTTTATATTTATCTAAACCTAAGAAAATTGAAAAATTATTTTTTGAACCTTTTCGAATTTTTGTATTAAAAGCTAATTAAAAATGCTTAAAATCTACTTTAAATTAAGAAAAATAGCAAATCAACTTAGAAAAATCTGAAAATTTCAGGAAAACTCTAAAATTATATAAGGAAGCAAGAAAAAATGGAAAAACAGGCACTTATGTGGAAGAATTAGGAACTGATGTGCAAGTGCTTATTGAAATAAGCACTTGAATAAGCTAAAGTGACACAACAAGCACCAATTGATTACGAAGCTTCAAATATGCTAAAATAACTCTAATGCAACTTATAACAACAAGTTATAACCTCTGAATCACAATTTGATCGATTTGATGACTTGAGCTTATAAGCTAAAAGCAGTTACGAGTACCAACTTTGAACACAAAATAAGCACTCAAATAAGCTAGAAACCAAAACTAAAATTGGAACCTAAAGTAGACCTGGGTGAGATGTTATAAACCAAAAATCGGACCTTGATAAGCTCTTATGAGCCTGTGCACCTTGCACAAAATCGAGAAAAAACTCGGTTTATAATGACCCACGATGGGCGGGGCACTTATGACCTAAAGAAGAGCTTGTTTGGAGCTTTTAAATAAATTGCAAAATTTTACTAAAATGGTGATAAGAAAGAACACCAGTTGAAGTTTTAAAATGCCAAATTTCACTTAATATGACCTAAAAATGAGCTCATGAAAAATCCTTGCTTTTGAGCTCAAAACAGTTTTTGCATTTTTGACTTTTGAAAGCAGTTGATGAACTTTGACTTAAATGAACTTTGATTCCAATTTTATGGTGATGTTGATGTAATATGTTAAACTAAAACTAATGCAAGCAATGTTTAATGATTCTAAACACAAATCAAGAAATTGCAAATCCTAAATTCCAACAGATGAAGCATTGAGATGATTTTATACAATTTTGACTTTTGAACTAGCAGCACCAAACTATTGATTCAAATGAACATAAATAGACTTAACAAACATGAACCAACAGAAGTTAACCACTGAACAAGCCTTAAGGCAGATTAAGCGATAAATCCAAACACACCCTTATTATCTTGATTAGCAAGTAAAACTAATCTAACTACTAACCAACTTGTTTTTATGATCAAACTAAGTCTAATTAACCTAAACACTACTATTAAGACAGGTTTGATGATTATTAACTACAAATACATTTATGCAAGAAAACTTGTGAAAATGACTTACAAATTGTCCAAAGCCACTATGGCTAGCAAACGTGAAACCAAAGAACCACTACCTATTTTAACCAACCCATTGCTTCCAAATCAACCCATTTCAATGTCGAATCAACCCATTCCCATTCCGCATCATTTTTCACCCATGTTGACTTATTTTGACCAAAGTTCTAAAGTTGCTTGAAACTTGATTACAAGCTTATGAAAGCTATTATAAGCTTTTATGAGCTTGTTTGAGATTAAGATTGAGTGCTAAAAGCTTTAACAAATGAGTTTGAAACTTAAAATTTCAACGATGGACACATAATATGGAAATTGACTTGAACTAAAATTGATACTTAAAGAAAGTTGAAATACACTTAAATAGGTTTATTTGATACAAATAAACTTGAAAATACAACTACAAACTAGTTAAGACATGATAATAAGTAAAACGACATACATTGTTTAAAAAATAAAACTAACTCTCTTCCTTGTTGCTTCTCTTGGCTTTTTATACACCCAAAGTCTTCTTCTCTCTCTTTGACATATCCCACTAACAAATAATGGCCATTGGATGGCTCAAATCAATCTTGGCCGTTTAAAGTATTTTTGGCGCCAAAACTGGTTTTAACATTTGGGTTGAGTGTTAGGTACAAAGGATGCATTAAATGCACCTTTGGCTTGTTGTGTTTGGAGGGGGGGAGTAGGATGATGATGAGGTGGAGTGTTATCGGTGAAGATGCGGGGTTGTGATGATGGTGGAAGTGGGTAACTCGTGAGGAGAGGGAAAGGGTGAGTCAAATGGTTTTGACTTGGGATATTAATAAAAGGGGTCCAAATGGTTAGTGACGGGGTCCAATTTGGGAAGGCGGGGTCAAAAGCATTGTGACAAGGCCAAAAGGTAGTGAAGGGTTTAATAATAACAAGGACCTCAATTGTAATTTACGAAAATGTAGGGACCTAGGCGCCAATATCTCAAAGTTGCTCCAAGGACTGAAATTGACAAGTGTTAATATTACAAGGACCAAAGTTGCCATTTTCAAATTTTCCAGGACCATTTCGCCAATTTTCAAAGTTGAAGGACCAATTTGTAATTTTCTCAAACTTTTGATATTTTTCACCAAAGGACTAAATTTGACAAGTTATGATTTTAAAAGGACCTTTGGTGATTTTTCTTTTGAAATTTTGACTCGGGGACTATTTTGACAATTTTAGAAACTTGGGGGTGAAAAACCAATTATGCAAACTTTGCTCATTTTCATCGATTTTAAACATTTTGCATCGAAACATATAAAATGCAATTTTGGAATATTTTCGATATTTTGATGCATTTACGAGTGTTTTAAGCGTTTTGCGATTTATTTTGACTAAAATGATGAGTATTTACACTCATCAATCCCCACACTAAACTATTGCTAGTCCCTAGCAATCTTTTGAGAAAAACTTAATGGATTTGAATCTCTTTACCAAAAGCCATTACTTACGGAGTAGCCAAATGTTTGATTCAAGTAAGAACCATGGTACAGATAACCATGTGATTTTGAGCAAACCACCGACTTCAACGGTTTGATTTGTCTTTACGAAGCCGTTTGCTCGGACTAGCCAACTCTTAGATAAATTATCAATATTATCTTTGGTGAGTGATTACCAATTATGGTTTTCCACGCCTTTACCACAAGCCATAAACTTGCGGGCTAGCCAACTCTTCACTTTTTAGGATATGGTGAGTTGAATACCATACAATTTTGGGCAAATTGCAAGCCATATAAGCGGTTTGAGATATCTTTACCAAGAGCCGTTTGCTCTGGATTAGCCAATCCTTTTGTTTTCTGAGACAAGGCGGATGATAACCAAATGAGAAAGTGTAAAACACTTACTCCAAAAAAAATTTGGCCAAAAGCAGGGGAATTAGGTGGTATAATTACATGATAAAATTCGTGAGAATTCCCCACACTTAGAAATGAATATTGCCCTCAATATTCAAAGTCTGCGTGGTTATGCGAAACAAAAAACGTAAAAGGAAATACTACGGCCATTATTTAGAAAGATTTTTTTTTTTTTTTTTTTTTTTTTTTGAAAGACTTATATACAAAACATGTGGGCAACCCCCACACTAGGGTGGTAGAAAGAGAAGAAGAAGAAGAGCAAAATATGGGTGAAAACCCATATGGCATGCTCTTGTTTTTTTTGATTACCGAGTCGCTAGCTTGACTCGACCCGCATTCATTTGTTCATGGGGAAAGTAGCGTGGAAAACCAATCTCGATCGGACTTTCGTTCACAATGTTAATAAACATATGAACATCGAAAGTTCCACACCGACGAGATATAACCTCGGTATTGTTAATAGTAGAAACTATAAGGGATGATACGGGGTCAAAGATGGTGTCCTCATTCCGAAAGAAAAGGAAAGAGCAACCACACCATCTGTGAAGAATGGAATAAAGGCGTACATGAGAATGCAAGTCCATTCCTCGTGAGAGAAAGCAAATCACCGGTTTGACATCTTTAAGCTTAAACTTGAAGCTTAGATGGTGATTGTCAAGAAGATGTCCGGGAGGAGGGTGGAAATGGTTCTTCAATCAACAGACTTTCCGGAAAAGGATGTCTCCTCGGATCAAAGTAAGTGTTATCAATTCCGTTGGAATTGACTCATCACTAAGAAATGCATCGACTTCATTCAAAAGTTGTCATCTTCCTCATCGGGGTGAGAGAAGGGATGGAAGAGTCGGGAATAAGACTAGAAGATGATGGATCATTTTGAGCAATTCATCAATGGGAAGAATGTCTCCCATTGGATCACAAACATCATCATCCAACTCGGATGAAAGCGAAGAGTTTGGTTTCATCCACGAGTTAACAATCTCGATCGACAAAGCGATTCGGAGGTGGGACAAGTGGTGTGCTCTTAGAGCTAGCGGTTTCCACCACTTGGATGAAGTCTCCGATTCTAGATCATCATCATCATCAAGAACACTCTTGACTTCCACAGTACGACTTTCAAACCATTTGTTTGAACCGGGGTAATTTTCAAAGCTTTGAGCTCGTGCGTTTTGAAAACTCCTCTTAACCGTGAAGTTTGAGAGTGTTGCATTGAATCTTCGGATCTTTGATCAATTGTGGCAACACTCTGTTTGTCTGAGAGGTTTGGAGTTCGGTTGATATTCAATGTGAGCTCTTCGTTGTCAACCCGTATGGTCAACTCTTGACAAACACATCAATCGAGCACGACTGGTTCTCAAGAAAGCTCTCCCAAGATGAGGGAACTCTAGGATGCGCATCGAAGTCTACTACAACAAAGTCGGTGGGAAAGTGAAACTTTCCCACTTTCATCACGACATCCTCGGCTATCCCAGTGGACGAGTTACAGTGCAGTCCGCTAGCTCGAGTGTCATACAGTGGATGAAAGTTCGGGAAGAGACGATTTCTTCCATCTTGAGAGTGGCATGAGGTTAATGCTAGCGCCAAGATCGGCCAGGCGAACATTGAAACATCCCAATCAATCACAGGATTAAAAACCGGCCGGGGTCTTCAAGCTTTCGGAAGCTTATTAAGAATGGCATGAGCATTGCTCATTGAGAGGAGTTTTAGCCATCTCGATAGCTTATCTTTGTTGGTGAGTAAGCCTTTAAGCGTGGATGCAAATTTAGGCATTAGAGCGAGAGCATCAACGAAGCTTATATCAAAGTGAAGCTCATTGAAGATTTGGAAAAATTTTCCATTTGCTCTTTGTTTTTGTCTTTGAGCTTCTCATCATTCATTCTTGATGGGTAAGGAAGTGACTAGACTTTTGAGCCGGGATGGAAGTGTTTTACGGCTCAAGATTTTCTTGAACATCGGGTTCGGACTTAAAGCTTGGACTACCGAAGGTGGGACGTGTCTTGATGCCGTGGGCTTGAATAATGCACCTTGTCCGTTGTCTCCTTGGTAACTTGACTCAATGCTACGGGAGGAGGGGCATAGGGTCGAAGGTCCATTGTGCGTCTTACCACTACAGTGGTGACGGCTTTCAACTCGGCATTGGGATTGGGAATAGTATTGCTTGGGAGTCCTCAGGAAGATGATGAAGCTTTGTTCATATTCATGTTCATGAAGCGCTCATCATATTCTTTAACTCATTTGTCTGCCGAGACATTGTGGTATCAATTTCCTTTTAAGCTCAACTCTCATGTTATTGATCCGAGTTTGCATTGAGCGTATGTTTGACTCGGTCATTTTCATGAAGTCATTTGGCATGGGAGCTTGAGGAGGTTGTTGATAACTTTGATGATTAGGAGCTTGATAAGGTTGGTTGAAATTGTTCGGTTTTGATTGAAATTTTGAGAGTTATTGAAATTTTGTCCTTGATTGAACAAAGCGATTTTGATTGCCATGGTTTTGCAGGAGGAAAACCGGTGGTGTCATACCGCTAGGTGCAGTAGTGAGGATCGACTGTGGTCGGTATTGATTGTGGTTTACGAAGCTACGGGAGCTTGGTAAAAGAAGCATCGGTTGCTTGACAATCATAATCGCATGTGGACCACTACAAGTTTCACACACCTTGTTTACGGCTTTGATTGGTTCGGGCTTATGAATTTCGCTTTTGATTTCCTTAACATCCTTAATCATACAACGGATGGCATCCGTTAGAAGCGACTATCGGATGCTAACTCGGAAGAGTTCTTGGATGAAGAAGAAGAAGGAGGTTAGGAGTATTGACTTTGTTGCGAAATAGGAACTTTTGATTTTGCTCACAAATCTCAATCACATCTTTAGGTCTACGATTCAAGATATTGCCGCTGCTTGCTGCATTCAAGGAATCTTGATCGTTACCGTTCAACCCATTGTAAAAGATATTGACTTGTTGAAGCTCCGTGAATTCATGATGGGGCATTTCACGAGGAGATCTTTGAATCTCTCCCATGCCTCTCCAAAGTTTTCATCGAAATTTTGGCGAAATCCATAAATTTCATTTTAAGATTAGTCGTCTTTGATGGAGGAAAGAAATAATTCACAAACTTTTGAACAAGATCCTCCCAAGTTTCGATAGATCGGGGGTTCTTTTCGACCAAATCCGGTTTGTCCCTCAAGAGAGAATGGAAAAAGCATCAACTTGATGACTTTTGTGGTACATCCTTGAAATTGATAGTTGAAGTCAACTTGTTAAACCAACGGATGTGTGCATCTGGTCTTCACGATCAAACCCGTGGAATTGATTTGTAGACACAAGTTGGATCAAATGTGTCTTCAATTCAAAGTGATCGAGTTGATTCTTGGTAGAATGATGGCATCTCCATAACCCTCGGTGGGTGCTTGGAGCATTTCCGCCATAATGCGTTAAATGCGCCATATTGTTGCTTGAAATAGTACGAATCTCGGGTTCGACTATTTGGGCGACACGTCTCGAGCGTCTTCTTGGAATTTCGCTAGATCACGCAAAGGACTCAATGATCTAGAAGAGCAGTGCGCATGCACTAGAGTTAACTCTAAGGAATCTCGAGCTAAGGAGAGAATGGAATTATGAAAATCTTTCGGATGAGAATGAGAATTATGAAGGCGTTTTATAAAAATGGGGTGAGAAGAATCTTTATGGGTTTTACGGTTACGAAGCGTCGATATCACAACAAAATCAATTAACACAAAATCGAGGCAAAACAACGATGAACTTAACCAATAATCACAAGATGAATGGCTTCTTTGAAAAAGGTACACCAATCACAAGGACACAAAGGCAAGTTTTAAATCTTTAGTTCGGGAACTTATTATGGTCGCACCCCAGTTAGGTAGTGCCTTTGCCTTGGTTTCGGGTGGTAATCTTTTAAGTTGTTATTATTAAAGAAAGCAGCGAATCTTTTGTATTTTTATTTTTGATACATATATAGAAACAAAAGGAAAATATTTTTGTGTTTTATCGTTTTTGGTTGTTTTTGGGTTTTGGATTTTTATAAGAAAATATGGATATATATATAGATGGATAGATATGGATGATATAAACAAATGAGTGAGTATTCAAACAACTAATCGCTAAGCGTAAGACAATCGGCCTGACTCCGGCGTGGCGCCAAAAATTTGATCGCTCCTCGACAGTCAAGCTTTATCACTCAAGCACGCCACTTGTGAATGGCGGACCGTAACAAGCTTAAAGCGGCTCAGGGACGAACTCAATGAAGATCGAGGAGTATAGTGTCTCCCGGTCGTTATGTCCCGTGAGCTATGCAATGGATTATCAAGCGTAAAGTGATCGAGAGATTTGAGCGGAAAAGGATTTGTGAATATGATTATAACTACGAAAAAGCCAACAAATTACAACGGCTTAAATGCAAATTAAAGAAAATTAAAAGATAAAATCTATTAAATAAACGCTATCACTATATTTAAAATGATGTTTTGTTTTATGTTTTATAAAGCGAAATTAAAATCTACGTGACGTCTGAATAAAAAAGTGAAACTAAAGCAATATTAACCCTAAAAATATGAAAATGATATTTTACAATCCTAATGATAAAAGAAAATATTTAGAAAAAGAAAATTATTTTTATAACTAATTATCTAATTATTATTAATTAAAAACTATTTTAACTATTTAATAATTACCTAAAATACAAGAAAATAGGAAATAAAGCTAGAAAAATAAAATTAAGACTTAGAAAAATCTAAAATATCAAAATAGAATTTTCAAAACTATTTTTGTATTTTTCGATTATTTTCTATTTTTATGAATTTTAAACTATTAAAAACTAATTAAATTACTAAAAATTACAAAATAAACTATGAAAAATCTGGAAAATTACTTTTTTACTTTTTATATTTATCTAAACCTAAGAAAATTGAAAAATTATTTTTTGAACCTTTTACGAATTTTTGTATTAAAAGCTAATTAAAATGCTTAAAACTAATTTAAATTAAGAAAAATAGCAAATCAACTTAGAAAAATCTGAAAATTTCAGGAAAACTCTAAAATTATATAAGGAATCTAGGAAAAATGGAAAAACAGGCACTTATGTGGAAGAATTAGAAAGCGATACAAGTGCTTATTGAAATAAGCACTTGAATAAGCTAAAGTGACACAACAAGCACCAACGATTACGAAGTTCAAATATGCTAAAATAACTCTAATGCAACTTAAAACAACAAGTTATAACCTCTGAATCACAAGTTTGATCAGATTTGATGATTTGAGCTTATAAGCTAAAGCAGTTTACGAGTACCAACTTTGAACAAAAATAAGCACTCAAAATAAGCTAGAAACCAAAACTACAAATTGGAACCTAAAGTAGACCTGGCTGAGACCAATAAACCAAAATCGAGACCTTGATAAGCTCTTATGAGCCTGTGCACCTTGCACAAAATCGAGAAAACTCGGTTTATAATGAGCCACATGGGCGAGGCACTTATGACCTAAAAGAGAAGCTTGTTTGGAGCTTTTAATAAATTGCAAAATTCTACAAAAATGCTGATAAGTAAGAACACCAGTTGAAGTTTTAAAATGCCAAATTTCACTTGAATTTGGCTCAAAAATGAGCTCATGAAAAATCCTTGCAGTTGAGCTCAAATCAGTTTTTGCACTTTTGACTTTTGAAAAAAGTTGAGAACTTTGACTTAAGTGAACTTTGATTCCATTTTATGACTGATGTTGATGTAATATGTTAAAATAAAACTAATGCAAGCAATGTTTAATGATTCTAAACACAAATCAAGAATTGCAATTCCAAATCTCAACGATGAAGCGATGAGATGATTTTAAGGAATTTTGACTTTTGAACTAGCAGCACCAAATATTGATTCAATGTGAACAAATGAGACTTAACAAACATGAACCAACAAGAAGTAACCACTGAATAAGCCTTAAGGGCAGATAGAAGCTATAAACCAAACACACCTTTATTATCTTGATTAAAGTAAGAAAACTAATCTAACTACTAATTTAACTTGTTTTAATGATCAAACTAAGTCTAATTAACCTAAACACTACTATTAAGCAGGTTTTAAGCTTTTAAACTACAAATACATTATGCAAAGAACTTGTGAAATGACTTACAAATTGTCCAAAGCCACTATGGCTAGCAAGCGTGAAACAAAGAACCACTAACCTATTTTATCCAACCCATTGCTTCCAAATCAACCCATTTCAATGTCGAATCAACCCATTCCCATTTACGCATCATTTTTACCCATGTTGACTTATTTTGACCAAAGTTCTAAAGTGCTTGTAACTTGATTACAAGCTTACGAAAAGCTATTATAAGCTTTTATGAGCTTGTTTGAGATTAAGATTGAAGTTGCTAAAAGCTTTAACAAAGGAGTTTGAAACTTAAAATTTCAACGATGGACACATAATATGGAAATTGACTTGAACTAAAATTGATACTTAAAGAAAGTTGAAATACACTTAGAAAATCTTTTATTTGATACAAATAAACTTGAAAATACAAATACAAACTAGTTAAGACATGATAATAAGTAAAAGCGACATACATTGTTTAAAAATAAAACTAACTCTCCTCTTGTTGCTTCTCTTGGTTTTTATACACCCAAAGTTCTTCTCTCTCTCTCTGGACATATCCAGCAAAATAATGGCCATTGGATGGCTCAATTCAATCTTGGCCGTTTAAAGTATTTTGGCGCCAAAACCATGTTTAACGATTTGGGTTGAGTGTTAGGTACAAGGTGCATTAAATGCACCTTGGCTTTGTGTTTGGAGGGGGAGGGTAGGGATGATGATGGTGGAGGAGGAGTGTTAGCGGGGAAGAGCGGGTTGTGATGATGGTGGTTTGGGTAACTCGTGAGGAGAGGAAAAGGGTGAGTCAAATGGGTTTGACTTGGGATTTTAAATAACGGGGGTCCAAATGGTTAGTGACGGGGTCCAATTTGGGAAGGCGGGGTCAAAAGCCATTGTGACAAGGCCAAAAGGTGTGAAAGGGTTTAAAATAACAAGGGACTTCAATTGTAATTTACGAAGCTGTAGGGACCTAGGCGCCAATATCTCAAAGTTGCTCCAAGGACTGAAATTGACAAGTGTTAATATTACAAGGACCAAAGTTGCCATTTTCAAATTTTCGAGGACCATTTCGCCAATTTTCAAAGTTGAAGGACCAATTTGTAATTTTCTCAAACTTTTATATTTTTCACCAAAGGACTAAATTTGACAAGTTATGATTTTAAAAGGACCTTTGGTGATTTTTCTTTTGAAATTTTGACTCGGGGACTATTTTGACAATTTTAGAAACTTGGGGGTAAAGCGCCAATTATGCAAACTTTGCTCATTTTCATCGATTTTAAACATTTTGCATCCGAAACATATAAAATGCAATTTTGGAATATTTTGATCATTTTGATGCATTTACGAGCATTTTAAGATGTTTTGCGATTCGGTTGACTAAAATGATGAGTATTTACACACTCATCAGAACTATATCTTGATCACAATGATATGAATCATCGAGTATTTAGGCTAGCAGATACCACTTTTATGGATGAGTCTGTTGCTAAAGCAAAAGGCTCTCCCAAAAAGAGGTATTGCAATGAATTTTCAGTAGATGAGATGGTTAATTGGGCTGAGATGGAGGTTGATCATACTAGGAAGGTTAATGAATCAGAGGGTGAGAATAGTAGGCCTAGTGTAGAGGGTGAAGATAGTAGGCCTAGTGTAGAGGTTGATGATAGTAGGCCTAGTGTAGAGGGTGAGGATTTGCAGACTAGTCTAGATGGTGATGATAGTAGGTCTAGATCAGGTGTGGATAAGGGCAAAGGGAAGGCTAGTGTAGTTGAGAACATTGATGCAGAAGATCCAACTGTTGCACATGAAGTGCAATTACAAGATGATGTAGTACGAGTTAGATTGTGGAGGCCTAGTGAAGAGGGTGATGATAGTAGGCCTAGTGTAGAGGGTGAGGATTTGCATACTAGTCTGGATGGTGATGATACTAGGTCTATATCAGGTGTGGATAAGGGCAAAGGGAAGGTTAGAGAGGATGAACCAGATGGTGAGTTTGATAGTGAATTTGATAGTGACAATGACAGTGGATATGGTTCAGATAAATCAGTTGACTATCTAAGTCGTGGTGAAGAGGAGGTTATAGAACTTAGGAAAAGGATCAAAGCCAATAGATTGAAGGAAAGTGAGTCATTGCCAGAAATGAGTGAACCAACTCCAGCAAACATTGTACCTCCTAATAACCATAGAAGTGAGACTATGATGGAACATGATATGTTCATGAACAATTTGATGAGAAGATTACAGCCATCTGAAGGCAGTTCAAATGAAGATCCTTTTATTTGTGTGGAGAAAGTTGTTGCCAGGTATCCAGTCTATGATGAAACTAGTCACTGGAGACTGAGGCTTCCAAAGGTATTATCCTACTTTGTTTTTCAAATACAAATATTGTTTATGAATTTTGGTTATAAACATTTGTTGTATTTGTAATGCGGTTAATTGAAAAGTATGCCGATATTGTAAAGTTTAAAGAGTGTTTAACCTACTATGCTTTGGCAAATCGCTTTTCTTTGTGGTATGAGAGGAGTATGATGAAGGTTGTGGCAAAATGTGACAGAGACCACCCAAGTTGATTGATCGACAAAGGTAAGCAGAGGAAGAAAATTAAATATCCTAGTGTTAGTTCGGATGAATTACACTTTGTCCTTGGAGATGTTATGCTAGGTGGATGAATAATGAGGAAACATTTCGATATCTGATCTTTAAATAATGAACACACATGTGTTAGGAACTTCAATTTGGTTCATTAGTAAACTATAAGTGGATAGGAACACTATTTGGTAATAAGATTAGGGCTAACTGTTGGTCCAAATAATTGAGTAAATCTTGATAAAATGAAGAACACATTCATTAATTAAAATGAACAATTGTTACAATATTTCTCAATACCAACTACGGGGATAATTTCGGTATATTATCCCCATTGAATGACAAATAAACTCTCATTGATCCAAGCTATGCTTGTGTTTCAATGAGAGAATGATCCTATCAACTAATACTAAGTATTATGAGTTTTAGGATGCATACCTATCTATTACAATTCTTGACATTTATATGAACAAAAGATACAAAGACTTGTGGTGGTAGGTGACATGTGGTCCATCTTCTTCTACTTTTGGAAAAGCACCAACCACTCTTTTGAATGAGTCATAACAATGTTCTCGGTTCTTTGGTAAAGTCTTGTACTTGTTTGACTTCTTCTTGGAAGTTCCCACCCATATTTTTCGATCGTATGTAGAGATAGCGTCTTGGGATCACGAGACATTTGTCAAAATCTCGATGTCACCGGTGTTGTTTGTAGCTCATATATTTTACTCACCGACACCGTATCGATAAGTAAAGAGCATTGAACAACACTCACCGATTCTTTATCGATGAGTTACTCACTATTTATTTAGTGAGTTAGGCTATTTTATTTTCAAATCTTGTTCGGGGTGATTGGGTCAATTTATTGGACCCAACAGTCTCCCAATTTGAATATACAAATAGCCTAAGGTGATTGGTAAAGGTGTAAGACGAGGGTTCAGTTGTTCGGTGTTTAGTGGGTTTAGAACCTAGGTTCAGGTTGTATGATCCTTTAAGTCTCAATGACCAGGTTCAGTGACAGGAGGTTCAATAACCAGGTTCAGTGGTCAGTGATCAGGTTTAGTGACCTTGGGGTTTAGTGACCCATGGTTCATAGGCTCAGTGACCAGGTTCAGTGACCAAAAGTTCACTTTGATGCTAAGAGGGACCTGGTTCATTTTAGATACATCAGTGTCCTTTCTCTTTTGCAATTCCCTGAAAGACATTTTAATAAGTCAAGTGAAAGGACCTTGTTCAATTTTTTGATACATAAGTGTCCATTTTCTTTTTTTTCACTTGACTTGGTATTACAACACATACAAGCTATGCCTGAAAATACAACCCTTATTTTCAACGGTTACATTCTATCATACACTCAATGACACTTTCAGGGTCGGTCTTCGGGTTCTCATTTTTTCAGTGACTCGGTTTTAGTCACTACGAGCTCAGTGGCTCGGGTTTCAGGGACTTTGGTTTTTGAGCTTCATAAGTCACCTTGGTTTTAGGGACTGTTTCAGAAGCTTATTCATGTTCAGGGAGTCGGGCTTTACTGACTTGAACAAATTTCAGTCACTTTGGTTTCAGGGACCTGAATATTCAGGTACATTCTCGATTTCAGTGAGTGGGTTTACTTACTAAGTTTTAGGTTGTAAGTTTCAGGTTCGAATGTGGTTCTTGAGACTGTCTCGGATAAGGGTCTCTGGTTTGAGTAGTCTTGCTTTATGAATGACTTCGTATCAGGTAGCCTCTCGGTCTCTCGGAATCAGGGACTCTTCAGTCGGGAGTTGATCTTATGCTAAGCATACCTTTTCATAACTCCCTGATGATGCCCATACAAGTCAGTCCCTGATGTGTATTCATGTCACAAGTTCAGACTCATTTTAAGAGTCAGTCATATATAACACATTTTGCACACCTTAGGTTCAGCCCGAGTAACCTAACTTCCTGACCCAAACAAAAAGACCTATCCACTGATCTTTAATACCCCGATCCATGACTTGTATTCATCTCAGCCCGTTTATCGTTTCAGCTATGCCGCAACCTTTACAACCTTTGCTTGCCACACCCTGATATTTTCAACGATACTGGTAAGCATTAGTTCTCGACACCAAGATTTTCAGTCGTATTTCAGACTCTTGGGGCTCTAAAAGACCCATATTCATATCCACTTCCTGATGCACACCATCGTGTTCTTCAGTGAACACTGAAATAACCCATCACCTACATTCATTATCTCCCTGATTCACACTTTTCCAGAGGTATATCCCGTTTAGGCTATCCCTGAACAAACAAATTAACACAGCCTGATTCACGCCACATAACTTCGACTCAGGATACTTTTCAGGCTCAGCCTGACAAAAACACTCAAACACACTCTGATGTTTATCAGTCTTCAGACCTGATTCTTATCAGACCTTGATTTTTACCCACTGAGTCTATCTTTCACACATGACCTATCACAACTTTCACTCTTTACAACACCAATGTCAAATCTTTCACACCCTCGAGTCACAAACGAAACTACTCAGCCACTTCCTTGATTTTCAGGAACAATTATTACAACCCATTGTATTACAGCTTGATTTACCATCATCAGTTGACACTATATGCTCACAATATGATTCTCAGGTTCATTACATGCTATTAATACTCACAATAATCAACTATTAGGAATCCTAATCACCTCAACCCATAACATATGTATCTTTGATTTGTCGTAACCTGTCTCCTTACCACCAGAGATCCGATACGTATTTTGGCTATCAACATAACCTCAAGATGTGGGTTTTTTATGTGTGGGTTTGAGGGTTTTGTGATTTGTTTACGGTTTGATTGTGTTGATTCTTGTTTATATCGAGTGATGTAAGGAGATTTGTAAGGATAAGATGAGTTTTGAGTTTATGAGTTTGTGTAAAAGTTCATCATGATTGATTTTTGTTTGTGTGAGTTTCGTGGTGTAGATCTTGTGATGAGTTTGATTACCGAAGACAGATGAGTGTCGGATTTTTGTTTGTGATTGTGAATCTGGTTTTATCATCTTTTGATGATTTTTTGTGTGGAAGGGGAAGTGATTTTTTTTATCGGTGTGAGCTTTTTTGTTTAATGGTGATGAGAGGATAAGATCTGGTATTTTTATGGGTGTGGGATAAGATTTGTGTGGATAAGGTTTTGACTGATTATTTCAATCAGTGGGCATTGTGTTGTTTGGAAGGAATTTGTCATTTCACTGATGAATAAATGTGTTTCTCCCCCTCAAAAATTGCTTCAGCAGTAGCAGTTTTTGAAGATCTCACATTTTTTTTTTTTGACTTTGAAGAATGTTATCAGCAGTCATTTGAACGGATCTCGATCATGAGAATAATCCACCCGCTCTGATACTACTTATTGTTCCCTATTCACTATCTTAAAAAATAGTTAAGTATGTAAAATAAGTTAATAGTGAATTAATGACTGAAAAGATATAAGTAAAACACAAAGAGTAATTTTCAACATCATATTCTTATTAGAAATGAATCAAAAGAATATATTACCCTAGTACTTGCGAACAAGACTAGGGATTGAAATGACAAAGTGTTGGTAACTCCTCACTAAGCTCGGGCTAAGTCGAGCACAACTACACGGAACCACCGAGCTATCTCGGGGACAAAGTTGTATTTGGAGGAGTGAAAGATGGCTTGTGTGTGTGTGTTTACAATTCACAAGCTTAATCTATCACTCCATCTCTTATGCTATTTATACAAGTATGAGTTTTAACTCTATCCTAAGTGACAAGCGACAATTTGCATAAGACAAAATCTTGATGTATTTTGTCTCTGTTTAAAAGACTATATTAGGTAAAGGGACAAAGCCACTTTCTACTTGTCGATCTTGATCTTGGCCCTTTCGGGGAAAGTTGACTTATTGAAGATAGGCACTCCGTCTTTATCGCTTCAAGCATAACCGTTTGTCCCGCCCATTCTTGGTCTTCATAGTCTTGATTTGGGTTTGTCTTCGGTGTTTGTAGTTGGTGATGAGTTTGAGGATTCAATGAGTTATTGTCATCACTCACCGAATCTACCATCTTCTTCTTGACTCGCCTTCACTCTTTAAGTTACGCATTCGAAATGGAGAGACTTCTTCTTCGCCTCATCTTGAGTATCTCGAAGATGGCTCACCGAGAGACTATGCACTCAATGACTGTTAGTGTTTAACGGATTAAGCACTTAGGTTATTTTCTATTCAAATCCTAGATTAAGGGGTTTGGGTATTTACTGAACCCAGCACTAACCTTGATATTAAGTTGAATGTTATAGCTGACCTAGTGATGAAAAAGTATAAGTGTAAGGTATCCTCAAATCAATGTACAAATGCAAAGAGGTTTGCCTTGACAGGAGAGTATTCAGTGTAAGGTATCCTCAAATCGTTGTAGGTTTTGGCATATTATCCCTGCTGGTGGGAATGTGTTTGAGGTCAGATCAGGGAGTGAGGCATTCACAGTTACATATTTAATTTATGCAGATTCCCTTTATGAGAATCTATACTATTTGCAGACTTGCTTTATGCAGTCTATAAACACATTGATAAGGCATTCATGTAAATTAAATGAACCATAGGTGAGCATCTAAACTATTTGAGGGTGTCAATTGTTTTATGCATTCACTAGGCTTTATCACGATAAATGTTAACATAGGTGAGCATCTATCCATACTTTGAGAATCTCAACTGTTTTTTGAGACTTGTATAAAACCAAATGAACCAATACCATATCCCACACATATTCTACTCATATCTTTTTATCTAAACATAATTTTCAAAACATGAGTTCAAGCAAGAGGATTGTTTCCAGCCATACACCAGGTATCTAACAACTTAGTAATAACCATTTCCAGAAATAATAACATACAACAGGTATCTAACAACATTATGCATGTTTTACTTTATACAGTCACTGACATTGTTTTTCATTTTCAGAAATAATAACCATTTCAAAGACCACCAAAGAGAGGCATTGAACAAGATGGTCTTGAAGAAATATCATGGGAACTTATTTTCCACCATTGCACCACATTGAAGAAGTTGATTGAAAAGTTGGTTCCACTCAAGGCAAGTTGAAGCGATGATGAGAAGGTGCCACTAACCTCAAAGCGACTTGCAAACTAGCTTTTGATGCTAGGCCCAAAGTTCGGATTGCCAAACAAGGCAACTTGTACCGAAGGGCATCAAAGACTTTGTTGCCAAGCCTATCAACAATGAAGTCGAGACTAAGGGAAGGGAAGGGAAGAGGAAGGGTGGAAATGAGTGGTTTGGAACCACTACAAGTTAGTAATAGTAATGGTAGCGACCTCATGAGTGGTTTTATGGCTTTAGTAATGTTAGTGGTATTGCTTTAGTAAGCCTAGAATAATCCTATGTCATGCGGTCCTATGTAATCCTATGACTATGGTTGCGGTCTTATGTAATCCTATGACTATCATATATGGGTGCATACCATACTAACATTTAACAATTCAAAAAATTTACCAAAATAAAACATTGACATTCATTATCCAAAGTTAAGAGTTAACAATTCAAAAGACTACATTAACAATTCATAAGACTACATCAGTTGGATAGTTTCATATCAAACCAAACACAAATGAAACATAACACTCTAACATCATCATAAACAACCTATCATACAACTCCGGTTTAGACTTTCCGACCTTCACCTTATCCGTCAATCTTGTCTTTGTAGCCTTCACTCCTCTCCCAACCTTGCCTTCTCCAAAGCTAGAGCTTCAATCATGGGTGCGGTTTCAACAACTCTCTTCCTTTGAAAGAACCCATATACCAAGTCCTTGTAGTATTGACTAGGAAGGTCTTCATCCGAAACTCATACATGCGACAATCACCACATTTTACAAACCTCTTTCCTGGATTCGTCCTTGTAGTTGATGTTTGGACTCTCAATTGTCGATCACACTTACAGAAACGTTCAAGCTTACCTCCAACTAAACGTGATTGTGCTGAAGAAGAACTACTCATAATTAGGGTTCTTGATTTTGAAAGGATTGGGGAAAATATTCAGTAAGGTTTAGGGTTGGCATTTGGGTGGGGGAAGTAAATAAGGTTTGTAAAAAACTTTAGAAGACACCCTAAGGATACAATTTTTGTTCAAAACATGCTCAAAATTCACAAACTCAGCTTAAAACGAGATTAATGTCATTAAGAAAGCTAATTACAGTCTAAGAGTGATTTTGTGTTACAAAAGGAAAATTAGGCAAGTTTAAGGCTACTTTAGGGAAAAAAAAGTTTGATGCCCAGAAAAGAAAAAGGTGGCAACTTCATGCCTTTTTAGACAATTTGCCCTTATATATATAGTATAGCAGGGTACTCACGCGTTGTGGCGGCGGGTACCCTGATAAGTTTCAACATTCTTACAATTACATGAGTTTGTACTTAAATAAAACCTAATTACAAAAACAGTAAAACATACTACAGGTTATCTTGGGGAGATTGGGTGGTAAGGTTGATCCAAACACAAAAAAATTTCCCATCATTGCATGTGTTTCCAGTCATCAATTGGACCAAATGCAAATAAAATAACGCAAGTGCAATATCAACAATCGCTTCTTTGAACTTAATTTGCAGTGCTGCGATTATTTATGCTCTTTGAAGTATAAAATGAATACCAAACTGGTCTGACTTCTCAGGTGGAACAAAAACTTGCAGGCATGGATGCAAGAGACAGGGACACAATTTGAGCCTCAATCATGGACGATATCCAAAAAGTTACCATATGACTTCTTATTTATAATTTTTGCTTCAGGTCTTTTCTACTCTTAGTTTCAGTGGTTCAAGCCTTTTCACTCAACTAAGTCGTCCTTTTGACATTGTTATTATAGATGAAGCTGCTCAAGCTGTAAGTTTCACTCGAAAATTACCTTTCGTGCTCTTGTTAGACATTCATGGTAACTAATTGTCTTCATGACACATTACATAATTTCTTTTAATAGGTGGAACCCGCAACACTGGTCCCTTTGTCGAGTGGATGCAGACAAGTATTTTCTTGGTATGCAAAGTGTGACTTATTTTATTTGTTTTGGAATCGGGTAGTTGATTCTTTTCTCGACCTGCGATTTTCCTCATTCTATTTAGGTTGGTGATCCGGTTCGGTTGCTAGCAAGCTGTTATTTCTCAACGGTGAAGATCTCGAGTAAGAAGATGATAAGCGTGTACAACATTTTCCATAATGAAACCTCTTGGGTTTGCTCCATTCTTGAATTTTTCTTTAATTTATACAACGATTCTGACATGAGCTTATTTAAAAGGTTTCAAAAGGCTGGATATCCGGTACAGATGCTCAAGACACAATACGGGATGCATCCTCAGGTCCGGTTTTAGCATTTTTTCATATTATTAATGTCACCTTTTACTGCACCAACTTATTTGTCACATATAAGAAGCTTCCTTTCAAAAGAATTCTATAATGGAGAATTAGAAGATGGATTGGATGTTAAAGACCAGACGAAGCGTTTATGCCATAAATACCGTTGTTTTGGGCCATTTTGCTTTTTCGATATACATGAAGGGAAAGAAACAAAACATTCAGGGAGTTCATCATTGAACAATGTATGTTGTCCCAACTATCTCTTGATCGATTATATAAGTTGCAAAGTAATTGAATAAGTAAATTGTATTATTGTTCTAACATTCTAAACGTTGTAATACATTACATATTTATAGGTTCTGAATCGGTGTATTGAACCGACACAACCATTCTTGTTTCTACAGGAATAACCGCCAAAGTTAGTTAATAACTTTGGTGTTGACATAACTAGTCCTAACGTTTTTAAACTAAACATACTAAGCAATGAATAAAGATTATCGGGTCACATTCTCCTCCTTAATCTTGATCGTTGCTTCTTGTCAAATCTTGAACTCCAAGCATTTGTCGCATCGTTGTGAACTTTAGTCTTGGTAGAG